>OZ023327.1:64821443-64856443 GCA_964007535.1 Brachyptera risi | reverse complement strand
AACAGAATGAATGGGTGCAATGGAATCTTACTAATATGCTTGTCTATAATGAACGGCATTTCAAACTCACCATTCTGATTGAAATTCTTCGAAATTCTTTTTCTGTCTACATAGTAGGTATAGTTATTGTAAATTACACATACTCGTTCCATTTTTCAAAGAATGTAATGGCGTTTCAATGCCCTGAAGGATCAACGCATAACATGGACGTTACGCTATTTGCCTATACGTAAGGCTACTATGGTATTGGGGATAGTAGCAACCGTGGTAGCAACGAATCGAGCCATTTTTTTGGTATATGGCAGAGCCCAGATTAGTACTAATCTAATGAACGCTTCGCTTCGCTTACACAAACATCATAAGATAATCTGCGGTATAAGATCAAGAAAGATCTGTAAAACAATGCTGAACTTCTAGTAGAACTTCGAACGAAGCTCGTGTAATTGCGTTAGACACCACTATGGGCTGTCTAAATCTAGTTTCTTTATTGAACCTTAATTTATTCACAAATTTAGTGATCAAAAATATTCATCCAATCAAGAAGAAATGTTGTTAATAAGAGTTGTAACATCGCTGTGTCGGTAGACTGGATATCTGTCGGTTTAATCAATCCTTATGAAATGCAGGCCTACTCATGGAATTCTTGCATCATCTTTTGTTTCAATTTGTACAAATGAGTGTATTTATATCCATAAACTCTTCTCAATGAATATATTTTGATAATTATTTTCAGATATGTTTATGAATGATGAAGAAAAAGTTCGTCAGAGTACTTGATTACGTATTATAATTGTTATTTACTATATTATTCATTATACGCCAACAGAATGATGTAAAAAAGAGTGCCACATGAACTTGAAGAGAATCTTCTAAACCCCTTCACTCAGTCATCTAATATTATATTATACTCATTTGGTAGATTACGATGAAAGACAGGCACTGTTTTCCCGCGCTTAATCTCTTTATCACCCACCCACTTAATAAACGGAAGCGATGAAACGGAAGTAGTAGGGGTATACACAGAAGATAAACTGCTTTGAACTTCCTTTTTTTTTTAAATGAACCATTGTAGTAACTATACCTAACTAACTACACTTGTGAGTTACTGTACTGTACACGTTGATTGATGATTATTGTATGCTTAACGACCCCATCAACAGCTAGGTTATAAGGGGTTACGAATGAGCAGACAATTATGGAACTATGAAGTGATGAGTGAAAGGACGTTTACAAAAACCCATGCCTTATGCGGGACTCAAACCCACGCCCAACAGTAACTTCAGCTCCTAAAGCGGAGCTTGCCTCAGCTGACCGAGCTACCGAGGGTGGCTACTGTAGACGTTATTCATGTCATTACAAAAATATTTCAACCCAGTAATAGAATTTACAAATTAATTGATCTTGTTATGAAATTAGTGTGCACACAGATGAATGAATTGAGTTCGGTCCAATGTACATTTGTTATCAGCTGAGGAGTAGAGTATATTTTTGATGAGGAAGATTCGATTTATTTACCAAACATCCATTCCATCTCCGAATTTGTTTCACTTCAGTTTTACTTACAACAATGCTACCATCATTATTGCATCATTGTGATAGAAATTACAAAGGTAATACTTTTTGTTCACTGAACTTTTCGACGAGAGCGACTGTCGAAAAAAATGAATATAATACTTTAGCCTATGATAATGCTTCAACACATCTACAAAATATCTTGAAAATATAGAATTTAAAAATAACAATACAACTGCTCTACATTATGGCTTATGATTCTCATTCAGTTTGGACTTCAGAAATGCGCTGAATAACTAAATTTTAAACTATACCAGTTCCAAGTTATGTATTATTCTACTATTGAGATAAACGCGGTGTGCTGTTCAATCGTCTCGAGTGCCCCCACTCTATACCATCACACAAGATAAGTGTTGAACTCGACTTGCTTCGTGGTCATCCAGTTACACTTGCATTGTCAGGAGTCGCAGCATCCAAACCCAGCTGAAGCAATTCCGTCAAGAAACTAACAGTAACAATCACTATTCACGGAGTAAATCGAGACATTTGCAACTACACGAGCTAAAGGAGGTGATACGTTCACAAGTTGAAGAACGTTCTGTTAAAAAATTATAAATAAACACACGTTTTTTTGACAAGTGTCGAGTCGAATGTTAGCCGTGATCTCAGTTATGTTGGTAGCAGTAGGGGAGTGCGTACGGCGAATGTAATACCAGACAGCTAGTCAAAGCTTGAGAAAAGTTTTAGTACTCGTGCGAGTTTTGAAGGAGTGAGGGTGCTGTGGAATTTGTGCGGTAAGTGTAAAACAAATTGAAATTTAACTGTCTAGTTGCTCATCAGTTTAACATAGATAAAATTGTGTATGTAGTGCAGTTGTTCCCTCGTGTTCTGTGATTTTTGCTATTCTTGTGAACTTGGTATAACCAAAAGTGGATTTTAAGAACATTTTTACTCGAATTTGTGGTAGGTAGGCCTACCGTAGTTACGAAGATGTTCTCTTGATCACATTTGAAGTTTGGAAATCTTGCATTGATTTTTCTCAATTTATCGTGAATAGTAAGAGTTGCAAGATAAGCTCTATTAATTAGCGATGCTATGTTGAACTGGTCATGCTCGGTAATAATTATTTCTTGACAAGCATTTTTTTCTCATTCTGGACCCATCAAACCACATTGTCCTGTAAGTGTAAGGTGTGAAGTCCACTTTACTAAAAACCATTTGTTTGAGAGGTTTGGTGAATGACCTACGTTTTGATTTGTTACTTTGCAACTTACAAAAACTTGGTAGAAATGTCCCTTGTTTACGTAACGGGCATTTAAAATACTCATATTGTGTGGTTCTAATGAAGATGCGTCTTTTCCACTCCCACGAGTTTGAGATGAGTGGAAGCAAATCTTTGTAAAAGCCATTTCCTGGACATATGCTTGGTGAGAAGGGGGGGGGGGGGATTGGCGCAAGAAGGAAGTTGATAGATTATGTCACTTTAGATAAAATAAATAATTACGATATTCATAACTGTTAAGGAGTGGAATAAAGATCATCGTAATAGTGTGTAGGTAGTAGATAATCACTTGCTTCAACTATCAACGATTCGCGATTATTCAATTTTATTATTCATAGCATTAATATTTATGAAATTTGAATTAGATTTATTATTTTTTTAAAGGGAGTAGAAATACGTATTTTAGAACTACCCTTCTTGTGAACTGATATCCGTTATGTGAGCCAGTTCTCCCAAATGATTAATAATAAATATAGCTACCAGAAACACCTTGCCGATACAGGACGCTTACCCTTGCAGACTAATTTTGTATTTTAGGCTTACTACACACAAAGTTCGTATGTCATGTAAAGTGCCGCATATTATATTCAACCTTCATTATTAACGAATATAATTGAATAATAGTACATTCATTTCCAAAAATATTGATAATATAACAGAAAGATTATATACCAATTTGTATTTCCTGCCGGCTTTCGTAGCTCAGCCAACTAAGAGAAAACTGATGTCACGTTGGGCGTGGGTTCGAACTTCGAATCCCACTTATGGCGTGGGATTCTGTTAATGTATTTTTTACTTATATCATCACTTCAGAGTTTCATTATCACCTGCTCATTCATATAACCTTATAAAATCTAGCTGTTGGTGGGGTCGTTATTTCGTTTATCACCATTAAAATAAAATGTTTATTCTCTTGGTAAATGAAGTACAGCTATAGTAGGCCCATCTCTCTTAATTCTTTCTTATTTAAAAGAGACCCGCCGCAACGTTAAACAACAAGGGAAATGAAGATGATTGCCTCAGTACCCAGACTTTATCTTTGTTAGCACTTGCCACAGTAAATAGAGTAATTACTATAGGACTATGAGCATAGAGTATGCTCATAGTCTATGGGTTAAATTAAACAGTAGGCCTACAGAGATAATGGGAGTTCAATGCGTGGTAATGTTATGGCGGTTCCGTCAAACAAATAAAACAATGTCAAAATACGGATATGGAGCGGGTTATCTTACTTGGTAATCTCTTGTCAATCGTTGCCGTCGATAGTCGACTGTCGTACTTTCTTATTGGCACCGACACCGTATAGAATAGATGATAGAATATGAACAGTTGAACACACTAACAAAACCGACCACCCATAGGCCTACATACTACGTTCCGTACCAGTCTGACTTCTTACTGGTGGCATCCATACATATTAGTGTTATATTACGTGAAAATAAAATAATAACAATCATGAAAACATATCCATTGGAAGTATACACATTTAAATATCACCGAGTAACATTAATTCATATTGGGCTTAACGACTCACTATAATGATAACTTGGATCTATTGGCGTCGGATGAATGATTAATGAGAAAATGGGATGATGAGATGAAGGTTTCTTAGGTATCAGGAAGGATAGTGAGAAGGAAGCGGTCGTGGCCTATATTGTAGGAACCATCCCAGCATTAGCCTAGGCTACAGGGGTAAAACCACGAAAAACCCCTGTAAAGATGGACGGTGGCGGAGAACGAACCAGGTCCGATATGCCCCTTCACCTGCCGGATCACATGAAGCAAGTGCGTTAACCACTGCGCTGCATGTGCCGGTTCACAGAGTAACTCATGGCGCCTTAGTTTATTGCTGAACGACCTCTTCAATAGCTAGGTTTTTTTAGGATACGGACGGTGAGCTGATGATATATGAAAGATGTTTACAAAAACCCTTGTTCGAAAGCGGTATTCGAACCCATGGCCGATGACTCAAGTTACCAAGCAAATACGGATATCGATTACCTTATTCTGTTAACTCGTAATTACTAATTACTGAATATATTTTTTTTATTTCACCCAATAAATTGAGAAAATAATCAAATGAAGGTTGCAGGGGATCAAACCCAGGAAAATAAAATGGCGTATTGTTAGGCTAGGCTGCCCACATATCCAGAAATCTGTCACGTGGGAGGTTAGGAACAGGAAATGACGTCATAAGATGATAATGCAACCAATAAGAAAATAACTGTTGTTGTTTTCGTTCAAATGACACAGGGTGGAACTTTGGAACCATCCACTTTAGATTAGTGTCTGTTCAGTAGAATTATAGTCTACGTAAGGTGGTGGCAAGAGTTATTAATAATTTTATACATTTAGTTAGCTAAGACTGTGTATATCTAAACACGATATGTGTATTTCTCAGTTCACATATCGTAATATCGATAGGAATACGAATTACTACATTTTTGAAACATGAAAATAATCTTTCTCCAGACTTTCTGATGATAATTTCGTCGGTTTCGGCCGTCTGTTTGTGGGTGGGTGTATATGTGTGTAGGCCTATAAATATTTTTAGTGTATGTATACATAGGGTGTATATGTGTAGCCATGATGTGGCCCGCTGAAAACTTAAGGATGTGACGAAATCTTGAGAGCGTGTCAACCTGAGTGTCAACCGAACGACGTGGGACAAACGCCAAAATGCTCATGCGAGAATTAGTGAAGGGGGAGGGGGGGGGGTGAGTCCTTAAAATCGCCGAAAAAAAGTCGACAACTGGCCCGAATGTGTAGGTCACTCGGAAAAAGCGGCAATATATATCAGAGCTGTCACCGCCGGCACGTCGATGGTCCCCAGTGGTGGCTGCGCAGGGAGATTTTTAAAGTGGATAGGCTCATGACCTCATATCGTGAAAGTTATTTGCTGGGTAATCTTCTAGTTATAACTATATTATACAGGTCCATTACAATTTTCTGAGTGCAGTGTTCTACTAGGCTACTTTGCTGAGTGGGCCTCGAAAAACACTTTTATTTACTAACGTTTTTTTTTATTTTTTTTTTTATTTTTTTTATTGAAAGATCATTTATTATTAATTAAACATACACAATTCCACACTATGGCCCACAAAGCCGGATTGGGCTTGTCTGTGGTATAATCAGCGAATTTTGAACAGACGTGATACAAAACAATATACATGTGAATAATAATTATATGAACACAGTGTAACAGTGATGGGTTAAGATAAATATAATAAAGGGAAAATAATAGATGGCGATAATGCTGTGAATGAAGGCCTATAATGAATACGTGATTAGAAGTAATCTAGAAATAATAAGAATAATAATAATAACATTTTTTATTAATTTTACAATCATGTGAGTAGACTACGTTCAAGTAACCATTTTTTAATGCCATTTTTAAGAGTAGAATATTGTTGCAGATCTCGTAAGTTTTGGGGTATTTTATTGAAATTGAAAGGAACAGCATAACACAGACTTCTTTTTCCGTACTTGTTATTAAATAGTGGTAATTTATAATCATTATCTAGTCTGAGTCTAGTATGAAATGGGTGGTCGTTGATGATTTTGAAATTATTATTGAAGTAGAATTTTAGTATGAATCGGTACTATTGCGGTACATCGGTACAGTTGCAAATTGCACCTGTAATTATTACAGTTTCTTGATTCTGACCTATAAATTAACTTTCGTTTGTCTCTATGTGGAAGATAATTATTTCGAAAAAAAATGTATCAGCTGGTAGGCGGCCGCTAATTCCCGTGAACTGAAGTGTGCGTATATGAAATTATGAATGTTGGCGGGTCGGAACATCCAAAGGCCAGCGCACCAGAGACCTCAGATGTGATCAGAATTGATGTTGAGCAAATTGGTCAATTGATGGGTAGTTTTTGCCGAACGACCCCATAAATTACTGGGTTATTTCGGGGTACGAATGGGGTGGATGAATGTTTACAAAAAAAAAATCATAAACCCAAGCCTTATGCTGGATTCGAACCCACGGCGACTTGGCTATATTTCCAACTACACATTGCTTTAGCTGATTGAGCCAGACGGGCAGTTAGTAGATGTGTTCCATACTCCGTCTCCATGTACTGTTTCATGTATGCCCGTATCAGAATATAAACCTAACTCATACGTTGCTTGATGAAATTTGAATGCACAAATTGGCCCATTGAACGATTTAAATTTTTTCTCAAAAAATGCATATGAACTCATTGGTACCGTTCTTATTTTGGTATTGTTCTGGTTAGAATATGTTTCCGAAAATCTATGAAAAAAAATCCACAATTTGTTGAAGATTTTTTTTTTATTTATGTACAAAAATTGTTATGAAAAGCTAATATACCAGTAGATCTTTTTGTCAATTTTTTTTGTCAATGATGTGTCATTTTTGATATCATTGACATATGTTGTTCCAAAGTTCTATGAAATATTTATATTGGATTTACTGACGCACTCTATAATCTAACCAAGATCTATTGACATTGGTGAATTATGAATGAGATCATTTGGAGAAAGATTTTATATCAAAGAAGACTATTTGAAATTGCTGTTGGTGGGGCAGTGGGGAGGAAGTGGGTCGTAGAACCTCAGTAATCACGTCAACGACAATGGCTAATCACGGCTATCTGTTTGACTTAGATAGCTGGAAATCGCAAGCCAGTCGGGCGCGGGTTCGAGTCCCGCTGTAGTCTTGGGTTTTTGTTCGTACCCTTTCACCTATCATCTCATCATTCCATTTTAACCTGTACGTTTTTTCTGTCCTACATGTTTTTGAGGGTCGTTAAGCACTATTACAAAAACGAGAAAAACTTATGTCGGAATAACCATGGCAAGAATGAAACCCCGGTCTTCTGAATAACCGTTGTAGTGAAGGTGTTTTTAGTGGATCTGTCATGGTGTGTTTGTTTTTGTCTTGTCTACAGGTGTATGTGTATGGGGTGTAATCGTGGGTCTAGAACGAGTGCGTGACTGATTGGGCTAAAGAGGGCTGTGGGCGCCGCGGTTCCATTCTGAGGGGACATCGACTACAGAGCTCGGCCGCTATGGGGATGGCCAGAGCGTTTAGGATTTTACAAACATTCACTTCGTACAATGGGCCACCGTCATCAGCACAGTGGATATTACTACTAGTTTTAATAGGCATCTTATCAAGGGCTGGTAAGTCATACCATGTATTTCTTTGATCTTGTGCTTATAGTTATGAATTGAGTCTTTTTTTGATTGTGAACGTACTGTATATATAGTGTTAGATCAGGGGTTATATTAGTGCGCAGTTGACCCTGATATGCGCAGTTCTAAACTTCAAAAATGCAGCTCTTAATTTCAATTTGCGCAGTTGTAAGATTTTGTCTATGTATAATAATGCACTAATAATATTAATACTACGCAATAACACTAATAGTAACAATAACACTAATAACAGCCTTAGGCTTACATATTCCCAAATACTGTAGTAACAATGATACTCTAAAATACGAAGTTTTTCAAAAAAATCCCTGTGGGGCTGTGATGGGGGGCCCTCCCCCCACACCCCCCAGCATCCGAGCAAAACCTACCTCTTTATAACTCTTGATTTTTTTCATTTGCGCAGTTCTAAATTTTCACTAATATAACCACTGTGTTAGATGAGTGAGCTTTGAGTGTATATTATGGAAGTAAATTTTCTGAAAAGAGGTCAACCTCTTATGAGATTATGTAAGGTTATAGTTTACCATTATACTTGGAAGAATTTGTTTTCAAAAAACAATCTTTCAAGTTATCAAAAGCCAAGTTGATGAAAAATATCCGACTTTTAAGCTATTAGCTTCATCAAAATTTCAAAAGGAACAGTTTTAATGATGTTGACAGAAAAAAATTACCAGGCAACCTTTTGCCATATGTCCCTCAAGTAATTATAATTATTATTATGAATTATAATGCCATTGCCGAAATCATTGGCAGAATTACTCAAAGAATAGGGTTTACTCAGGAATAAAGAATAGCAGTTTTCCTACACAGAAATGCAATACTCCATTTCCTATCGCTGAGGAATATGCACCTTTCAGAGTAGACAGTATAGAGGGGCGCTGAAGGGCGCATACCGGAATTACGTGGACTCGGTCGTGCAATATATGGGCTTGGGGGTACTTATGAATTGATGGTGGTAAATGTGTTTGGCGTTCAGGTAAGGTTGAACCATGGTTGGACAACCAAGTCGACCTTTATTCCGGTATATGCTCTTCATCAGCCTGAGTTTATCATGAGTAATTGACTCGAAGAAGGGTAAGGTGGAATAATATTCAAATTTTTGAAAAGTTGGCTTCAATAATGTGTTACGGTATTTATTTTTCATCTAGCCCAAATATGTGTACGCAATGCGTATTCCAAATGTACGATTTCTTCGATTGGGGCAGTATTCTCGTCAGACTATTCATAGGACCATCGGAATATCTCACTTCATGCAGACATTATTATTATTATTATTATTGTTGTTGTTGTTGTTGTTGTTGTTGTTGTTGTTGTTGTTGTTTTCATTGCTGTAGAGCGCACCCTAATAAATTAACACCATCCCAATCTAACATCCTAATCAACCCAACGGTCCTAACCTAACCATGCAGTAACAAATCTATTCTAAACTAATTTGATCTAAGACTAACCATAGAATCAGCAGCGCATAGAATAAGGTTTTGCAGTTTAGGGGGGGCTCACCATTTTCAGGGTGCCAAAACATGTTAGTATGAGGGAAGAGGAGGGGGGTGTTTGAAAAAATCGTATTTTTTCTATACATTGTGATAGCTCTAAAGACTTCATTTATGTTGTCTATTTTGCGATATCGATACTCTATTGTATGTGACGAAGATCTCCTCTTTGAATACCTGTATTGCAATACTTTGTTTTTCAATCACATTATTTGCCGTCCCCGTGGCTTAGTCAAATGACACGCACTGTGTTAGAAACTGAAGTCACGTTGGGCGTGGGTTCGAGTCCCGCATAAAGTATGGGTTTTTGTAAACGTCCTTTCACTTACCATCGTTATCATAGTTTCATAATCACCTGCTCATTCGTACTCCCATATAACCTAACTGTTGTTGGGGTCGTTTAGCAGTATTTAAAAAAAAACAAAAAAACAATCACATTAGATATTTGACCTCCCACCCCCGCAGGTAATTTTTACAAAAATCATATTGTTTCTATATATTTTGCTAGTTTGAGAAGACTCTCATTCATGTCATTCTTCATTTCTGATTTTTTAATTCATAAGAAACATGAGTATATTGTCAAAGTTGGTCAGTCAGAATCCGAAGTGCATTTTTTGCATGCATCACATTAAAGCGTCTCTGCCGTACAAAGGCGTAAGTAAGCTCTGACATTGCGAGTCATGGAGCGCCGGTACATGGAGCGCTCCCCCCCCCCCCCCCCCCGTTGCACCCCCTGGCTACGCCACTGAGAGTAGGGTGCTTCATCTAACCTAAACATTTTTGTCATCAATATCGCATTCTTGATATATACAATTGTTGCTTCGACGCTTAAAAGAGCCTCTATTATTTTAAGACTTCGAGGCGGTCTTGTCACGAAATAAATAAAAGCAAATGAGCATACACCATTTTGAATGGAAAACAACGAACTTTGACACCAGGACTACGCCGTCTGTGACCATACCTCTTCGGCGCAGATGAAGTATTTCAGTTTCCAAATCGTCCGTTACACATTTATGGATATGAACCGTTTTGTGATACATACGGACAACATCAACATTAGTATAAAGAATAAAGAGTGAACTAAACACACGAATTTTTTAAGTTTGAACCAAGTCTTTTGGGCAATGTTCACTCCCTTATTTTAATAGTAGATGTAAAGTTTAGAACCTAGTTTTGTAACCTAAAACCAGTGGTTAATTTGTACCGGAACGCACCGGAACGGCGTTCCGGCTCCTTTTTAAAAACCGGAACGCACGTTCCGGTTTCGTGATGATGAAAAACCAATGTTATGGCAGATAACTATTCATTTATCAATACCTTCAACATGCAATATAATTTTTACAAATGAATAAATATTTTCTCATTCTGAGAAGTATTATTTTTTTCTCATTTCTTTAAAAAATAGTATGGAATAGCTCACGGTATTCGACAGTATGGGGCGAAATTTAGATTGCAATCTGTCGAAGATTATGATAATTTTGAATATATTTTCTTGAAAACAGGTCGAGGGCAAAAATATTTTTTCAATTTATTGTATTTTATCAATAAGATTTTTTGAGGTTGTATAGTGGTGGTGTGGGGGGAGATAGAAGGGATTGTTTACTTTAGGTGAGTTCCGGTTCCTTTTTATTTACAAATGAAGCCCTGCCTAAAACTAACCTAAAACTGCGGTGTTACCATACAGCACATATATATCTCCGGTCTGACAAGAAGCTAATTGATGGAATGCATTTCTTCCATCTTTATAGATCTGTATTGCTTTGCTCCCGAGTGTTTGCTATGTGGGTTAGCTATGTGCTATTTATCTTAATCTGATGCGTGGGGCGGACAATGTTAGATCTAGTTATCAAAGACACAATATAATCTGCCATGACATCAGATGCCATTTTTAAACGAAATATCGGCACAGATGGTATCAAGAAAGGGAGCTTTTAATCCGGAAGGCGCGGGTTCGACGTGGCTATGACATCGTCACAGTTTCATCATCACACATCTCATCTTGCAGATATGTTATATTTGATTCATTTCACACAGCAGGTCACGCAGTCTTACAATGAGTAGTTCTTGGCTAGATCATAGATAGACGTATGACATTCTGATGTCCAAAAAACGGTGATCGGAAATAGAGGCAAGGGGGAAAAAGGCGAGAAAGGTATACGCCAAAATTGGGTAGGTAAAGTAGGCGAGGAAAAGAGGCGAAAGGTGTCAGCAAGTGACCATGGCATTCACATGCGATTTAAAGAGTGTCCAATTTCAATATCGAATTCAATGATAACTTAGACTAGATCAAGTTCATTATACTTTTCATTTTTTATTATCTATAGTCTCCTTATCTTATTCAGTTTTTCGCCTCTTCTTTCCTGGCCTTGAATGTCTTCCACCCAAAAGACCCAATTTGTAATATTCGATCTTGGACTGTCATGAGTTCATGTCACCTGATTGCATGCCAAACAAAGTGAATGTGATTACGGAAAAAGCTATTGCGCCTATAGCTCTCCATCCTTGCGATAATGATCCTTACCGACCATAGAAACGATGAGAAACCTGCCACTTTGAGACAAGTGCTGGTACTGTGGGTGTGGGCCTTGAACGCCTGGTCCACAGTGTTGATATGCTTGCATCCACTGAAGAAGTATCTTGATTATTAAACAGATAATGTAGTGTGACTATACATATAATCAAACTAAAATGTGTACATTTCCAACATGGTGGCGTGGTTGTCATCAGCTGTGGTAATTTCAGCAAAAACATGTCAATTGAAACATGTTTTGTGTAAATAATTTATTGCAATAATGTACATAATTATTAATATATATATATATATATATATATATATATATATATATATATATATATATATATATATATCTATAGGTGCACATTATGTCTCTTTCTGTCACTTTCAAGTTACATTACTAAATAGTTACAGTGGCAAACAGCCACGTAATTCACAAACGCATTTAGTATTTCATTCCCTATCAGTTGGTATCTCTTATTACCGTACTTCAACAGTTTGACTGCTCTTAGATTGATTGAATTTGAATGGAAAAGATGTACTTATATTGAAGTAGGCCCTACTGAAAATCCTGTAGCACAGTGTTGAAGTGTCCAAATAAGATATTGATAAGGTTGGCCCCTCGACCTTCTCTTGTGGATGCAACTATAGCACTTGTTATTGCAGCTAAGGATACCAACCGATGATAAGATGCTCGAACAAAACTAAAAACTACACGTCTCACACGTGAAACTTTCGTAGAGATTCATCACCTCATCCATTTATATTGGAAATAATCTATTTCATTCGATTTTAAATTTATGAAATATTTTGTGTTTTTCACAGTAACATATTCTATTTATTTATATGTTGGGTTTACCGACGCACTGTAATGATAACTTAGATCTATTGGCGTCAGATGAATGATCAATGAGTGATAGGATGATGAAATGAAGGTTTCTTAGGTAAATAATGGAAAGGATAGTGGGAAGTAAGCGATCGTGCATCGTGGTCTTTATTGTCGGAACCATTCCGGTATAACATATTAAAACATTAATGTGGTCTTCTTATTTTTACAACCTTTGTTTTGGGAGAGTTTTTTTCTCACACATTTCTCAATTCTTTACTTCTTTCATAATCTTAGGATTGAAACTTTCAGTGTTTATCGAATAAGTGTGAGCGAAGAAGCTTCCATTCGCTCTAAGGCGGGTCTTTCTCTGTTTGTTCCCTATACGCTCCACGTTTGATCCATATGAAATTATTTTAGACACGTATAACTCATCCAAATCAGATCTGTATGGTGTTTGATCTCAATCGGTTTTTACTACTTTTCAATACATTTTGAAAAAAGATGATTTTTTTTTTAGAATAGTTCTTCGATGTTTTTAATTTTTATAGAATTTGAACACAACAGTGCTACATATCATTGCAAAAGTTTTTGATCGATCGAACCAATCGTTGAAAAATGAAAAATGAAAAGAAAATCAGCAAATAGGTTGTGTGGATCAATTCGAGGTACAATACCTTTTTTAATACTGCCATCAACTCATTGCCTCAATATTTTTTGTACGCTAACGATGTCTATGATCAGCTATACATAATGGAAAAATACAATCTATGTCGTAATAAGTTAATTAGTTCTTTGGCTGGGAATTTTAACAACACAATCAATGATTATTGAGGTATTTACTGGGGTTGTATTTGAGCGCGTTCACAAATACACAACTTGAATGATGAGAAAATATATAATATTTGATCATAATTCAATATAATATCCATATATATATATATATATATATATATATATATATATATATATATATATATATATATATATATATATATATATTTTTTTTTTTTTTTTTCAATTTTTTAATTTTTCATACCGGTATTTGAATATGTGTATAATGTAATATTAAATTATTTGAATCGTTGACAAGTGGTGCTAGAATACATCCACTACGATACATTCACGTTTTACAGATCACAGCAAATAAGAATGAAAAGACTTCTTTTCCATTGTTTCGGAAGTATAGATTTGAGAATGATCTGTGTTGTCACGTGAAATTTTGTTCTTGAACAAAGTTGACGTAGCAGGAACATATTTTGTGTAGAACCTAGTTTGTCGCTAGATGGTGAATCTGGTTACATTTTTACCTGCATCGACACCCGCATTTGTTTCTTGTTATTGAGATAGACCAGGGTGTGGAATGACAAGCTAATAAAATAGTTCGATTTATGAAGACTATTAAAATACCAGCGAAATACCGTCATCCCTTCTAGTTTCAAATGCACCAAAAGTAGGTAGTTTTGTTTGAAAGTAACATCTTTATTGGCCACTATCAATCTAGTGACGCGACAGTACGGATTGAGCACGTGTGCGACCAGTATAACCAAATAGTAATACAACCGGATCAAAATGTGCGAATTTTCATGATTTTGAACAATTTTCAATGGATACAAAATATCACAGTCTTCACGAACAAAGTTAATTTATGATGTCTACAAAACCAAAAATATGAAAAATGTCGGTTTGTTAAATTGTTTCCTTTGTTACTAGAATCGACTATATACACGCATGTATGTACTCCTAAAAATACACCAAGTCATCATACTTATAGAATAGGCTATGAGATTCTATAGTGCTATGCCTTCTTGATTCTAAAACGCTTCTCCTCAAATGTGTGAGAGTAAGAAGTCTCATGTTATTATTGAAGTGATTTTATCTACTAAAGCAGAAGGTTCCGAGCGTTCCATACAGGTTCCATGGTTATCACATTCTTTCTTGGATATATGTATTCATTTATTCATTATTTACGATGAAGGAACCAAGGTCTCACAAGTGCCATGCAATAATGGGAAGGATAGTGGAAAGGAAGCGGTCATGGCCGACTTAATGGATACTAGTATACAGTTTTAAAACAGGAGCTTTTTTGTAAAGAAATTTAACCAATTTCTCTCAGTAAACTAAAACTTATTTACAATCTACTAAGTATTAGTTATTGGTGACAAAACCGCCTCAAAGTCTTGAAAAAACCAAGAGATGACGCTTCAAAACGATTTCACCAACTCCTTCTTAGCCTCAATTGGGAAACAATGATTTCATATGAAAATTTCGATGTTGATAAAAAAAAGACATAAATCAAATTATACAATTATTTCAAAATTATTTCATAAATTATAATTATTGCTTCTGATGTCAGAAGCATAGTAATGTTTTACGACGGTAAATGGGTATGTTTCCCATGTTTCTCGTGTTTGTTTGGTAGACTCGGTCCCTATATAACATTGAGATCGAGTTCTAACTGCTGGTATCGAAAGTCGTATGGGAAGTCTTATTGAAGCGTTCCCTTACTGTCAATCGACGTCTGAAAATAGTCCCGGTCTCCTGGTTAATAACCCTTCTCTCCCCCCCCCCCTTCCTCCCTCCTAACCATATCCCCTCTTCTATCGAAGTCAGATCATATAGTGACATGTGTGGTGACTTTGGGGTATGTTGCTTGAGCACAGACTGTCACTCCCAACTCTAAATCTAGAGAATCAATTGATCAAACAAATCTATATTCACACCATATTAACGGCCAGAGCCGGACTATGCATAAGGCCACACTATATAGCCATTGGTAGATGAGCCAACTACCTGTGTGCCTTTTTTTTATATTTCTCATTTTTCATTAATATTTTTCATTTGTACG
This sequence comes from Brachyptera risi, assembly GCA_964007535.1. NCBI lineage: Eukaryota > Metazoa > Arthropoda > Insecta > Plecoptera > Taeniopterygidae > Brachyptera > Brachyptera risi. The sequence continues at coordinate 64,840,785 of OZ023327.1, read as the reverse complement.
TATTGTTTAATTTGATTGTAGACTTTTTTCATTCTATAATCTGTTCAAACCAAACAGTACTGTAACACATTATTCATGAAAATATGTAGTTAGCATTTAGTAATAACAATCACTGTAATATGTAGTTTGACAAAATGTTGATAGAGTTATTAGATCAAAAATGGAAAATAAATATAAAAAATGAATACATTTAAAAAAATATATAATAAAATAGATAAATGAAAAAATAAATGAAAATAAGTATAATTATCTTTTTTTTTCCCTACCCAGACCCTGTCGCCTCAATCATAGCACTGATAATATCATAAGTCACAGTAGGTACCGTCATATGTCTCAATATTTATTGTTATAATTATTGCGTACCGGTACATCATCCTTGGATAAAAATGATAAATAAATAAAAATGGATGGAAATAAATGTTTCAGCAGACACATATGTGACTCGACCTGCAGGCCTACAGTGTAATGTGGTCACTGAATTGAGCACACTTGATCAAACAGTCGATGTTGGTTTCAGATAATTTTAAATGAACATTCCAGAGTAGTAAAAAACTAAAAACAAAAATCGCCATCGACGAATTTGTGAACGATTAGAGAACCCCAGACCTGCAATTGTATGTGTCCTATACGCTCATGCTTGTACTCAATTTGCCAAGTCCCACGATATTGCCCTGTATTCCTTATTGGCCAAACATCACTATAGCAAATAGAACTGTTAGCGACCCAGCAAATTAGTGCTAGATATGGGACCACAACTCCACTGTCTGAGCATTGATAATCATTTTGTTGATTATTAATTCAATTATTTATCTCTATAGAGAAATGCTATCCATTTTGATTCAACGTGGCGACTTTCTGGTGCAAAATAAAAATAATTGTTTGAAATTCAGTGCCATTTTTAGAAATGTTTCGAAAATGTAACAAATAGTTCTTTTCAATGTTGTGTTAGATATTGTGATACGTTACAATGGTTTTGAATAAGATGAACAAACTTCATCCATGGATAATTAATACAAAATCTGAATTCATTGGATTTATAGACAATCCAAAATGACTGGAAAAATCTCAGTTTCTAGTTGAAAGAAATGTATCATTCATGAAAATATATGACCAAGGCTAGTAAATTCGGAATAATGTATTATATATTCATCAATTGGTGACGTTAAGCAGCTATTCTATCATGAATCGTGATGATCGACTCGCTGTCTAGATTCACATTATTCTCTCAATTGTGTAGGTAGGTGTAAGTCGAAACAAGAGTGTTGTTCTGTCGAATTTAATTCAATAGATTGCTTAGGCAACTAGAAATTAATTTTGGAGACAGATCTTGAATTTGAATTAAAACATCATTCATTACTCTTCATCGCAGAATACCAGAATACACGTGCTGTTGGTAATTCATAATTACATCTAGGTCCAATGTGAAAAGTGTTGTAATTTTCTTGATTAGAGTTTAGGTTTAGATTGGGTCCGTCCGTTTGAGTTTGCTTGTAGATTCCCAACGTTGTAATTAACTAATTATTTGATGAAGTTTTTTTTCCACGAATATTTTTTTCTTCAAAAAGTTCAGGATATTTTTTCCATGGATATTTTTGCAGGGTATATATTTTCTTCACTGATTCAAGTCGGGCATCGGTTCGATTCGAGCCCCACTTGCGCGAGACTTTTTTGTCAAGGAGATTGCATGTGGGACTGCAATGTCACCATGTGTTCATATTTTTATGGTGCTTAACGACCCTACCATCAACTGTGTTATATATAGGGTTATATGAATGGTAATAATCAAACTAGACACAAAAACATATGCCTCTTCGACCGCCATATAGGCAATAGACATACAGGAAATAGCAATGCAGTTATTGAAATTCATTTTTTTTTTTAATATATTGGGTTTTAACGACGCACTGTAATGATTACTAAGATCTATTGGCGTCGGATGGATGATTAATGAGATGATGGGATGATGAGATGAAGGTTTTTTTATGGGTAGTGGGAAGGATAGTGGGAAGGAAGCGGTCGTGGCCTATATTATAGGAACCATCCCGGCATTAGCCTAGACTACAGAGGGAAACCACGAAAAACCCCTGTAAAGATGGACGGTGGCGGGGATCGAACCGGGTCCGATATGTCCCTTCACCTCCCGGATCACGAAGCAAGTGAGCTAACCACTCAGCTACTGTGCCGGTTTGAAATTCATATTAGCAATTTCGCGTTTATTTTACAGCAAGCTCTATGAATCTATAATCAGGAATGAGCAAAGATACTCGCGAAATATAATTTAAATACAAATTACAAGATAATCTCCTGAAACCCTGAAGATACAAGATACATTCGGAAAACCAAAAGACAAAAAATACAAGATACATTTAATGATGTATCTTAAGATGCGGGATACTTTCACGGTAAAGTTTTTCCGACTCTCAGCAAACTATTTGTGAAATCCGACAACTATAGCGTTTCCTTTCGTCTTTGATACTTTTGTATGATTCGATATTTCAGGACTTCGATGCGATATCAAATTGAAATATTCAACATTCATTATCAAAACATTGATCACTATCGAAATTTACATTTTAGTCGACTGAAATAGTACACTGCTGCTCGAAATATCGCATTTTGGACAAAAAGATGAGATTTTGCCACTTGGATTAGATAAAATGCGTATGAGCAGTGAATTCATTCGTTCTGATGAATCATTGATGAATATTTTACAATTCAATATATTCTATATCGGTTCTTAATTTAAATTTACGATCAATATTTTATATTGAAATGTTGATATCATTTGTAATTTTTCTATCGAACGGTTACCCAAGTGATAACTCTGACGATAAGACTGACAGTTCATAGAGGTATAAGAAAACCAAGTCAACCGTCTAAGTAAGAAATTGCATCGACAGAAAACAGTGAGTCAGCTCGTGCCAAAGTAGATTTTTACTTTTTTGTGAAACCTTCAAAGTGCGATTGCGGGCAAACCCCCGCAACGGTTTTCGGCGAGGGGCGGTGAATGATCATACTTTCTTGGAGTACGACACTCACCTATGCACATACTTATCGAAAAGTCTTAGGGTGGATTGCAAAGACGGAGTTTAAACCCGGCTTAGACGCCGTCTAAGTAAGAAATTGCATTGCACCGGCACAGTAGCTGAGTGGTTAGCTCACTTGCTTCATGTGACCCGGAAGGTGAAGGGACATATCGGACCCGGTTCGATCCCCGCCACCGTCCATCTTTACAGGGGTTTTTCGTGGTTTCCCTCTGTAGTCTAGGCTAATGCCGGGATGGTTCCCACAATATAGGCCACGACCGCTTCCTTTCCACTATCCTTCCCACAACCCATAAAAACGTTCATCTCACCATCCCATTATGTCATTAATCATTCATCCGACGCCAATAGATCTTAGTAATCATTACAGTGCGTCGTTAAAACCCAATAAAAAAAATTGCATTGCAGCCACAATGCAATTTCTTACTTAGATGGCGTCTAAGGTGGGCCGGGGTTTAAACTCCGTCTCTGCAATCCATCCTTTGTATATAAGACTGAGCACAGCTCTTGAAAAATTGAAACAAAGCTGGATAAGTATGTCATATTGATCGTCACGCCAGATTTCCCCCTGAAATTGGTGGTTTCCAATAGATCTTGATTGAATCTATTGAATACCACCGTACATTGAGCATTGTTATTGTTCATAACTTGCTTGAATATGATGAATGATATACATACGACTATCCATGAAGTTCCGCCATTCAACCTCACCCCATTATAACTTGGGGCCAAAAGCCTTAAGAGGCCGCCCGCGCTACACGCGCTCGTTGTTCGCTCGCTTCAGACTCGAGTTTAACATGCATCGTGTGCTAGGCGCAGCCCATAGACTAGCCCGCCGAACTCATATTCTCGTAAACGCCGTTAATTCCCTTACTCACACTTTTGATATATTTCACAGTCCATATTTTTTTTCGGTATTCAAATATATATATATATATATATATATATATATAGGTTTCCGTAAACTAGAAATTTTTTCATTTTCCATTTGAAGAATTTGAAAAATTACAAATTTGTTGTTCAAAATTCTGTGAAAGCGATAACCTTCCTCTTTCAATTATCAACAGAATGCAAAAACAATCATATTGATATCTCAAAAATTACGGCCGTGAGAGTTTGCGGCGTGAAATACGAGCGCCTGCGGCCTCTTGACAAATAATTTTTTAAATACATTAAAAATTGAAGAATTGAGCACGATGCTCAATGGGTACATAATTACCCGAAAATGTTAATTTTGAAAATACGGATCTATATATTAATTATATCTATATATTTCAATTATTTGGAAGATGGACACATTTCAAGACTGTATTAATTTATTAATCATATAAGACTGGCAGGTTGCACCCGTCGTATACGACCTGCCATGATTATGAAGTAAATGGTGTGCCTTCATCACCCCTCCCCCCTAGGCACAATTGCGCATCACAAAAACACCCGAGCCGAAACCCTCGCGCGGCCGAACCGCAGCTCCCGCTCGGCAGTTTCCCTATCTCGTCGTTTTCCCCTATCCGACACTACCGCCCGTTCACACTACCCAAAGCCCCACCCTACCAGGCATTTCATAGAGCGAACTTACGCACGCAGGTACGCACTCACGCACGCACGAACATACAGATTCTCCCTCCCATGATTTTAATAGTGAAGAAGATACAATAATGTATCTAAGATACTACCCATCGCTGTCTATGTAATGTTAGTGTAGCAATTTTCAGTACACGAACTCTATAGGCCCTATGTGTTATCGGATGGTACAGCGTGAAGGCGCGAACCACTCGAGCGCTAGTGATGTTGGATAGGGAATCGAGAAGGTCGATTGGAACCTTAATCACTCCTGGATACTAGTGTCCAGGCTGGTAGTGTTTTCCATGATAAAGGACTTTCATCATGCAGTTATGTTTTTGAGAATTTGCCTAGGGGCGCCTGAAGAGCGTATACCGGAATAAAGTCGACTCGGTTGTGTGACATGTCCAACCTTATACCTGAACCCTAACCGCATTTGCAACCATCCTTCCATACGGTGTATTCCCTTACTGCTAATTCCCCTACTGTTTAAAAGGGTATAGCATACCTGTTTCACATTTTTTTCTCCTATACTGCCTACGATCCGTCCCTTACTCCCTGAAAAAGTTGAACTGACCTAATTGTTCCCCTACTGCCTAAAAACTGGACTGTTAACTGCCTACTGAAATATTCTTTGCTTTTAAAATGGTGTTTTCATTGTTGACACCCTGTATTGCAGTCAGGCGCGTGATTTCTAAACATAAAATAGGCCTAATATTAAAGATGGGCGAGTGTGAAAACGCTACTCGTCGAGTTAAATGACCGTGAGGTATGTTCTTTTTCAAGATACACGTTATGAAAAAAAATATGAATTGAAATTCATCTGTAAAACACGTAGGCCTATAGTTAAACATTTTCTTGATTAATTTCCTTTAAGAAAAATCAAGGTTTCACAATCAAGTTATTACAACTTTTCAAGAGTAGGCCTATACGATCCTCAATAGCTGTCAAGTGATTGACTATATATGACTGAAACACGTACCTTGTGACGTCGTGAAATGACAAGGTGATACTGTAAAACAAGTGGTTCGAATTTTCCGTAATATTGTGTGTAACATATGGCATGATCGGGCTGACTTACAGTTTGCTTTGGCTTATAATTTGAATTGAAATGTACCGGTAGGTTCTTTAATATTTGGTAGAATGCCTGCCTACTACACGTTGTAGTACGCGTACTATCATTGATAATATGTGGTACAATATAATATAATAGTATATAATATGAGCCACGACCGCTTCCTTCCCACTTCTCTTCCATTTACCAAGAAAACTTCAAGCTTCAATCATCTCATGTTCTCACTAATCATTCATCTGAAAAAAAAATTCATTTCAACATCCCATCACGTACTTGATCATTCAATGAACGCTAATATATCTTAGTTATCAGTTCATTGCGTCGTTACCCAATGTAAATAAATGAATCATACAATCAGCATAACAATTACAATTTGTCGATTTTCATACAGATTTTATCGGTCGTTTCCGTTGTCAATGTTCCTACCTTCCAAATGACATTATATTTTCAATATTTAACATAAATTTTACTTCCAAATATTCCTTATTACGATGGTGCAATGTCAAAATCACCCCTTTTTAACTGTTATGTTTTCTCATATTTGTTGCTTTTTAAATATAATTTGTGTGGTACAAATGTGATGAAATATTGATTGTAAATCAAGCGCCCGACTGCAATACAGTGTGTCTAGAATAAAAACACCGTTTGAAAGTAAAGAATATTTTAGTAGGCAGTAGGAAAACAGAATGGTCAGTTAGGCAGTACGGGAAAAATCGTAGGCAGTGAGGAAATAGACAATAAGGTAATCAAGGCTAAATGACCAAGTTGACTTCATTCTAGTATACGCTCTTCAGCGCCTCCTTTGTCAATCGTACAGATATGTAGTTATTATTCCAAACTAGCTGCTTTCAACAAGCATTATTGAACAAAATCTCCAGAGAATCTGCTAGCCGTTAGCTTGGCTTTGGTTGGACAGTTGAAGCACTGCTCTGAAATCTGTAGCCACATTTTCACGCGTATTTTCTAAGAAAACAGCGAAGGCACTAAATTAAAAATATATAGTATTTAAATGGTGTCTCGAGTATAGGGTTATGAAAATCGTTGATTGTTTTATATTATATATAGCCTATAGAAACCGACTGAATATAATGATCTGATTAAAATGAAAGGTAGAGGGTTAGATGTGTTCCAAATTTTTCGGAAAGTATAAACATTAAGAATTCAACTAGATTGTATACATATAGATTTTCTGGTGTCATTAGCGTGTACAGTACATATTTCAACCTCCATAACAGTATGCTCAAGACATAGGCCTAATATGAATCGTAAATATTTACCCAATATTAAATATAAGCCAACTAAGTAGTAAATATCAAGTTAATATTAATACTGAATATTTACTTTATTTAAATTCATTTTCGAACATGGTGATTCAGTTTTCTCAAATATGCTCACTCCCTGGACCGGCTTCGAGTTCCGCTGTAGGCATAGGTTTTTGTAAACTTCCGTAAACCTGATCATCACTCCATCATTTCTTCATCACCCACTCACTCGTTCCTCACATAACCTAGCCGCCCTCCACAGCTCAGTCCACTGAGGCACCGCTCAAGAAACTGAAGTCACCGTTGGCGATTCTTACAAGGCATGGGGCTCTTGTAAGCACCTATCATCACTTTTCATTATCAATTGCTCATTCAACCCCCCCAAATAGCCTAGCTGTTAGTGGGATCGCTAAGCATACAATACACATAATCCATAGCTGTTGATGGAACACTAAAATAAATGTGGTCTCCTACATGTTAAATTGGAAATAAAAACGACAGCCTATTGGAAATCGAACTACTAGAAGTTGAGAACCAACTAACATCTTAAAACTATAAAATACTGGTGTCACCAAACCCTTTTAGTGTATAAGTGTTTTTTATTATTCGTTTATTATTTCTACTTTGATTACCATTTTATTTTCATGTTTTGTTATCTCGACTAGACATTCGATGTGTGGCTTTACTTGCCCATTTCTTGATTTTTTTCCAAGTGTCAATGACTTGATATTCCAAATGACGAAATAAGACCTAAATCGCTGCACTATCGTATCATAATGCCACGGGGTCTACCACTGCTCTAAACTGTCTTTTTTGGAATACGTATGTATATACACCTGTAGGGGAGGACATCCGGTGTAGAATCAGTGAAGTTTACTTCACAGATGTTGCAGGAAGGACCATTATATTATGCATTGCACTGTTTATATAGTTCAATATACATAAAATCAAAGAAAAACAGAAATGCAGTTTTCAAACTCCCCACAATATAGCAATGCTTAAGTGACGCAGAAACTGGTGTACACCATAAATTCCAATCTGGTACAATTCGCAATTTGACGTTGGTGTTGGTGCTACCACTTGCTAAAAGTGATGCTGTAATTGGTGTTTAAATGGTTATTATCGGACAGTATCCTACGCGGAACCGACAAGTCTAAGACCATAATATCTCCGACGATTTCAGTCTATTTATCATTATTATTATTATCAATATACTTTATTCATCATATAAAAACGTCGTTCATACATCATTAGACGAGCTTTAGCGAGGATTCAATTTGACATACTGAAAAAAATTGGTGTTCGTTTTTATGTTTTTTTTTTTTTTTTTTTTTTTTTTGTTTTTATGTTTTTTTGTCGGTTCTCCACAGGTCAAACGGCTACAGCTATCAACTTCAAACTTTTTTTCGTCATGGTTCCTCATCTAACTTAGATCTGTATAGTTTTGTGGCATTATCGGGTGGTAACTTTTTTTTTTATGAATTTTAGAAATTTCAAAAATCCCCATTAGAATAACCCGGAGGAAAATACTTGAAAAATCAAAATTTTTCAAGACCTCTCAAATTTTCGCCGAATATAAAGGAAACTATTAAGCACATTTTGAGAGATTTTTCGCATCAATCGGATGAGAAATAACAAGAAAACGCATTTTACGGGAATTACGGGAACCAATTAAATCTATAGCAACAAGTGTCACCAATTAATTCAAAACGATTGAAATGAATGAAGAGGAAGGCCGTGACATAACTGATTCTCGTAAGGTTTTTGAACGTTTGGAGTGATCCAAGGTCTGTAGATGTAGATTGGGTTGACAAATTATTTTTCATTCTAGATTTCTATACCCCTAAGCTCGTCTAACAACGCGCATCCCGCGTTTTCCTAGTAAAAAACATGGTACAAAAAGAAGAATGATGAAATGGTGAGGTTCGGCAAAACCGCTCTTCCACCCAACCAGAAACTACTTGCAACAAAACATATAGGCTTAATAATTGTGATAAATTGAATATGTATATGATTATGTTGAAAATTATCCATGTAAGAATAATTTGGGGGTTGTATGATGTAGATTTGAGTATGATTTCAATCGAAGTGACTATTTGTCGGAACGGAAGTATGCCTACATGGGCCATGGCAACGCCGTATTCAAGATGGATATAGTTAGTTAGGTTAGGTTAGGTTGGTTAGATCAATTGGGTTGGTTGGGTTAGTTTAGGGTGCACCTAACAACGTCCGCAATGGTGACATAGTCCGATGGTTCCCTGAATAGAGGCTCTTATTTTCATGATTACCGTACTCATTTTCTGTTCTATCTTCATACTGACCATTCCTTCTATCTATAATCATCTAGCATCTAGCATCTAGCATCTAGCATCTTCACTGCACACACACTGTGGGTTGTTTCACCACACAGTGTGTGTAAGAAGGTGTTACGAGTCACGACCACTTTAAGGTACAACCAAAAACGTAACAGTATCTTTTTAAATTAGATAATCTTAAAATATTTCAACTAATCGTGCTTAATTTTTGTTATTTCAAGAACGATTATTCTTATATTAATTTGTAGTGTTATCTTCATGATATAAGACTGAACAAATGGTTTGCGATGTCCGCGACAGATATTCTGTATTTTTTTTCATTCTTTCGTTTCTTTTAAATAACTACCTATCATCGATTGTGAACTCCATAAACAAAAGCTCAAACGTAAACCCAAAATCACTTTCATGCATGCCCATGGAATTTTATTTTTATTCTTGAGTGAGATTGTGAACGGTGTCCGTCACTCCAACGACAAAAGGGCAGCCATTGTTCAGATGGTGATATTAGTAGTGTCCGCTACTGAAGAAGATTTCGGTTGTGGATGCAGACAGAGTTGATGAGACCGAACTCGCAGCGGGCTAGGTTGAATTCGAAACAAAGGGAATCGTTGATATTTATCTATGTTCTTTTTTATTTTTTATTTTCCATTGTTTGCGATTTCTTCTCTTGACATATGTCAAAAAGAAAGTGATTTGTAGATTAAAAAAAAAAAAGCAAAGAAAATGCAAGGACTGAACGGTATAAATGACAAGTACATATAAACTAAACCGTGAAATTGTGTAAATGAGTGTACATTAAAATTGATTGCTTTTTTTCTTTCTGCTATTATAGGTTACACAAGGGAGTGAGCACATCTATTATGTTGCGTTGAAGACCCTTAAACATGAAGGAGTAACCTCTTCATCGTTCATTGTTAACTGTATACACACAGTGTTGCCAATGGTGTGCTAGCTTACTGTCAGTTGTCACTTTCCACATCCCGTATACAATTTTACCGTCGTTTACATTCCTATTCGGAAAAATAAACATAAAAAGCACTATTAACTTCTTCATAATTTTTATTCGTCTCAATTACTTTAACGCACAAGTAAGAACTTCATATGTTGTACCATGAACTAACCTTATGTAGACCATCTCTTGGAAATGTTTATTAAAAAAAAACAAAAAAAAACAGAAGTTCGTTCTTTCTAAACTGTCAGCGATGTTCTCGTGGTTTTTTCTTCGTCTTCTGATCTCAGCTTAGCCCGCCTGAGGGTACCATATGGTTTCTAGTAAGGAACGAAGTTGTTTAGAGATAGACAGCAAGTATCTAGATCCGAATGCTTCTGTCGAAGACTTACGCCAAAGGTACGTGTTTAAATTCCTTTCTTACCTCGTGCGCAAGAGGAAAAATACTCGACGAAGGCCTCACTTGATTCATTTCTACCGGTAACTTGTAAGATAAATTCTGGAAGCGTGTAGCAGTTTATTTTATTTTTTTAATTTATTAACATTTTATATGACTCAACACATGATAAATAACTCGAATTTTAGATAATTGTTTCGCACTCTTGACTGTTATAAGACATATTCACAAGATGTGGAATCTAAAAATATACTGTAGTGTAACGCATTTAAAAATGGTTTTGAAAGTTGTGATATTTTTGCGTTTTTAGTCAATTGAATCACATCTGATTCTTGAATCAAAACTTTTAACAACCAATTCAAACTAATGTCTTTTTCATATCTGTTCTTTGATGTTGTTCATATAAATAGAACAGACAAAATAAATGCATTGAATATTTATTCAAGATAGGATTAACGATATTATTAAATGTGTTTATTTGTAACCAGTTCATACGACGGTCTTGAATGAAATCTCAAAGAGGTGATAAATAGACGTAGTATCATTGATAATATTTCGGGTGATCAGTACTAATAATATACACATTGTATTGTGGAGATGCTCCATGCAACATTCCACTTCCGTGCTCAGTATGTTTCAATATAAAAACGTCAATGTGCTAAAAAAAATGTGGAACAATGTTTCAAATGTTCAAATGTTATTTTATTCGAGCGCTACTGTTCATCATTTTCATGTTATTTTATTTATGAATTATTAGTATTCAGAAAAACATGATGCTGTGATTACTTCTACATATTTCAAGATCAAAAATAAAATTCGAACGTCTAAACCCGATCACAGGTAAAGGAAAAACAGCAAAACAGGCGAAGAGACAGTATGAAAGAGATAGAAAGAACTGGTGAAAATACTTTTCTGCCATAATCGTGTTAATTGCTATGGAAAGAACATTATTTATATTGGGCTTAACGACGCACTGTACTGATGACTATAATCTATTAGCGTCGGTGAATGATATATGAGATGATGGGATGATGTGTTATAAGGTGATTTTTTTAATGTGGGAAGGAGTCGGTCGTGGCTTGTCCTTAAAGAACCATCCCAGTATTAACCTGAACCGCTGAGGGAAACCGCGAATAACCCCTGTCTGGATGGTCGACCATGGCGGGGATCGGACCCCGGTCTCCTGAATGACAGAACAATTCAGTGTGATAACCACTCGACCACTTGTCTCAGTTGGAAAACAAACTGTTGGCCTTCTCTATTACGCAGAATGTGTTGAATTCATCATCACTGGACATATGAAAATTATAATTCGTATAATAAAATTGTCCAGTTTTACAATAGTTCCTACATACCGGTAATAACTTATTTCCACAAAAATGTATGTACGTACGTGTTACCATGGAAAACATTTTTTTTCAACGTATAATTAAGAAATACAAACATGTTTTATTAATTGCTTCGTATAATCTTTCTTGACATAGATGTAAGATCTTCCGTCGACTCAGACGTCATCGATTCAAGACCGAATCCCTGTGAATCAGCGAACGACGTGCATTAGGCCTACTTAAAATAATATATTCGTTGCTGCTTGGTTCATTGCCTATTATGTCTTGGTGCACGTTCCTAAACACAATACTCACCCACGGCCACACGTGGTGAGAAAATGTGGACACATCTTGACTGTATAAGTTTCCGTCAATCGTTTCTCATTCGTAGTTCAGACACTTATTAGTGGATACCGCCTGAAATTGGTAACAACGCTAAGCACGTTCATAGGTCAGCTATAACTTGGTGTTTTATTTGTGCGGAGTGTATGTTGATCGGCAGATAGGACCGGCAGTGTATATACACTATACATGTACTGTACGACATCGCAACGTTTCTAGGTTGGTTTTCGGCAAGGGGTAAACCACTAGTAAATTTGGTGTACACTTGATTTTAGATTTCAAGAGATTTCAGGGAGATTTCAGGGAATTTCAAGAAGATTTCAAGGGATTCCAGGAAGATTTCATGAAAAGTGTACACCAGATTTCAGAAGTTGTTAACTCCTCGGTTTTAGGATAGTTGAGTTGAATTTGCTTGGGACAGGTTTGTTGACTTAGGTTGAATAGATAGGTTTAATTAGGATTATTTTTGGTTGAGCGCATCTACAAGAACTTCCGCGTGGGGTGGCTGTCCGATGGTTCCTGTCTCTTCTAATGGGCGATTCCGCTACACAACAATACTAGTAAATGACACAATTCCTAGTTACTCTAACGTTTATACCTGCTTAAACGTTTAGTCGAGGGGCTCAACTTGACAGATTGGCGGTGACGTCTTGGATGGCTGAAGAATGGATATTGTTTGCTGAACGACCCCACTAACAGCTAGGTTATACGGGGGTACGAATGAGCTGGTGATTACGAATGAATGAAGTGATGATTAGTGAGAGGAGATTCACAAAAACCCATCTCTTATACGGGACGCGAAGCCACGCCTACAGTGACTTCAGTTTCTGAAGCGGTGCCTCGACTGACCGAGCTACCGAGGGCGGCGTCTTCGATGGCCCTGTCTTCGACGGACACTACCGTAATTTTTCTTCGATGGCTCCCCTCATTCCATCTTCGATGGACCCGTTTATTTTGAGGCGGGTGGTCGAAGAAATTTTAAAGGGTGCGGACGGTCGAAAAATGAAGTTGTCCGTAAAATAAAAAGGTGGACATTAAATTGTGCGGGCGGTCCAATGAATTTCAAGGATAAGGGCGGTCGAAAAATATCAATTGACCGTGAATTAGAAAGTAATACTCACTTGTCTAGCTACTCGTTGCAGCTCAGTATCAAATATATTGTCGCAAAAATGTCGAATACAATCATTCTAATTCTATCATATGCAAGTTTAAAGTATGTAATCGACCAAATCGTCTTGTTAGTTATTAATTTATCTCTACGTTACACAGTTTATTTTTTTGCATAACTTGAAATTACCTCAATTTTTTATTCGTTCTATACAAGTAATTACACATTCTGTCAATTTTTCTTCTTTATACAAATATTGAATGGAATATTTTGATTATAAGTTATACATACCATTGTTTGTATACAAGCAAATAGTTTATTTTTTTACGTATTTAATTACTTGGGTGACTACTTAAAAAACTGAAGTCAATTTGGGCATAAGTTCGAGTCCTGGATTTGGCATGGGATTTTGATTTTGTAAATATCATAATTCAACTATATCAATTATCATCTACTCATTCGTACCCCCTTATAACGTAGCTTTTAGTGGAGACGTTGAGCAAACAATAATCAATCGACATATTTTATAAACCTAGATTAGCGGCAAATGAACGTTAGCTTCCAACAAATTGTGACATAATTTTGAGCTTGTAAATAACGTAATTGAAAAAACTTTATTTTTGGTATAAATCATATAACACTTCAATCGATTCCTATATCAAGATTGATGATTATTGTTTGCTTTACGACCTCACCAAAGCTAGGATATTTGGGAAGTACTAAAGACCAGATGACAATGAAGCCATGAAGTGATGTTAAGTGACAGGCCATATATACAAGAACCCATGCCTTACACGGGACTCGAACCCACGCCCAACGGTGAGTAATATAAAAGTCACAATTCATTTGAGGAGACACACTCATTTGCTCATAAAATGTGTCCATTGATTGTTGTTTGCTTATATAACGTCCCCACCAAAAGCTAAGCTGAACGGGGGATGGGGGTACGATGGATGGATGATGATATTTACAAAATCTTGTGCCTTATGCAAGACTCAACGAAACCATGACTGACTCGACTTCAGTTTCTGAAGCAGTACGTTGTTTGTCAAATAACTAACTACGTGGAGACAACACTACATATGCCATATATATATATATATATATATATATATATATATATATATATATATATATATATATATATATATATATATATAATATAAATAAATATATATATATATATATTTATATATATATATATATATATATATATATATATATATATATATATATATTAAATATATATACATATATATGTATATATATATATATATATATATATATATATATATATATATATATATATATATATATATATATATGTATATGTATATATATATATATATATATATATATATATATATATATATATATATATATATATATATATATATATATATGTATATATATATATATATATATATATATATATATATATATATATATATATATACATATATATATATATATATATATATATATATATATATATATATATATATATATATATATATATATATATATATATATATTATATATAGTATGCATATACTTCAATTCATACTTGCGTGAAGAAGAAATATTGATAAAATATAAATAATTACTTGAATAAAATAAATAATAAATTATGCTATTCGATTAATTGTTATTTCAAGTTTGAAAAATCACAAATTTTGTAATGTAGAGATGGAACAAATAACAAACAAGACGAATGCGAACTATTATTTGAACATGATATATTCAGAATTGTTTTATAGAGAGTGTATAGCAAAGCCAGCAAGGGTGAGGGTAGAGTATTCCTTCTTATTTGACGGTCAATCGATATATTCTTCTACCGCCCTCACCCTTGAAATTTCGTCGACCACCCTCTTAATTTAGTGTTATCCTGAAAAAAAAGAGGGCCATCGGAGAATAAATTAGAGTAGGGGTATCCAAGGTGGGACCATCGAAGAGAGCCCTTTTTGGTGTACAACAAATTTTTGATTCCGTAATCACGAATCTTTTTTGATTCCATTTATTATTTCAATTTAGATTCCTTAGAATTGCTCTAGATTTTGCTTCCACTTTTTTTTTCTTGTGATTTTTTCAATTCAGTGATTTTTTTTATGCTTGTAATTTTTTTCCTTTCAACTGATTCTTTCTATATTGAAAATGATTTTTCTTCAAATTGACTACCGGTACCCGAATGAATATCAAGGGTTCCAAGGCGCATCGACAGCGAGGTCATTTAGCGCCATTCCAGCAGTTATTAACCCCTCGCTTCCAGTCTTTTACCTTCATAATAATGAATAATAAAATGATAATATTCAAATTTTGCAACACTATATTATGTGATTAACGTTGCTGCAGCATTGCCAACCTCTATAATTTATTTAAGGGTTTGAGGGCGACGAGTGGATGTATGCAAAAGAAAACAGATCAGAATGTCTTCTGCTGTAGTTTATCATCTTGAATAGAAAGGTATTAATGTAGGTTGAATCGATTTATTTAAAAAAAATAACGTTGCTATATACGTGTATGCACTAGAAATTAGTGTCCCGATCAAACGTCACCTCTATCACAAATCGATATCGCACTAGTGTTTCGCACCTTCATCGCTCATATACCGATCGCCTATTTATATATTGTTCATATGTTTTATTCTATCCTGTACACACTTGAGCGTAGCGGTATAGAAATACCTACGCTATATATATTTAAATTTTACACCACTGAAATCCAGTATATAAGTATAATAATAACAACTTTTCAATTTATGTTTCGAAACTATTTCCTTGGCGCTGTCAGTGTGAATTGACAGTTTTATAGTGCATCCCGCCAGATAGTATCTCAATCCTCTACTCATTGGTCATTGCGTTGCCAATTTACCAGTTAAATAGGCCTACAATCTGATCAATCTTCATCAATTGTTGGAATGAAACACTTGGCACGAGTTGATGTTAACAGTGAAGGGAAACTTCTCATTGATCAGGATTTTGCCGATACTTGAATTTGTATGTATAATGTAAGCGACTCAAAGACTTCCTCAATTGTTCTTGTTGAGATTCACGAAGAGAATATAAATTAGTGAGTATATATAATGAAATCAAATATCTTCTGTTTAATAATATAATTTATTTATGTAGGGTTTGACGACGCATTGTATGTAGGCCTATTAGTAGCTATAGGCGTCGGTGAATGAAGAAGAGATGGTGAGGTGAGATGAAAGGTCATTTTATCAGGTGTTTTTGGATAGTAGAAAGGAGCCGGTCGTGGCCTGTTGTTGAAGAACCTTCCCAGTATATGAACCTATGCCAAGTGACAGAGAAAAAATAAGAGGAACCTCTGGCAGGATGGTCGACCATGGTGGGAATCGATCCCCACCCGCGGTCTCCTGAATGATGGTTCAGCGTTTGATGGTTGAACGATTTGATCTAAAAGAAAAAAGACTTCACTGAACGGTGCACGTTTTAAAAAAAATATTTTTCAATATATTATAAAATTTTCATTTCAAAATTGAGCCATGTTTAAATTCGGAAATAAGTACGATATAGACCTAGACCTATATTGAGCACAAAACTATTTTATAAAAAAAATACAGCATGAGATGGATCAACGTGATTATTTTATGGTAGAAAGTTCCTGTATATATATATATATATATATATATATATATATATATATATATATTCATATATATATATATATATATATATATATATATATATATTTATATATATATGTATATATATATATATATATTTATATATATATATATATATATATATATATATATATATATATATATATATATATTTATATAGATTAGATTAGATTATTGTTTGCTTAACGACCCCACCAACAGCTAGGTTATACGGGGGTACGAATGAGCTGGTGATAATGAATGTATGAAGTGATGATTAGTGATAGGACATTTACAAAAACCCATGCCTTATGCGGGACTCGAACCCACGCCCAACGGTGACTTCAGTTTCTGAAGCGGTGCCTCAGCTGACCGAGCTACCGAGGGTGGCATATATTTATATATATATATATATATATATATATATATATATATATATATATATATATATATATATATATATATATATATATATATATATATATATAATTCGTATTTGTTCAAATTATTGTGGGACAAAATATTAGTACGGATTTAAAATTGCAATATTGGTACTTCTTTCAGCAGTAGGTATTTTACCATTTTCTACAATACAATTTTGAATTTTGATCATCCTTAGACCTTATAACAGTTTTCAAGAATTTAATAACAGCAGTTTGACTACGTATGAAATTCGCATGCACATTTTATTTCATCTTGCCAAGTTATAATTACCGAACGTTTGCATTATGCCTAATATCTATCCACAGTCCACACATATACATTTTCCCTCTATTGAAGAGTTAACTTGGCCAAAACATTTTCTATCACCACTTTTATATACAGAAGTGTTCAAATAGCAATGACTTAGCTCCCTGTTTTTACAAGTTTTTGTTTTTGGTAGGGATTCCTCTTTACAGAGTGAAACCATGAATAACCTTTTGTAAGGATGTTTGATCATGACGGGAATCAAACCCCATTCTCCTTAATGTCTTGGGCCCACTTCATGTAGATCTGTTACACATTGATAAATGTACTATCCGTCGTCGACCCGTTATTCTATTAGTTACTACTCCATGTTCGTATTACTTGCATCTATATACTTCATAGTTATATAAGCTATAATTATAGAGTTACCTAATTTAATCGTATGGCGGGAGCGTCTATTGGTCATGGACCTTTCGTAATTAATTGAAGTGTAGTAGGCATATTACTTAATTTTTGAATTAAGTCTTCAGTTAATAGGGCCTAAAGATGTGAAATACATCCGTTGTGTTAACGTTTTATCTGATATAACCTATGACACGGTCACATCAATCCATAACTGTACTTTCCATCTTGTTCAAGACTTCCTATATACGCTATATTCCGAGTGCGTGATGACCTTTGGCCATCCTCTCCCCTCTATAAGGTCTTCGTTTTCGCTTTTGTGCATCTGACTAAATACAGTGTGCGTGCGTCACTTGAACATATCATTACGAAAATATAGGTTAATTTTGATTGGGAACTAAAATCAGATCAATGAATGAGTTTGCGCTCCAATTATTACGAAATATCAAAGTTCACGTCACTTTTAGGCTCTAACGTACTTAAGTTTATATCATTTTAAACTACATTGAAATAGATTGAAAACAATCTGTCTCGTTATGGTTGCTGTGCAAAGCCCACATATTTATCTACACTTCTTTGCGTAATGTTTTCAACTCGTTTACTGTAGTCAAGCGATAATGTCACTTGAGTTGCATAGCGATGCAGTTTTTGATGCGTTTTTTCAAATGGTTTGTATTTATGGCTATGATGTAAACTGCGTTATTGTCTAGGGCAGTTTTTCCATCACGAAGAAGGATGTGATGTGATATATATTTATGTATACTCCACAAGGCTTATTAATTCAAATTCGTCAGTACAATTGCTTAATAAACGCCTACTGGCTACTAGCAACAATATCATGGTGATATGTATTAATTGAAATGCTTCTGGAAGGCAAGGCTGCAAGCTCCAAGCGGGTTGCCACTTTTAGTTTGTCTAGCTAAATGCTAATGGCATTTCTCCATTCATGGGCGTCGGCAGGAGTAGAGGCAGGGGGGGGGGGCACTTGTCCTCCCCCTAGAGATGTAATATAACTCATATAAGTCTTATATTAAAATGTTCAATTAAGTAGACCCTTGGTTATGTGTTATTTTCGTACCTCGACTAATAATATACCAATTATAAGGCTTAATGGAATAGGTGTTTTGTGATCATTTTGCAACTATTAAGATGTGTGCATTAACGGTTATTAAGTAAGATTACATATTATTGGATGAGCGTTAGCGAAGACTTCCATCTCACTCTTACGAATTTTTTTTCTGTGTT
>OZ023327.1:64778461-64821243 GCA_964007535.1 Brachyptera risi | reverse complement strand
ATATATATATGAATATATATATATATATATATATATATATATATATATATATATATATATATAAATATATATATATATATATATATATGAATATATATATATATATATATATATATGAATATATATATATATATATATATATATATATATATATATATATATATATATTATATATATATATATATATATATATATATATATATATATGTATATATATATATATAAATACTTATATATATATATATATATATATATATATATATATATATATATATATATATATATATATATATATATATATATATATATATATATGTATATATATATATATATATATATATATATATATATATATATATATATATATATATATATATATATATATATATTCATATATATATATATATATATATATATATATATATATATATATATTCATATATATATATATATATATATATATATATATATATATATATATATATATATATATATATATATATATATATATATATAAATATATATATATATATATATATATATATATATATATATATATATATATATATATATATATATATATATATATATATATATATATATATACGGTATCATGTATCATTTCCGACCGCCCTAGTACTATTTTTCACCAATACACTGCTGGCTATTAAGACCACATTTTTATTTTTGTGATTTGGTATGAGTGTACATTCATACAACTTCAGGTGTATTTCAATCCAACAATACAGATACAGTGATAGAAAAATTTCCTGAATAATAATTAAGAATTGTACAACAGCGTCGATTACAAACTGGAGGGATGCCAGCCTGTGAGAGATAGACTGCTACTTTGAACGTGTATTCGGTTCATGTGAATGACGATATCTGTACATTTTATAAATTCATTCCATTGATTTATTTAGGTTTACAGATACTTTGCACATAACTGTGCAGAAACATTTCCCAACATCCCTGAAATGGATCAACGCTCTTTAACTGATGTTGTTTGCGAGTCACGATACTCAAATGTGGCTCCTTCCACAGAGGGAGAGGTTAGTATATTTAGTATTAGCAAGTAACAAGCTAACAACTATAATAGTAAAGACAATACTTTTTTCGTTCAATTTGCATTTTGTTTCATTCTCATCGCTGGACAAATATAAATTGTAGACAATTGGTAAAGATGGAATACTGAAATGGTATAGTGAATAAAATACATTTATTATGTGGTTTATAAATCTGACATTTCATAATTTATTTGTGAAATAAACCACCAAGTGAACTTTACCAAATATTTCTTGGAGATCTTCAAAACAATATAATGATGAACATGCCCACTGTCTTAACTGGACATTATTTGCATGGTAATCGAATGGTCTCCTCTTTTTTATGTAGTATTAAAAGTTTAACAAAAATATATGCTCAAGCTATCTACTTTGAAATGAAATTGCCCCCTAGTTGCAACTATCTACTTGAAAATCTTTCCCAAATGAGTGGGTCATCCACTCATCCATATAAGAACCAAAGGACAAACTACATTTTTTAATCAATGAGTTTATATCATTGTACATTTTTTGTAGGTAATCTTCCGAGTTCTGCCACCGAACCTGCCAATCACCGACCCTTATTCAAAAGAAGTTCAAAATCTGCTCAAAATGACAAATCTTCGGATCAATTTCACCAAACTGCATACTCTGGGTGATGACCTTCTGGACAATAGAGAAGAAATTCAGGTGAACTATTCAATCTAGATTTAGAATGTATGATGCCTTTGTAGCATGAATAAGACGTTATGTTTTGGGGAGAGCTAGCATATTGGGGTGAATTCAGACTAGCAGAGAACACTACACTAATAGGAAATTTAATTATGTAGTGCTGAATCTTTGGTAAGGAAGTATTGATATTGTTGGATCATATGTACTTCGACGTCAAGTATGAGTACTATTTAGAGATTAATGAATTCATTTGGCTTTCAGGCCTATGAATAAGATGAATATACACCTGTAAATTCAACCTGCAACAGTGAATTCTCATTCATAATCAATGTATGATGGTCAAATACATAATTTTATTATTGTATAAATGCAATATTCAGACAAAATTAGTGCAATCTATATACTATTATAATGATAATGTTTTGCCGTATGATATTAATATGTCTATTTATATTATTAAAGTCATCTGTATGACATTTCCAGTATCATGTAATGTGATCAAATTCAAAGAATACAAATCAATATCATTATCATTGTCAATTCAAACTATGATCATTTAAATTTTGTTGTATTTCGAATGATATGTCTGGTCCAAGATGCATTGAGGGTTGCATTTGTTTGCGGCCGGGAGATGGTGCCTTCACTTATCTTGAAAACACGTACCATACCTAGAGGACTTTTCTGTGTAATATGGATCGCTGCTCTATCTGGTGTGTTTTTGTAGAAACGGCTGATAGGCTGGCAAATTTGATGGTGGTGAGCCGGCCTTGAACATATCGTTAGTTCCTTCTATTACAACTTATCTACGCACGGTCAATAGTACTTTAAACGTGGACCATGAATTGGAACATATTTTTAACATGCGAGGGATAGGAAGTGAAGACACCATCTCAAACGGGCAAACGCAACCCTCAATGCATCTTGGTCTGGTCCTAACAGAGTTTCGACCCATCAGTTCAATATTGAATATTTCAATAATTTAAACTCTTATAATCAAAATTTGGTATTTTGGATCCATTGAATTTCAAAATAAGGAGAGTTTACTGTAGCATCTTCTTTTACACTATATTTTGGAAATTTACATTATGGGGATAAAGAGTGTGCATTGTAGCGATCGACTACAATTTCCTTTATCGGTATCATTTTCGTTTCTCAGGAGAAGTACTACTATGCGATTAACCAGATGATTGTGCGAGGTTCGTGTTCATGCTACGGTCATGCATCGCGATGCTTACCTCTACCAAATGTGGCCCATCAGCCAGACATGATCCACGGGCGGTGCGAGTGCACACACAATACAAAGGGCCTCAACTGTGAGCATTGTGAAGATTTCTTCAATGATCTACCATGGAAACCAGCCATCGGGAAACAGAGTAATGCGTGTAAAAGTAAGGAAATTGCGATCCTCATCAAAGAAGATCGGCTAAATTTTTAAATATTAATTTACCAAATTGAAACTGACACGTCTGGTCAATATTGTGTGAGTCTACCACAGTACGCATAGTATTACAGCTCCCAAAGACATTACTTTTCATACAGCAATATTATATTTCTTCGAAATGGTTCATCATTGTCTGCCCTCACAGTATATTAGTAACTTCATCCAATGATTGAAATATCTTTCTGGAAATTCTGTGGACATTGATTATTAGATGATTATATTTCATTTTATTCCACTGTAATTTACATCACCTACATTTTTCCTATAGAATCAATTTAAATTATTTGCTGTCTCTTATGATCTAGTTTATTCAGTTTGATTCAATTCAATAGTGATATTATGAGAGACATGGGTTTTATTTTTTCCGTTTCATTGCATTTAGAATTTGAAAAGTCTGGCTTTGGTGCATGGATTATTTTTCAATATCGCGTTTTTTAGCACATCAATGTTCTGTACCATCACAACGATGTGATACCAGTAAAATCTCATGAAGCCTAACGTACAATAGCCATTAATGAGAAACACCCAAATTGATATTATCTGCAAAAAATATCCAGAAGCGGGTTACTCCTAGACATCATAGGTATCAATGTCCATAAGTCAAAAAGAAGAGATGGTCTTCTGCTGTTGGTTCACGCTGCATTATCTCCATCTGAAACTAAACCACAGACTCTTGATAAAACTATTTAGATTGTAATTTCATTTGAAATTATTGATTGCACCCACAGTGCAATATTTTCAGTGCAACATAATATATAAACCATTGTGCCAGTTGTGACTTTCCATGTTTTGAACATAATGTAGTGAAACTGTTTCATTATCTTTTGAGAAGCAATAATATCTAAAATACTGTCAATTTTCAATAAACATTAACACGATGTTACATGTCATTCATGTGCTTTGACCCACGATGAGGTCGAAAATAAAGATAGATATTAAAAATACTGATTTCACTACAGTATTTCTTATGTTCAATCTCTAAACATATGTTTTTACAAAATACGACTCATTCATATTTAGTGCAATTATTTTCTAGATTGTCTGATATATTTATCAATTGCATATCTTACACTGCTGAATTTTTATGATCATTTATATTTATAAGATCTCCTGATGTAAACTTTTCCCATCAGCATGCTCTTAATTGTGACTTTTGACGTGTTAGGATGTGAATGTAACAACCATGCGACCAGCTGTCACTTCGACGCAGCCGTTTACGAACAGACGGGTAAAGTGAGCGGAGGGGTTTGTGACGGCTGTCAACATTTCACGATGGGGCGTAATTGCGAGCAATGCAAACAGTTTTACTATCAAGAAGCTGAACGCGTTATTTCTGATCCACAAATTTGTCAACGTAAGTTTTTGACGTGAGTCTACAGGGTTCATCGAAGCACTTTGATTTTATTCCATTAATTTCTTATGCTGAACCTCTCATTCATTGGGATCACTAAACAGAAAACATATATACATATATATATATATATATATATATATATATATATATATATATATATATATATATATATATATATATATATATATATATATATATATATATATATATATATATATATATATATATATATATATATATATATATATATATATATATATATATATATATATATATATATATATATATATATATATATATATATATATATATATATATATATATATATATATATATATATATATATATATATATATATATATATATATATATATATATATATATATATATATATATATATATATATATATATATATATATATATATATATATATATATATATATATATATATATATATATATATATATATATATATATATATATATATATATATATATATATATATATATATATATATATATATATATATATATATATATATATATATATATATATATATATATATATATATATATATATATATATATATATATATATATTATATATATATATATATATATATATATATATATATATATATATATATATATATATATATATATATATATATATATATATATATATATATATATATATATATATATATATATATATATATATATATATATATATATATATATATATATATATATATATATATATATATATATATATATATATATATATATATATATATATATATATATATATATATATATATATATATATATATATATATATATATATATATATATATATATATATATATATATATATATATATATATATATATATATATATATATATATATATATATATATATATATATATATATATATATATATATATATATATATATATATATATATATATATATATATATATATATATATATATATATATATATATATATATATATATATATATATATATATATATATATATATATATATATATATATATATATATATATATATATATTATTATTATTCATTACTTATTTTTGATACACAATACATTGTACATAAGTTTCAAATGTAGTGTGCCACTGGTGGTAAGAATAGAACAAGCCTTGGCAATATTTGGGAATGCGCTCTAAATTTATGCGTCTATTAGTATTCAATTAATGTAATGTTCTTTACCTTGTTAATGCATAGAATCAAATTGAATTGTAAACATGGTACAGTACTCCTACTCATGATACCTTTCCTCACATGATTTGTATTCTGTATAATTTTTAAATTGTGCTACCATGGTTTCGATCTCCATACCATATCACACTACAGTACTGTAACTTCTACAGTAGAGTGTATAACTTCTGTAAGAATTGTGGATTCTAGACTTTCTACTCATCATAGATTTTCATTTTCTTTCATTCAGCTTGTGATTGTGATCCAAGAGGCTCTCTTGATGAAGGCATTTGTGATTCACGCACTGACCTTGCCAATGGTTTGGAGTCGGGACGCTGTCACTGCAAGTCCAATGTAGATGGCAGGCGCTGTGACAAATGCAAGAATGGTTTCTGGAACTTTGAGGAAAACAACCCTGACGGCTGTCAAAGTACGTATATAGTAGTATAGTCCATGAATCGAACACTCATAAATTAAATTGAAAAACGCTCCAAGTCGATGTGTCTTCCAGGTGCCGACCTATAATCCCCCAGCTTTATTATGTACATGTAAAACTCTAAATCAAAATGTACTCAATAATCATACTTGAAGCTAGTTTTATCCCCATTTCATCAAAACATTGAAATGCATAGATAACAAATAACAATTTCATATTACAAATTGTCTATTCAGGAAACTAAAAAAACTTTCTATCACTATAGGTAGAACAACTCGTGACGTCTAATGCTAGTAGCTAATGCTAATGTAAGTCTAGTGCTAATGTATAGTTTAGTGAGTATGTGAAAGATGAGGAAACAAACAGCACCGGCCATGTTTCCAGACCTTATAGCTATGGCACAGTATAGATTAAAAACACTAAAAACATTTACCCGGTTAAAAAAGATTAAAAATTATGACATTTATCCCACTTGATTTTATAAGAAGATGCAGGAGACTTTCTGATGAGTGAAAATTTATTCAATAATAATATTATATATCTTTATTTGTCATTGTATGGTTTACAATCGAAAGGGCGAGGTTCGGTCTTCCACATAACTTGTTCTTGAACTAACATATCATAACAGAAGCATTGAACCAAACAGAATTGGAAATAATGTTACAAGAAGATGCACATAACTTCTTGATGAGTATAAATTGATGTCATAAGTGCTTCTTGCCTAAAATGTATTCTGATAAATACAGTATGTCTCGCAAACATTCAGCTCTTACTATTAGTACCGGTAATAAGTGTGAGTTCTTGATTTTTTTTCAAAGTTCAGGCATCCCTTGAATTTCATTTTTATTCTAATGTATGTATTCCATCATATTCTATTTTATATTCCAGTGTAGAGGTACATACCTTCCCTTCTCTCGAGGAAATATTTTCAATATTATATCTTATTTCATAACTATACATTTGTTTTGGTTTAAAATCCTTATAACGATAGCTCTCAACAGTGCAAGTGTAATGAGAGCCCCATCTATAAATACAAAATAGCTGTAGGCCCTACAATATGCAGTTGTTTAATAGATGCTTTGCAACCGTAAGAAATTACCAAGCCAAATATCAGTGTTTTGATCAATAATACTGTAATTATCATGAAAGTTTTATAAAAATTACCCCATTCAGATTGAAGAATCTCGGCCATTTTTTTCTGAATAGAAGATATATCTAGAAGTCTCGGATCAAATTATTTCAATTCAAAATTTTTCGAGCTATGAAAAGTGAACATGATGGTGAAATAAAAACGACTTGATAATAATTGATAAATCATCAATACCACTTTCAGCTTGTACATGTAACACACTTGGCACCATCGACAACCAAGGCTGCAACGTCTACACGGGCGAATGTACATGCAAGCGTTATGTGACTGGGCGTGATTGTAATCAGTGCCTCCAGGAGTACTGGGGCTTATCAGACGACCGAGACGGGTGTAAGGCATGCGACTGCGATCCAGGTGGCTCATTCGACAATCAGTGTGACGTCATTACTGGACAGTGCAGGTGATAATAATGACATGAACATGAAATATTTATAGTTGGCATATAGCAGTTATTTCAAATGGTTGAAGTTTCAGTAAAAAGTATAATATCTTTGGTTTGCTAATGCTAACTTGTAGAATTCAAGATATAGATCAAAATCATTCACATCTTTTCTACAAAGTTTTATATGTATATATACAGTATGGTGATACATGATATGTAAATTTGGAACAAAACAAAAAAGAAGAGTGAAAAGTATGAAACCAATGTTGTACTCATAAGATTGATCTGGTAATTGAAGAGTTGTAATTGTTTGAGATGTGTATATATATGTTTATAATTCTTGCAGATATGCTTGATGCACGGTGGCAAGATGTTCTGATTATCAATTATTCTAATTATCTTATTCTTTAATCATTCTAATCATCTATTCATACAAAACTTTCTCGAATTATTCAATTTTCTTTGCATTTCTTTCTTTCTTTTCAAGCTCAAGCTCTGGATGAATCCATTCTGATCCATATTTCTATATACTCTCTTCATTTCCAATCAATATCTTTCCCTCGTACTCCTCTGCAACTCCTCACCCACTCGGCCACTCTATTGCTCAGTTCCTCCCAACCAGTAAAGTTGTTCTTTGCTTTGAAAAAATTACAAATCCCACCCTTCCTCCATCTTTCCTCTAGAGTTCCCATTCTAGTTTTCCCCATCTTTTCCAGATCGTTTTCACGTACAAGTGAGATCACTCCCTTCCCGTCGACTTCTCTTTTATACATTTCTTTGACAACTCTCCTCATTCTGAAAACCCCTATTCCAGGTCTCACTTCAACTTTTTGCCCCCACATTGCTGCTTGTACCCCAAACTAAGGCTTCCCAGAAGCACAACCTTGTTCATTTCAGCAACACTAGAGCCTGGCAATTGCAGACGGTCAGAGGTTCTGAGCTACTATCTATCTTCTTTTCCTCTACCAATAGGCCTACTAACACTCTACCAGCCCTGCCTTCCTTCTGTGTTGTTCCCCTCTTCGAATTTTCAGCTTTCCCGCATTGTTCACATCTCCATATTACTCCAGGCATATCCCAAATTACCTTTTATTTTTTCAGCTTGAAGTCGGTACTTGCTATGTGCCAGTATTGTTGACAATCCGGTTAAAAGCATTGTACTACCTTGGCCGAAAGTATGATATTATGCCCACAAATTGAAGCACAATAAGGAGATGCACCTGTTGTCACAGGGTTAATGGTAGGGCAGAGCCAAAGTGTAGTTGTATGTCTACCTGAATATTTTGTCATAAATTATCGACTTTATAATGTTAATTCAAACATTCGAGGATGAAAATAATTAATAAATTATGTGACCCATAACCTATCGCTAATAGCTCTTACATAATATTTTTTTAAAAAAGTGAAAGTGGCAGTAGTCAATCCCAGTCTCTGCTGCATTAAGAGCAAGCATTTTATCCACTATGCTACAAGGTGGTACTGAAAACAAAAGAGTTGAATGTGCTGTTCTTTAATTCCACAGTTGGAGTGGGGAGTTGGAGTGAGCAGTTGGGAGCCTACGTGAAGCTGGATTCACAATGCGAACTAATGATTAGTGACTAATACTAAATACTAAAATTAAGAAACTGAGCATTCACAATAAGAATTAATTTTCATGAGTCATAGCTTTCTTAAGATGACAGATTTAAATTGAAATCTACATGTTAGAAGGCTGTAAACGAGCGTTCCATCGAGCGGGATAGCTTCCTTTTGCATTGACTTTCTGTCGTTTCGAATTCACGACTTCTGATTGGTCGGACTAATGATTGAAACTAATGATTAATACTAAAGTTGAAAGTTGGTTAACTTTCAAGGTCAGTCACTAATATTAAACACAATGTGAACGTCAACACTGATTCCGTATCTGTCAACTTTAGTTAATCATTAATCACTAATCATTAGTTCGCATTGTGAATCCAGCTTGATGTACTTAGGGTCTCTATTAGCACCGCCCCTATCGTTAACGCTGTGACAACAGTTTCACCCACAATAAGGCTTAGCCTCATCTACCTTTAAGCTATTCTTACATGAACATTTTTGATGCAATATCGCAACCGCATGCGGGTGCGGGACGGTGCGACGCGATTGAACAAAAGTGCTGCTGCCTAGTAGCAATTCAAGCAAGTTGGTCAAAGAGATGGGCGTGTCTATAGTGTCCCGCGCTTTTCGTGGCAGACTCAAGTTCGTTGACTGTTTGTTGTAATTTTGTTGACATCGCTGGTGTCTTCTCAATCATAATAATAACTATATAAAAACAAAATATCATGAAAGAAGTCGTATGCACGTGGGCAAATTGATCAATTATGGAATTATTTTAAAACAATTCACGCTAAAATCGACACAGCTGTTCTGGGGGAAGCAGTACGATGGCGACCTCAAGCGGATTTTACCTGAACCCAAGCTACATCCGGCTATTCCGCATGCGATTTATTGCGTCGCGAGCCAAAAGTTGAGTAGAGTTGTACTTGTGCGACAAAACCACGCACCGTCCCGCAGTCGTCGCTGATTGGCTAATACTCCAAGATGGCCGACAACCTGCGTTATCGCTCCCGCATGCGGTTGCGATATCGCATCGAAAATGTTCATGTAAGGCCAGCCTAAATGAACTCTTCATCACTTATGCATATTCCTAGCACAGTCTTCATCTACCATGTGTGTGGTCTCCCTAACCTCTCTTTCTTCACTGCCTACACACATCCAGTTACGAATTTTCAGCCTCGATCTCTCTTGTTGATATCCACACATTGAAAAATATTTGTCCACTTATAACACTTCACACTGCTCCACTCTTCACTCCTTTCTTTCATAACACAATTCACCTATGCTCTATCTTATACAATCACTTGCCCTCCCACGTAATCCAGTCCTGCTCACTCAAGTCTTTTCTTTCCAACCTCAAAAGTTTTCTTATTTTAAATCCTTTCTATAATCTAAATGAGTATTTTTCGAACAACTTTCCCTGATTTGCCCTATAGCCTACTTCACTTTTTGAACACCCCCACTTGTACCACTCACCGTTATGAGTAGCGTTATCTATATACATATATACATAGTAATAGTATATATGTAAATTATTTATATGATATCAAGTTAATCTGAGAATAGATTTAATACATTGTTTCCTGTATTATTGTTAGAAATATCAGCATCCCTCCATGATTATTTTACTGTTAAAAGTAGTGTTCACGTACATAACTATGTTCTTACTACTAACTTAATTGTCCCAATTCAATCTCTATAAGCTATTTCTATCTTAGCATGTAGTTTACGATAATTTTTTACACTAATACGTTACGTTAATCCTACATCATATCCTAATGAATAATTATTTATTTTCTTGTCTTTCGTATTATTAAATAATTATAAAGGTTAGGTGGAAGAACGGTCATGTGATCGAACCTCGCCCTTTTTGATTGTATGACGTTTGTATGTACATGATAAATAAAGACATTCTATTCTATCATCTTTTTCCCTCCCACTACTTTTTATAACTACTGTACTTCATACCGGCAGCCATCTTTCTCACATTTAAAAATGTTTTCAGATGCCGCCCGCACGTAAGTGGCAGTACTTGCAACCAACCCGAGCAAAGCTACTTCACTGGAATGCTTGACTTCTTAGTGTACGAAGGAGAGTTGGCGCGAGGCAGTCAGGTAAGAATTTCGATTCCATATTCAACAGCGTTCGACAATAGAAACGTCGAAAGAATTAATTGATCGGCATCACACTCACAAAATAGCTACTAGGGGCCAATGTGTGTGTTAGGGACTCATACATTATGTAATGAATTATGAATTATTATAGGTTTATATTTTTCATCTTTATAATTACTTTAATACTACCATAGTGTACTTTTGTGATATTGCCAATAAGAGTTGAGTAATTTAGACTTTCCATTCGCTGGCTTGCCAAACCATCAATCAGCAGACAAGGGCTCGATTTTCATATTGCTCGACCATCCTTACTTCATCTTAGTTTCCCTATGGCATTGGAAGTAATTACTGGACCCCTATTCTTAAACTACTTTTTGTAGAGATGGAATCCGATTCAACTCGAAATGGGACTTTTTTGATCCGTTGCATTATATAGCATTTATTTTCTCATTTTGACCCGAAACAAGTTTGATGGTGTTCAAAATGGACCCTGCAGAGTTTGCACGCCAGCAATGATGGCATTATATGAGTAAATCAAATATGAAATCGTAAGTGCCGAGTATAAATGGTTTGGAAAGTGAGAAAATATTGGTGGTAGTTAGTCATATATTTCCTTATAGAGATACGTTACTCCTACGGCCGACTAGCGACATATGCTCGTTCCGATCTCGGCTGCCATATTGGATCTTTTCAAATAGCTTCTAAGCAAGGCATTCTATATTATTACTAATTGAGTAATTGAGTAATATATGTCCAATATGGCGGAAACTTCCTAGTTTCCAAAGCGATGTGAAGTTACTGCCAAGACACAAATACGTACGCCCTTTTAACGTTGAGTAACGTATCTTGGTAATATACGTCTATCGTTAAATAACAATTCACTTGCCGCATTAGTAACTCTTATATATATTCCAAGATAATTGACTTGACTTGTATGTTTCTACTAAAACTCATTTAAATTTGTATGAACTAAGGCCCACGGAATACAATTGTAGATGAAGAACGTTCGTTGAATTTAATTTCATTGTACGGTCGAAGTAGAACCAAAGCAATATAAAAACGGTTTCAACTAGTCAGGTAACCCGCAGTTAAGTTATAGAATAGAGGTCCTGAGATCATACTCAAGAGTAAGCTTTGATCAGTTCCTTCTTACTAATAAAACACAATGAAACAATCTTTCATCTCATCTTCTTATCATCCTACCAATCTTTCATCGACATCAATTGATCCAAGTTATTGTTGGAATGTGTTGTTAGTAATTACTGGGAGCCTACTTAGGATTGAGCTATGATCAATTCCTTCTCACTGTACAAAACACCCAATAAAACAATCTTTCATCTCATCTTCCCAACATCTTACTATTCTTTCATCGACGCCAAATGATCCAAGTTATCGTTGGAATGTGTCGCTGAACCTAATATAAATAAATGTTGAATGAGCATTACAGTACAACCTCTTTAGTAAGTTTCTCTATAGTACATTTTTCACCTTGGTAAGTTTTATTCTTTGATCCCATCCATATGCTCCCACATGTTGAACAGTTTCTTTAGTAAGTTTTTCACTTTATAGAAGGTTTTTTGTCGGTCCCCTGCAAAATGTACTCAAGAGGTTCTACTGTATACCCATCTTCATAATGTTGAATCATGTTTCAGGATTGCCAAGTTGTGATTCGAGAGCCATTCCGTGATGGTCGTGAGAACACCTGGACTGGCACTGGTTTTATGCGCACATTTGAAGACTCTGAGCTTGAATTTACGGTTGACAATATCCAGACGCCCATGGAATATGACATCGTGATCCGGTACGAGCCACAACAACCTGGGCGGTGGGAGGATGTCCGAGTCATCATTGAAAGACCTGGACCCGTTGATCCGAATGGCCCTTGTGCAAATACCCAGCCGCAAGATGACGAGAAACACGTGACATTACCGCAAGGTAATTTCTCCATTCCACTGTAGTGGACAAGTTATTGTCGTGGTTAGATGAAATATTGAAGAGAATTGATCTCTAGTGTTCTTTTACTCATGTTCTTCTGCAACTGTTAGAAAAATTCTTCAGAAGTTGAAAAAAGATCCACCAATAGCTTATAAAAAGTTATGTGTACACACGACTTAATAATGATGTTTGTAGTACTTCTTATTTTATTGTTATATCAAAATCTGTCATTTTCCTCTTGACTATGACACAAGGGCTTGGAATACAATCAAATGCCACAATATAACTTGAAAATCCCAATACGATACGATATTTGGACATTCGATATGATTATCGAACAGGAGAAAAGTATTGATATACCTATTACGATTAATTATCAATGTGATGTGAATGATAACCGTCCTATATGAGTTTTTACATGGAGGAACAACCCTAATAATAATCATAATGATAAGAATTGGTTCTATTTTATTATAACGATAATAACTATAACAATACTGTAGTACCTGTTCAAATTATATATACAGTAAAATCGTAACTCATCGTTTCTGCATCCATCACTCTGCTGTGTTGCTGTTCATTTTGACCCACCCATGTCTCATGTAACCAGTGTTGAATTTACCTGCATGGATGTATTTTCCTAGTTCTTTGAAACCTGATGGAGGTTCCACTGTATGGTAGTCCACCAGCATACAATAATTGTTGATATTCATTGCTGTTTTTTTCAAGGTACGAGAAGTGTTGCAGTTTACCCTCCAGTGTGTTTGGAAGCAGGAAAGGAATACAAGGTCAAATTGAAGTTCAATCGTTATGATAATCAAGTTGAAACACCATCTGCTTCTGTTCTCATTGATTCGGTATGTTATTTGAAACTTTTATGAGAGTATCTCTTAAATTCATTATTAGGGATGAAGATAGATATTGATTTCATTATCAATAATTGTTCCAATATTTCCATTGATTTTATCGATAATACAATACCATAAATATGTTTTTTTTCAATATTTGAATATTTTCCGTCTCGCCAGAAAAAAATGTGTGCAAAACTGCATGAACTTGAAACTCAATCAAGTTACTTTACTCCGTATGTCTCCTCTCATTTTTGGCAATTATTTTACAGTATATGAAAATAAGTTGTTCACTTTCATCTGAACACCTTTCCCACAAACAGACATCGTATATGCGGCGCATCTATACAAGTGGGCTTACAAATTAGTCATAGTTGTTGCATATACCACAATGCCTATAGCCTATCACAATGTCGACATGAATAAACTTGCCTCATCAACTTTGTCTTGAGAGTGTGGTTGCACATTGAATCCAAAGTTGGTCCACACTTCAATTCGCAATTTCTATGGGAATAAATAATGCGCGCAATGCATTGAACAGTATGAAATTTTATAATTTTCATTTATAAACGATGGCACAACAAACATAGCCTGTAAAAATGCCATCGCAATGATTTCGAGGTTAAAGCAAAAATAGTGCAAATACAAAGATTCAATGAGCACACTTCAAAAGCTCTCGTCCATGCTCCTTCCGAACAGAGTGAGCTAGCAATCGACTTGGAGTAAGTGAGCGAAATGGACAAGTAGAGCCATCATGTAACCAATTATGTAGTCTGAGTGAAAACAGATTTGGAAGTAATGGTGCGAAATACAAATTTAACACGTCATAAAATACATGCAAATAAAAATGATATTATTTTTAATTCAACTTATATTGGCTATTGTTTGTTTCTTGAGAATCGAATATTGAATCTATATCATCAATTGACCCATTATTGCCATTAGGGCCTATGCTTAAATTTATTAATTTGCTCATATTGTGATTAATTTCATCATTACACTGCATTGAAATCACCCACTTCATTCTGAATATTTCCAACAATTTTACTCCGACTTTGCTCTCATTTATCTCAAAAAAATTGTGATGAAAACTAAAGGAAAAGACTTGCGGAAACGTTGAATGTGAAACTGGTTCCACCATCTAGTGTAAATCTGACCAACTATTTGAATGTATCAGTTTACCATAAACTCTCAAGTATTGGACTACTCTCAGCAGAAATATATGTCCATAACACAGCAGGGGCAGAAAAAAATTGGCAGAAGACTGCCGTTGATAACAGTGAATGAGTTGAACAGTAAATTGTTCTTACATAAAATTTGAATGAAATTCAAAATTATGATGTGCTCAATCAAGTGTTGCTAGTCCATGTTACCAATTACCATGTAGATTGATTGACAGTTATAGATTTCATATAATGAAGTTCATGTACAGGTAATTTAAAATAATATGTAGCGTATAGGGCTATATACAATTTTGTCATGAGAATTAGAGAAAATTAAATGTTGGAAAATTGTGACACTTCCAATAAGTATGGAACTACTTTGTATTTATTTTCATAAAACTAATCATGATGATATATTATTTAATTAATACATTGATGATTAATTATGACTGCAGCTTTGATTATG
Organism: Brachyptera risi; assembly: GCA_964007535.1. Taxonomy (NCBI): domain Eukaryota; kingdom Metazoa; phylum Arthropoda; class Insecta; order Plecoptera; family Taeniopterygidae; genus Brachyptera; species Brachyptera risi. The sequence continues at coordinate 64,805,431 of OZ023327.1, read as the reverse complement.
CCATGAGTCTAGCTAATACAAGTTTTTGATTGATAGATTGCTTTGATACCGCGCATCGATAGCGTGCCATTCTTCAAGGATTCGGCACCAAATGAATTACGCCGTCAAGAATACGAACGATATAAGTGTGGTCAGGCATTCTATTCTGTCGTGAAGGGGAATATACCAGACGTGTGTAAGAAGTATCACTATAGTGTTGGCTTCTATGTAAACTCGGGGGCATTTTGTAAGTATTACTACATTACTTTAAATGAACTGAAAACAGAATGCCAAAAGAGCCCCATATGGGCAACTACCCATAGATAAGAAAAACTGGGGGGAAAAATCATGACCCCAGCACACACGCTTGTCTTGTATTATTAATAATTATCATATATCTGGCTTGTAACTTCTCACTTTACTTTTCTTTCAAACACATTTTACATTTCCCGACAATATTCCTTATATTGGCATATTGACATTTTTGCCAATAAGTTGAATTTGGATTTGCTTTGGACATTAAGTTCAACCTATAAAACACATGTAGGCCCTATACGAATAATCCATATTTTTGGTTTCTGAAATTTCAATAATCATTAGTTTAACATGTTGATTGCCACTGATTTAAAATTACATTAATTGCACGCAATAACTTGAATGGTGCTGTACTATATGTCTCTATAATAGGCCTATATTAGGCCGCACTTTTCAAACTACAGTATTCCTCTTGTTGTTTGCCACTAGGAAACTAGTAAAATCATTCCTGTTGTTTTCCTAGCTTGCGAGTGTGATCTAACTGGCTCTGTTAGTACCCTCTGTAACGCGCTGGGTGGCACATGCCAGTGTAAGCCCAACGTAGTTGGGCGACGATGTGATCGGTGCGCTCCAGGAACATTTGGCTTTGGACCAGAAGGATGTAAAGGTATGATCAATCGCTAGCTCAATTCCTTTGATTCACTTGAATCTACCCCCCTCTAGCTACCAAACCAGCCACCAAGAAAAAGCATCATTTGTTCTGTTTTGTGTTGTACTTATGTACGGCTATTTCTAAGTTTAGTTCAAGTTCAAGTTTTAGTTTGTACCAATCTGACGAATCCTATATTTATACTATGTATGAATCTCATGGAGAATAATGAATAAATATAGATTAAAAAATGAATAAAAAGTGTCTAGGATCTGTGTAGCCGCATCTAGGTCCGGATAACACTGAACGCATATTACTAGCAGTGTTTGTATTTTGGAAGACTCAAAATCACAGAACGTTTTCGAGGTGATGAAATTAACAATATGAATATGTTTCTTAATATGACAAAATATGTATTTGAAAATTAAAAAAAAATGTATCACCAATTTCCCAAGTAGGCCCATTTGATATTTCTGTTTAATCAATTTTTAGACTTATAGATGATATTTATTTGACGTTACATATATATTATGTCTATTAGGCTGTTGCAAGATAGACTTACAGAAGATTGTTCATTTTGAAACAAATTCAATTTCACTATGATGTTTTGAAATGGCCTTGTGTGTGTATCTGGCTATTTTAGCCATGAAACCACCGAAATTCAGACATTAATGAAGAAACTAAAAACCTCTTACTATGAAACAAACACCTCTACATATAATATTTCCTAATTATTTCCAACATCCTTCGCATCTCTTATTTGCGCTTCTGTTCTGTATGCAGCATGTGATTGTAACTCCATCGGTGCTTTGGATAACTTCTGTGATCCCCAAACTGGTCAGTGTAAGTGCAGACCAAACACCTACGGCCGTGAGTGCGACCAATGCCAACCAGGCTTCTGGAACTTCCCTAATTGTAAGCGATGCGAGTGCCATGGCCATGCGGACATTTGTGACTCGAGGAGTGGCGTCTGTATCAATTGCCGAGATGCTACAGTAGGGCATAACTGCGATAGGTGTGTAACTTTTGTTTGCTGGAAATAATTTTCTCATCCGAACTGTAATAAACAGCTAATTATCAGCTGAGTTTTGTATAAACGTAACATACCTATCTATAGTCAGCATGCTGTGTGTTGTTTTTATTATATTTTAGTATCATAACTTCACGTTTTGCTGTTCAATGTAATATTATTTTCCTCTTTGATATTTTTTCAAGCCAGCATATAGTTTAGTTAGAAAAACAGTATCAATAATTGTTCATCACTATTGCTTTCTTATTATATAAAATATATTTTAGTCTATGCTCACAGGTTTGTAATTATTACAATTCATCTCCATTCTGTTTTATTTTGTTTCTTTTTTGATATGTAAGTTCAAGTATAAGGTTAGGTGAAAGTGCGGTCGTAAGACCGAACCTCACACTTTTGATTGTACATCAACATACAATTACAATAATTAAAGAATTGCTGGCTCACTGGATAAAAGTCCATTGAGTTGCAACAATTTTATTCATAGATGGCATTGATGTACTTTCTTTCACGATGAACTGGACAAAATTTAATGCCATTTCAGCCTCAACAATGACGAGAACTAACTTAGAAACGCGAAGGGTCAAGTTAAAGTGATCCTGCTGAACCTGTCAAATGACCCAGTGGTAGTCCCTTCAAATCTGGTGTACTGTTTCTAGGTGTATTGAGGGCCACTATGGAGACCCGCGTATTGGCATTGATATTCCATGCCGAGCATGTCCTTGTCCAGGTACGCATGACTCGGGGCACTCATACGCTGACCGATGTACTCTCGACTCGAAATCACAGGACGTCGTTTGCGAGTGCAGTGCAGGATATGCAGGTAACTTGATGAGCCTGAATTTACTCGAATAAGTGCAGGCCTACTTTCACTTCTATGGCAATTTATAAATATATGAATTCATACACTCTTTATAACTTTCTGAACACTTGATTATATACTGAGCTATACTTGTATTAATTGGGAAAATTGATACATCACTGGAAGAAAAGTTATAGCATGAAGCTCACAACTTACCGTGTGGTCATTTTTCACTAAGAAAACACGGTACATGCTTTGTAAGATGAGTGAGATAATTATATGAATTGATCGAAAGCTTTATGCACACCTTGGTTTTAAAACTGTTCCCAAGTCACAGATTATACAGAACTGGACCAGTTGTTGTGTTAAATGGACCCGTTGCTCACCTTTTTATCATTGTATGCTCTCATTGGTTTCACGTATTGCTCTTCTGGATGGGTTGATAGTTTGATTCAGAGAAATTACATTGATTTTTTTTCTACAAAATGGCTTATCCTATCCATCTGAAACTTTGGATTAATATGTATCATTCTTGTAAATTCCTTGAAAATTTTAATTCATTCAAAGAAATTATTTTTTCCACATTTGACACCCAGGGGGGGTATTCATATGAGGGTTTTCAAAATTTCGAAATGCTTCTACTTGAAAGTATTACAACTAATTGTGCCTCAAAAGTATGTATAGTATTGAGTAAGATGATGCCATATTATGTGTCTATGCCAAGTTTCATCAACATTCGTGTTTTTGTTTGACCTTTGAACAAACACAAACGAAAAATGAAAAACAAAAATTTGTGTATGGTCTGCTTCGCTCATCCAATTATTTACTTCTCTTCATATTGATGCAGATCTCATTACAGTATCTCTATCCGGTTGAATTTTTTCTCACTTGAACCATCAATTTTATTCCAACAATATTTTAATTCGTAATGCAATCGACTAATTCACTTTTTATTTTCAGGGTCCCGGTGTGATGTATGTGCTGACAATTACTTTGGAAATCCTGAAACACTTGGTGGGTCATGCAAGTCGTGTAATTGCAGTAATAATATCGACGTATCTCGCCCGGGTAATTGTGATCTGCAGACCGGCAAATGTGTGAATTGTTTATTCAATACCGAGGGATTCAACTGTCACATTTGTAGAGCCAACTATTATGGAGATGCAGTCAACCAGAACTGTAATGGTGAGTCTCCAAATCGGCTGAATGCTTTGATTTACACAAGATTGTTTAATAAAATTCATGATTTGTTGAGTAAGGTACCGTAACTGGAGTTAATTTTGTAACCTGGAAGTTTTTGCTGGTTTTGTATAGGCCTAGGTATAGACTTATCTGCGTAAATAATGTGTGATCTTGAGATTCGCGTTGAGCCATTAAGAGGTCCCAAGTGTCTGCTCGGTTGGTAAGATTTCACGCCGTTAGCATTCACAACTGTAGTTTTCAAAATTCCAACTTATTATTTTTTGTTATATTTCGGAAGAGAAGTATGCTTACGCCAATACAGAATTTGGATGAAATACACATCGTGAACTCGGAGCGTGTTTGACTGTGGAATGAAGGAAACGGAAGATGACCAATAATGTCCAAAGTTATGTGAAGATATTTAATACTTCTTTCAAAATTATTTCAGTTGGGCTTAGCTAAATCCATTTTGTGACTATCCATTAGAAATTATCCAATCCAATCAAAATTTTCATTCAGGAAATAATAATTATGAGATTTTTTATCTAGAGCATAGCTATAATAAAGTTCCTATTTCATTGAATGGTTTAATAATTGCAGCTGTTATATGGGCCTATATCCTTATATAACATAATCATATGGTATTAGTTCCTTCAACCCTAATCACTTAGTTGCTAAAAATATATTGCTTATCTGTATTTTGTTTTGTAACCTGTACTTGTGTCTGGTGTACAGAATGTACGTGCAATGTGCTGGGCGTAGATGCTTCAGCAGGCCCTTGCAATCGTATCAACGGTCAATGCCAGTGTCTGCCCAATGTCGTCGGCCGAGATTGTGATCAATGCGCATTCAATCATTGGAAGATTGCTAGTGGCCTCGGTTGCGAAGCTTGCGACTGCGATGCTGTAGGATCCAAGGCAGATCAATGTAATCTGGTAAGTTTATCAGTAACTCGTGCTTGGCATTGAACTTGGTGTGTACTTCATTTCGGGTAAGCTGCAGCCCATTTTCAATAGTTTCAACGTTTTGAGTGCTGGGTTTTTCGCCTCTGTTGTGCCCTGTGCTGACTTATTTTAAAAGAACAATCACTTGTCAGTAAACATTCACTATATTCCTTAGTGGTGGATGGATGTTCTTGGAATTCATAGGGAACTTGTAAAACAAGCTAGGACACTTGTCCATTTCAATATATTATATAGATCATTCCAGGTTTTATTACTCCAATAAAATATGTACGCCTACCAAGTTTTTGTAGCCTAGGCGTAATGAATATTGTGGTCAGCACTCAGTTGATACGTACTTATTTTATCATATTGGAACCTTCTAGGTGACCTCTAATTCATGTACGTACATTTCATTTGAACAATCATGACATCATTATTGTCATTATTATATACCTCCATTTGCCTTATTCCAATCATCAAAATATTGAATGAGTTCCAAGATATGAAAATTGCCATTTTACCTCTTCAAAAAGTTGACATTGGCTTTTCACGATGAAGAAGTAGACGTCTAAAAACTATTTTACTGACCGCTTGCTGACTGCTGTGTAGTTAAGCACTAATTCCTTAAGTTACAAGTCACAGGCAATGGTTTAAAAATCAGAAAGACCGCACTAGTTTAATGGGAAATAATTTTCAAGACCATGAGCGTCCCAATACACAATAACTAAGGCGAGCACTAACGACACGCTCACATAGCATGAGATAGCTTGGGCAAAGCACTCAAAAGATTTAATACTGTGGTGCTGTTTTATAATTGTGGTGGGAGTATGGTTCTGATTGATTGGATGACTTTAGTTTAATAACGAGGCAGTTCCCACTTTGTATTCTGATTCGAATATTGCATCTGCCATATTTTCCACTACTATGAAAAATGTGAAGTCAATCAGACACAAACGTTGGTTGTGTTGATTTCTCTAAACGCGGCTTGCATCATTAAAACCTGACCGACTTGTTACACTCAATGACGTCACTGTGGGAAACGATACATAGCCATCCTTGTAATAATAGTTGCATGGAGCTACAGTCTTGCCGCTCAGTATTTAATTATTCATTTATTCATTTTCCATTATTGCAATGTACGTTTCAATACGTGTAAGGTTAGGTAAAATAAAACAGATGAGAATTAAGCCTATAGTGATGAGAAATAAAAATAACAATCAGAATTGTAAAAATAGTAATAATAATAATGATAGTAATAATAATGATAATAATAGTACTTGATTCAGCACACGTTAACATGGAAAAATATGTTACTCAGTACGGCGCAGGAATAAAATTTTGTTTTTGTACTCAGTTTAAAGACTGGAGTAAAAATAAATATGATGATAAATTCTTAAATATGAACTGACACAAATTGATCTAAGAGATATTCTCTATCATGAACAGTCTTTTTTTTGTTATGAATTTTATGAACGATCATTGATCTGTATTTCAATTTTAAAATTAATTAATGAATCCTTATGAATCCTTATCTCTGTCATTCACGTTCATACTGGAATGGATACTTAATAACAGACCATGATCAACTTCTTTCCTCTGTCCAAAAACACCTGACAAAATAAGTTATAACCTTTTATCTCATCTTCCCATCATCTCAACCTATCACTAATTTAATTTGTGCATTTTGTATAATGATCAATTTTACATCTGCCGTCAAGGGAAAGAAGTAATCATTGCCCAAGAGATTCAGTTCAAAGTGGAAGATATCAACATTCGTGTGTTTATACTGAAAGACTTTTATCTACGGCGAAAAATTATGGTCACAGACAGCGCAGTCCTGGTGTTGAAGACCATTAGTTTTAAATAATCAAAATGGGGTGGTAAGATCGCCCTTGTGGTGCCCCGTCCAAACGATCCTATCTTTCATCCATAGCCTTAATTGGGGAACAATGATTTTGTATCAAGTTTCGATGTTATTAAAAAAAAAAAAAAAAATCTCAACCATCATTCACTGATGCCAATAGACCTTGGTCAACACTACGGTGTGTTGCTAAAACCAATAAAAAAGAAAATATATAAGAAATACTTGTTTCAAATTTGAACCTTGAATTTAACAGTTTTGAAATCTATCTCGATTTTAAAATATTTTTCATCACCATTTTTCATTCCATAACCCTTTCAGCTCTTGTATTGTAAACCACAATTTAATTATGTCTTTTTGTTGCTTTGTATCGGTAACTCGGAATTCAAACTCTTCATGATGATTTTTGTTTCCAGTATGATGGTCAATGTGATTGCAACCCAGGATTTGGTGGTCGAAGATGTAACCAATGTCAGGACAATTTCTGGGGCAACCCTACTATACAGTGCTACTGTAAGTGTAGAGTATACCTTCATTATTCAAAGAATGCACTATTTTTGTACCCAGATGTTTATTTTATTTCTATGTACAAAATTATTAGAGTTGCCATTCAATTTGGATTTTTTCGATCAATTTGGTATTTTTGGATTTCGTTTTGATATCGAGTGGGAATATTAAATATTTGACATATTCGATGTTGACAGAAGGGTCAATATCAATTCAAAAGTTTGTAAATGAATTAAACAGTACGCCACTGCTGGGAATTCCTACTGCGTGCAAGAAACATAAGCCCTCACCACTCATCAGTTAGATGGAAGACTCGGGGTAGTGAACGTCCCTGTGCAGCTACAGTAGCTACATTCATTTTTCTGGCATCACTATTTTTGTTATTGTGATTGTAATTTTTTTATTTGATGCAATATTGGATGTTGATATCTAGGTCTATCAAAAATTTCGACAGATTTTGATTGAACTTCAAAATTGAAATATTGATATAGTTGCAATTTTTTTATCTAGCGACAACCCTGAATATTATCTTTCTACTTTTGCAGTGAATTCAACAATAGTAACTTATTTCTATTCTTATACTTGTTGATGTGATATGCAAGAACAATCGAGTATTTTTCATTCATCAATTTGATTGTTCAATTTTTCACTTCAGTGAACAAATAATAGGGCTACATTTGACTTTGAGTTTTACCCAAGGTAAATATCATGATATATATTGGTGAGAAGGTATGCCCGACCAACCTTTTTTCTGCTAAGAACTTTCCTGCGTGTCAGTGCGTTGATTGTCTTTATGTTGATTTGATTCACTAGCCACAGTAAGTTCAAATTTGCACTGGGTTCACTATCTGACACCAAGTGGCTTGCCCAGAAAAAAGGCCCCTTACCCCAATCGAAACAATAACATCCTTAGATTTAACCTTTGATTTATATAATGAATCAATGTACACCAACTCTCATCTTATATTAAATTTTGATTTTTAATGAAATGCAATGTTTACAGCATGTGATTGCAACTTGGATGGTTCTGCCACTCAACAGTGCCATCAAGACAACGGCAGCTGCGTTTGTAAGATGGGTATCGGAGGTGACAAATGTGATCAATGTGCCCGAGGGTATTTGGGTCAGGCACCTCATTGCAGTCCATGTGGTGAATGTTTTGATAACTGGGACCGTATACTAGATCTTCTCAGAGGTAATATTCATGTTTGAAATATTATTTATTCTTCTTTTGAAAGAATCATAGAACCACACTACTGAAATTCACATTTTAATACAGTACCCTAGTTGAAACTTATTCTAATTGTAATATTAATTGAAACATTTTCAAGAAAAGATCAACATAATTTTGTTCAAGGAGGCTTATTCAATTATTTGTTAACATATCGAACCGTGTGACCTTTACTTTATTTGTCACAAAAAAAATATGTGTATTGAGGTTAAAATTCTTCGTCGAAATAAGCAAGATATTTCAATGGAATGTAATAGAAAAGAAAGAAACCTACACACCTTGGTTTTGAACCCAAACAACCTGACTAATTTAATTTTCATAAAACGTGTTGAATATATCCGTCATTGCTCACCTCAAAAAATTGATTGATTTGTTTTGGATGAAAATGTTTTCATTTTGACGCTATGTTATTTTTTAAATTTCAATCATGAATATTGACTTGACTGATTTTCACCAAAATTAGGCAGTGTGAATTTAGAAGGTAAATAATGCTTGGAAAACGTTTCTCGTGGATTGGTTACGCCTTGCAACCTGTGGAGCCCATACAAATAAAAAAAGGAAGACCCGTTTCAGACCAAATGGATGCCTTCCCTATCATTCATCCAAAAATTGATGGTTTATACTTCATAGTACTTGAGAATTATCTTGATCCACTTGAGAGCTCAGTTGTAAAATACTGTCAACTGTTAACTTCTAAAATAATACTTCACCAATATAACAATTTATTGAATGAAATATATGGATAACAACCCTTCTACTTCGATCTTGAATTCACAACCATCTCTATTCAAAAAAAAATATATATACAACTTCACTGCCCAATTGAAAGTTATTCAATCGTGGCCTATTGTAAATTGTACAAGGTCAAGGTCTGTCTTTTACTGATATTATAATTCATATTCAAATTGGATTTTCTTTGTTTATTATTTTGTGACAAAATTTTTCTAGGGGATACTGAGCGTGTCATTCAGGCTGCATCAGAAATCAAACAAACTGGTGCCACTGGAGCATACACACATGAGTTTGAAAAAATGGAAAATCGTTTATCCGAGGTAAAACAACTGCTGGACAATACTACTGTCAGCTCGCACGATCTCGAAGGTCTCGAGAAACTGGTTGAAGATTTGAGGTAGGATGAAGTTAATAAAAACTGGTTGTCACAATTCTGATGTATTCCATTTTTCATGTTATTCCTTGAAACTTTTTTTTTGTGAGAGAAAAGTTCCCACCTGGGGGAATTTACAGATATAGTCATCATAGAACATTATCAGTGCACAATAAAAAATTAATTTATATTAGTATTTCATACAATGCGGATAGAGTGAAACCTCTTTCTATCGTTTTTCAATGGACCAGGAAAAATAAACCATCAATGCGAGAAAACAATCTATCCAGGAAAGTTCAACATTGATCGAATGGGAGTAGGGTGGAACAAAATGAATCGTAGAAGCGGGAAAACGATGGATTCGGGAACGGTACATAGAGGTTTCACTGTGATGATTTTCCAAAATACAAATGAGTCAAATTTCATGAAACCACATGTGAGACGATTAAAGTTGATTATGAGATAGCCAGATGGTAGTCGTACAGTAGAACTTGGTCGTGCATGATACTTCAAGGGGACCTAGGAAAATAATCATATGAACAGTTAATCAGATACTGTAATCGTATAAATGATAGTATAATAAATCCTATAAATATAGCAAAACTGCATGTTTCATGTATCAAAAATGTGTCAGGTTTTATTTACAAAGATATATGTCATGGATTTGTGTCAGTATAATGATAGAAACAGCTATGTAACATGAACCAGGGCCAGCTAAAAGGTCTGTCATTAGCTCTTACTAATTGAAAAAGTCTGTCATGACACTTTGCTACTTTGCTGTTCAGCTTCACGCAATTTATTACTTGAAAAGTGAGACTGTAAACAATCAAACACTGCCATTGCAACTTTGAAATAGGAGGGACTAACTTGACTACACCATCACCATCTTTCTCATCACTGCTGTCGTTTTCATTGTTTTGACCCAAAATGTCATCAGTTGATGCTAATTCACTTCTTATAATATCACTGTTGATGTTGACAAAATCCTTTCACCACTCGCCATTATCGGAAATATCACTTCGCATGAAGGTCACAAGAAAAGTGAACATTATCAGCTGTTGCATAGATACAAGTGCTACGACGCGTCTGATTTGTCGCGACCGATTGGCTAACTAGAGATGTCCTCATAGTGTGAATATTTTCCAGGGGAAATCTGATGAAATCCTCCAACAACTTGGACGGAGTTGAGCGTCTGCTCGACAAGACGACCGAACGTATTTTACATGCCAACGTATCTCTACATGATGTTCGAAGGAAAGTCGGATTCCTAAAGGCAAAAGAATTTGGTCTGAAAAATAATGCTACTATGCTCCAAGAAGCCAATGTAGAGGGCGCATTGAATCTTACACGTGAAGCACAACAACGTTCACAGAAGGCTCAGGACGATGCTGACGCTACGCAAAGTGTTGTCGCAGATTCAGAACGCCAATGCAAACGAACTGAAGCACTCGTAAATCGAACAGCTAATCAGTTTGGTGAAGGGCAAGAAGATAACGATAATTCTTTGGTAGCATTAGGCGAACGGCTGAAAGAATTAGAGACTGAAATTCCTGCCCTCAACGAACTGGTAAGATAATCTTGAGTATTATTTTGTATGACAAATCGTAATTTATCTTTAGGGTGTGTTATTGTGAACCTGTATAAGTAGGGTGCTTTACAAATTCTAGACAAGTGAAAGAAGCATAATGGAGAAGAAGCACTTCTTCAATAAAAATTATTATCAATAGTGACCCCAACTTGACATAATATTTTCTTAACTACGAGAATATTACTATAAAGATATATAAATATGTGGGATAAATATTGATTGATTTACAAGATCCAATAAGCATCACCACAATACAGTGAACCCTCGTAAATTCTACCTTGGTTAGTTGTCTCGAAATCGTTCCAATTCAAAGCAATCTCGATTAACAAACCCAGGTATCGGGAATACAATATTTCGATAATTCGAAATTCAAATAATTCGTAATTCAAACTCTTTTTGGCCCACAATCTCTAATTTATCACTGTAAAATCTTCATTCGATTTGAAGTGTTTCTTTTGACCCATACAAAATAAATGCCATGATTAGGTCTACTAATCTTTTTTTTTAATCTTTGCAATGGCATTGATATCGCGTCTGTTCCAAACAGAGAACCATTGTTGTCGCTTGTAAGTTGACGGTAGAGTAGCAAGCATCTGGTAGATGGCCCCTCCGCACTAGATCACCATTGTAAGTAGGGTTGTCAGTTGATTTTCAATACTGTATATCAATATAATTTGATATTTTTTGTCTCCATTTTCTCATACTTATACATCACTTCTGACAAGTGGATATGGCACCTTGCGTACCCCTCCCCTTACCCGACAGCTCAAGCAGGACAGGTGTTCAAGGGGAACTCCTTGTCAATGACAACATTTGGCAGGTTCCTAGGGAAGGGAGGGAGAGGGAGGGGTGAAAACAGTAAGACATGCTATACAACACAAGTTACCATACTGCTTTGTTTCAAATTATCTGATGAATTTTACTATCTCAATCTCATCACTAGTCATTCGTCACTCAAATGAAGTGTTTTCTAGTTTTTTAGTTACCTTGAATTTTATTAGCCCTATGTGTTAATAAACCAAATTTAGGCGGGACTATTGAACATCCATAGATTCGATTACCAGCGACTTCAAGTTAATTATCGAATCTTATCTGAAATATCAATGTTTTTCTATTTGATAATCGATGTCAAGTCCATGATTATCGATCATAAAAATCATTTTTTCACGTTGATTTGAATTTTTCAATTTGAATGTCTTTTTTATATTCTCCCTCAGTGTCAAATAAACCAGGGTTTACTGTGATTGTTATGTAACTAATAAGTGTAGAATAATGAGTATTCATTTTGAGACCATTTGGCTAACAATTGATGTTAAAATATGTCTATGATTTCCTGGCAGGTATGTGACAAGAGAGGTGATCCTTGCGACTCATTATGTGGTGGTGCAGGATGCGGTGTGTGTGGTGGTCTCTCATGCGAGAATGGCGCAGTTACCAAAGCCGAAAGAGCATTTGGCTATGCTGTTGATGCCGAGAAAGCCATCCGAGATAAGGAAGTGAAAGCCGAAGAACTGTTACGAGGGGTACTGTATTCAAAATCTAAATAGTATATATTATGTTTCACTCGCAACTTTAAAAGCGCACCATAAAGTACCAAACATGTCGTTCGGCCCATTGTTATGATGTTTGACATATTTGTCCTTGCCACTTATTTGTATTAGGTGATTCAATTCAATTTCAATTTGAATATCATTTTATTCTTGTTCATACAACACATATTCTTGTACAATCACATTGTATTCTTGTTCAAACATACATTTAAACATATAGTCTTATAACAATATCATAATACTAAATTAACAATACATGGAACCAATACCTCGACTATAAATATATACACCAATTTTGAACATTTTAAGGTAAAATGGAATTGATCGCAAGAATTTAATTTTAATTTTAAGAAAGAGATTTCAATTATGATGTTTAATCTTAATTTAGAAACAAGAAGCCCGCGTATTATACATGCTATTCAGTGTGTATAGGATCTATTCGACTGGTAAAAGGGAAAGAATGAACTGCAGCTTTCTGAAGTTAATGACTCGAGAATAAAGAATTAATATATTCACAGTTAAAACACACGGGATACTTGAAGTTTCGGCTACTGCCTTAGACACAGTGGAAGCTAGAAGAACCCCTCCCTCCCCCTTCCTGCCTCATACAACCTCGTTATTATACCTGAACAAGCAGCTATTCATCATCATCATTACCTCTGCTCTGCAATAACAAAGGCAGTAGCCAAACTTCAGATATCTCATGTGTTTTAATTGTATATGTTTGTATTCTGCCAACATACTCTCTACAATGAGTTCATCAACTCATTAACCTTGATAAGCTACAGTTCATTCTTTACCTTTTACTCAATTCATTTATTATTATATTTATTGATGTGATTTATCTTTTGAAGTTCAACTGTGATTAAAAAATTACGGAACTTGTATTTGCCAGTGACCAATAAAACCAGTATTTCTTTTTCTCTTAAATGATACCTATCAGTCACTTCAACTGACACATTTGTTTATATAATAAGATAATTTTGTATATTTTGTGTCTAGTTTTGTATTATAATGCACAAGGCTTCATGTTATCTATGGGTATGAGAAAATCTAATTTTCAAAAACTTGAGCATTGTTAAAAACTTCAATAATTTTAACAATACTAGGCTAAATCATGTTGGGTTATCAATTATTATATATAAAAGAGTGATTCTTAACAATTGTTCTCTTGTTAGATATCTCAAGCAAAACAAGAAACTGTAACGGCTCACCTCACAGCGAAAGGAGCCCACGATAAAGCTTTGTTGGCTTTCAATGAATCAAATAACATGATTCAAGAAAGAGCTGACCTTGCCAACCAAATGGAAGAATTCTTTCACACGCCTGGTGCTACGCCTACTGAAATCAGAGCTTTAGCAGATGTTGTAAGTTGAGCAGATGTATGACAATAATAGCTAACAAAATGTTTTTCCATATTTTGCGAGTGAAATTCCTTATATCTATAACAATGGCTCGTAATTAATACTTGTATTGCTGCCATTTGATGGTGAAAGTGACTGCAATCAATCAAATCTTTTAGGGTTGATACTTGATCAATTTACAACTAAAGAATAGTTGGGCGATGATCAATTTTTGATTGATCGAAGAGAGAATTGGTCAAAATGACAACAAAAAATATAATCAAGTAAAATAAATACCACTTGCAATATGTGTCCAAATAATTATATTGTAGTACAGTGGAACGTCTATGCATCGTTCCCGGATCTATTGTTTTCCTGCTAGTATCACTCGTTTTTTCTTGCCCCACTCCCATATAATCAATGTTAAATTCTCCTGGATGGATGGTTTTCCTGGATGGACGGTTTTATTTTTCTGCTCCCTTGAAAAACAATGTATAGAGGTTTCACTGTAATAGGTATATGTGGTAGGTGCGCATCTATACTACATCGATCTAACTCTCAACATTCCTCTCGGAAGCACAGCATGAACTTTGAATCGAGTTTCAAAACATAGATAACTAATCAAATGGATAGTAATATCGTTGATCAATCGATTTCAATCTATTACTGTCTGATGCAGATCGATTGATAATCCAATGTCTGTTTGCTGCCCTCTGTGGCTCAGTCGTCCAAGGCACCACTTCAGAAATCAAACTCATGACGTCCTTGGGTTCAAGGCCTGCATAAGACATGGTTTATGTAAACATACTTTCACTTACTTTCAATTCATCGTTTCATTATCACCTGCTCATTTGTACCCCTGTATAAACAAGCTATTGGTGGGGTTGTTGAGCGTCATTAGAAAAAAATCAAATGTCTGATGAACAATGATCAATCAATAAGTTGCAGCATCCTTAGCACTGTAGATTTATCAAAACTGAGTGATAGCAGTTTTTACCTTATACTCTGAGTGTTTCATTTTATATTTTTTATCAGTAGACCTACCGTAATAATGTAGACGTCCAATTTAAAATAAATTGGATAGACATTTTGCATGTGTAATATTACTCTGAATTTTGTATAATTTTTCTTATTTATTATTTATTATTATTGGGTTTTAACGACGCACTGTAATGATTACTAAGATCTATTGGCGTCGGATGAATGATTAATGAGATGATGGGATGGTGAGATGAAGGTTTTTATGGGTAGTGGGAAGGATAGTGGGAAGGAAGCGGTCGTGGCCTATGTTGTGGGAACCATCCCGGCATTAGCCTAGACTACAGAGGAAAACCACGAAAAACCCCTGTAAAGATGGACGGTGGCGGGGATCGAACCGGGTCCGATATGTCCCTTCACCTCCCGGATCACGAAGCAAGTGAGCTAACCACTCAGCTACTGTGCCGGTTAATTTTTCTTCTGTAGTATTATTCGCATAAGTTTTACTATTGTATGTAATATTATTAACGATGTTATTTGATTGAATAGCAATTCATTTAATCTCACATACAGAAGAAATTAGGATGTGGTTTATTTTTTCTTTGTTCACGATCCAGGATCCAAAGAGAGGAACCATCCTAATTAACAAATTTTATTATTATAATTTTTAAAATGGATATCTAGTCATACATTTTTTATTCAAATTCTATTTGACCTTTCTTCATGAACAATTCAAAGTTGGAAAAATTCAATTGTGCCAAAAATAAAAAGATTACCCATTCAAAATACATAATTTGATGTGCTCCAGCTTTACTAATTATAGGTTCAGTGTATTTTCACATATCAGATTAAACCAAATATAATGCCTAATCAAAGTATTGCATATTGTGATGTTCATTTCATATATCCAGCTCATTTGCATATACCATAAATCTATTTGGTCAAATTATTTTAGGGCTGCGCGAGACTTAAAATTTGTTATCGAGAACAAGTGGAGATCGAGACTTGAAGTCGTTGAAAAAATATTTTTTGTCGGATTGAAATTCTGAGCCTTGAAATACTTTCGGGTCCGGGGTCTCTAATTATTTTCAGCGAGCAAAATTTGAGGAATAAACTCGTTAATTTTTATCATCACTTGTAGTTTTCTACTATGGCTGTTTTAGTATGAATCAAATGTGAACTCAAAAAAATGACCTGTCATTTCAATTTCAGATTTTCTGTGTAACTTGGTGTAACTTCATTTCCAACTCGCTCAATCGAATTGAGATCACTCGCTAGCTCAAATTGACATCACTCACTTGCTCGAATTAAGATTGTGCTCAAAATTGCTCGAGTCTCGTTTGAAAATGAGTCAAACTTGGTTGAATCTTGCTTGAATTGGCAAAGCTCTCGCAGCCCTATAAATTACCATGTTATCAGGATAGTTATATTCCAATGCGTTCAATGAATAAACATTTCTTTTATTTGTTTGTTATTCACAGACTCTAGCAAAAAACATCCAACTCCAACCAGAGCAGATAACTAATCTAGCAACTGCAATCTACGAAACAATAACTTCACTGAAAGATATTGATACAATTCTGGAAGATACATCAAATGATCTAGCTTCAGCAAATAGCCTTAAAGAACAAGCTGACAAAGCCAAGTAAGCCTACAACATAATTGTTTGAAGACTCTTGTTTTCATTTTCTTGCATGTAGTTGTGTTTTTTACCACTGGCGTTCGGGTGGTTTGCGTCTATTTTTGTGTGGATACTCGTAGTATAAATATTGATCTTGCTATCAACAATTTATCGTCTGCTCAAACGGCTGTCTTCCTCTGCAATAATCCCAAACGATTGAGTGTGTCTTATCTAAAGACAAAATTAATATACCAATAGGGTCTACTTATTTTCCAGTCATTGTATTTCGGACACATGATTAGTTTTATTTGTAAACGGGCGCAATTGTGGTCCCCTTCAATTTCTGATCCCATAATTACGACTCGACTGGAAAATGATAGAAACATAAATTATAAAGCGGTTGTAAGTTGAAACTACCAGCAGTGTTGGGTAAGTTCCTCTAATAAAGAAACTAGTTCCGATTCCTGTTACTCGATCCAAAAAGGAACTAGTTACCGTTGCATGTCTGCTTCTACTCTACCCGTTGACGCTGGAGAGTTTTGAGCCATCATCATACTATCAGGGAGTCAGGGGATATGCGTACACTGTAAATTACAGAATATCTATTTTCTAGTGCCACAAGACAGATAAAAATGCAAAATCATAATTTTTCAATGGTGATATGCTATGATCAGTTGTTGAATTTTTTTAGAGCATATTTTATCACTTGCTCCAATGATACGTACAAACTTTATTCTTTTTATTCTAATAATGCAATTTTAGTCCAGCTTCGGTTAAGTTTCGAGAGGGGGGGGGGGGAGGCTGCCCCGGCCCCTTCCTGTATAAGCCATTGACCATGTCCTATTGGATTGATATCGAACCAATAAAAATTTTGCTGGCAAATGGCAAAAATATAAATAATCATATCAACGATCCTTAGGAGATGCTTTGATCTCCATCCTCAGACCATTAACAGCTTGTACAATAAGTTGTTTTTATTAAATATTCATCCCTAGCATGTAATCTTCTTCATTATATAATGACATTCATTGTTATAGCAATATTATTTTATTTAAAATTGAAGTGTATGATTTTAGTGGTCTTTTTGGTTCATAGGCATGAAGCAGAAAGTATACTGGATAAAGCAAAGAAAGTGGTTTCTGCTCTCGATGAGGCACAAGAAGCTCAAGACAAAGCAGAGGATGCTATAAGAAAGGCAAATGATGATATCTCGGCAGCTGAGAAAGATCTTGCTCAAGTGAGTGACTGATATTACTCCGGTCAATCTAAATTTTAACCTCTAACAAATTGAAACACAATTTTTTTTCTTGAATGTTGATTGCCTTGGTATTGTCAATTGAAATGAAAATAGTTTGCTCAAATCAAGGCTGCTGCATTTAGGTTTAAATCGCATTTTCATGAGAACCCAATTTAATTTTCATTGGTCAATGTTGATAATTTTTATACCCACAATTTATTTTGAAATCATTGAAATATTGTTCTACGCAACATAAAGAAAAATTAGATCAATCTAATGAAAATTGCAGTGAATTTGTGATTAAAAAAGAATTACATTCAAAATTTGATCAATTAGTTCCCATGAGCAAAGTTTGTGAGATATAAATTCAAATTTAACAAAAACTGATATAAATAATTATATATAACAACTTTGCATGAAATGACTTGAATTGATGCCGGTATTTTTATTTAAATCGATGTGTTTGAGAATTACAATTAAATTTATTGGGGCATAACTTGAATATCAATCTGGTTTATTTTTTTAATGAGAAAAATTGTAACAGCTCACATTTTCAGTGTTTATTGAGTCTTTTATCAAAAAGCAGTTCAATTTTTCTTGGCCAGTTTTCAGTAATTTTTTCCCCAAATTCTATTTTAAAATCATGAGATATATGTCTTACGGAATACACAAAAAAATTGGATTATTTGGACGAAAATTGAAATGAATTTGTGATCAAATTAAAATTAATTCCAAATTTGATGAATTATTGCCAGTGAGTGAGATTTTGAATGAAATAATACAAATTTGACGAAAACATATGTAAATCGTGATATGTAACAATATCTTATGAAATTGTCATAAATTGGCCCTGCCATTTGGTTTTGAATTGATTTTTTTTTCAATTCCAATTTAATGTATGTAGCCAATTTGGTTCATTTCATTATTTCCCCTGTCTACTTTCCCACGGGATTATTCAATATTGGATTCATCTGATCATTCTAATACATCAAAATGAATTGAGAGTTTCAAAAGTACGAGAAAAATAATGAATCTGAACAAAATGAGCAAAATGAACAAATATTATATATGGTATTGAATAATGATTAAGTTCAACAATTTGATTCAGTGTACTAGCTACTGGTCCACCTGTCTCAGTAGTATATTACGGTAGTATTAGCAGTGTGTTGTATTCTATAGCCTACACAGTGCTAGTGAATATAGGCTAGTAATTGTCAATCAATCACCAATCTCATTTTCCAGATTGCTAGTGAAACTAGTGAAGCACAACAAAAAGCCAATGAGACCGTTAGTAAAGTAGACACTCTCCAAGGTCGATTAAAACTTCTGAAAACACGTTTCTTGATGAACGGTCGGGATGCAAAAGAAGTGGGCGAAGAAGCCGAGAAGGTCGGCGACGTTGCGTCTCGAGCTGATAACCACTCGGTTGAGCTGGGTGAGACCTACCAACGAGCATCAGTCATGCTGGTCGATCGAGCTGCTCAATCGAGTCAAGCAAGAGAAAAAGCGCAGCTTCTGCTCGAAAGAGCTAGCAAGCTTTTTGTCGGTACAAATGACAAACTAAAGGAGCTTGGTGGTATGTACATTTATATAATGCCAATACTACTAATTTTGAATTGAAATTATTTTAACTCAGTTTCATAATGGCCCTCATACGTAGCGACTACTGACTGAAATATTGTACAGTATTATTTTCATAATTCATTTGTCAATAACGTACAAATAAAACAAGAACGAAGTTCCAGTACACCATAAATTTAAATACTTACATATAGGCTATAATACATATAATATATAATAGGCATATTTGGGCTTACATATAACAATTCAATATGTGATTGTTGATTAACACATCATGAAGTTGACATTAGGGCTGAGAAAGAATTTGTTTCAAAACAATCATGACTATAATTTACGCTGTTTCACTGTATTGATATTCTATTACCGGTGGTATTTAATATTGTACAGTTTGTGATTATTAGGTTTATTTTTGTACCGGAGAGGAATCTTGATGTATTTTCGTAGAACAAGTCACAGTTCAGAGTAATTTTGGAACTATCGAGTAAATGATTACTTAGAAAAATAAAAAAACTATCACCAAGAAATATTTCTATCATTACTTATTTTTTTATATTTGATCGTTACTCAGAAGTCCAAGTTGCATCATTATTGATATTAGAAAATAAATTGTTTCACTAAATCTGTGAAGGCTACATATATATATATATATATATATATATATATATATATATATATATATATATATATATATATATATATATATATATATATATATATATATATATATAAATATAATATATATATATATATATATATATATATATATATATATATATATATATATATATATATATATATATATATATATATATATATATATATAATATGTATATGTATATGTATATGTATATATATATATATATATATATATATATATATATATATATATATATATATATATATATATATATATATATATATATATTATATATATATATATGTATATATATATATATATATATATATATATATATATATATATATATATATATATATATATATATATATTTATATATGTATATATATATAAATATATATATATATATATATATATATATATATATATATATATATATATATATATATATATATATATATATATACTCACACACTGTATATGGTTTGTCTGTTAATGTGAATTAAGTAAGTAAGTCAAGTTTTATTTCCATTAATTGTACATTACATATGACACAGTGTGAGCACAAATGACAAGGTATGAACACAAACCCCTTAGGATATATACCATTAAGGGTGTATGGAAAGGTTTTTTACCATATATAACTCATTAAAAAATAAGTTAATAATATAATACAAGATAAATTATAATAATCATAACAAGTTGGTATAATATACTGACATGTATATTATGCACCTTGTGATGTTGTGCATATACTAGATGAACATATTGGAATATTTTAATACTGTTTTAGTGAAATAATAATATTGATAAATACATGCTAATAAAATTTATATAATTATAGTTAATAATGATGATAATACAAACTAATGCCAACATCACGCTATTTAATATTTATAATAGCTATAATAATGATTTGTAGGATTAGCCATTTTATATCAAACAGAACCAATGATGTTTTTTTCTTCTTTATAGACATGGAAAGTGATAACGATTCCCACGAAACAGTGTTGAATGATTTATCGAAGACGATTGACGAATTAACAGCAAGAATGGTAGAGTCACTCAACGGTATTAGCACAAAATCTGAATACTACCGCACCTGTGTATCTTAAATAAGTGTCTCATCTCATCACCTGCAGCCTGACTTCAGTGTTCTCAACAGCTCAGACCGACATTCAGATCTTGTTTGCTAGAACAGTCACTTCATGGGAGGCTTATGACTTCCTTTTTAAGTTAAACATGTGCCAAAAACATTCTTTAGATTTATTACTTTTTTAATAATTTTATTGTATTACCAGAAGCTGCATTTTTCTCGATTATTGCATATAACCGGTATTTAAAATGGTCCATAATTGGATAGTGAATGTATGATGTGGGAGTAAGTAGTAAGTAAGTAGTCAATATAGTGCTGAAAATTAGTGATTTTATTTTATATATATTATACTTGCTGCTGTCAGTTCTGTCTTTACTTCCGTACATCAATTTTATTAATGCTCCATGTGAGAGGTACGAAATAGTGTAGCTTATTATTTAAATCAAAGTTGAATCTGTGCCAAATTTTCATTTCTGTAATTCTTTCTCTTTATATCTACCTCGATCAGAAAACTGCTATTAGATTGCATATATAGCCTATCTACATTATCCTAATTTGAAATCATTCTAAGCTATGTACTTTGAATCTCTGTAGAACATAATACTATTGTGTAATGTGTATTATTTTAGTATGTATCCAATTAAAACCAAAAGTGAATGTTACATTTTGGTTCTTTTCTACATCATACTTCCTCTAGGTTACATAATACTGGTACTGTAGCTAAACAAGAAGCCTGATGGCTTGGAATAGCTTCATTACATCCCATGCTTTCAGAAGTTGAGCATCACTATTGTCAAGTTCAGATATATATATATATATATATATATATATATATATATATATATATATATATATATATATATATATATATATATATTTATTTATATATATATATATATATATATATATATATATATATATATATGTATATATAATTATATATATATATATATATATATATATATATATATATATATATATATATATATATATATATATATATATATACATATATATATATATATATATATATATATATATATATATATATATATATATATATATATATATATATATATATATATTTGTGATAGCTATCTGCCTGAGAATGCTATTGGACATGTATCTTGAAAGGTCCCCAATATCTCTAATGATCAGAAGATACTGGTGATGAAGTTGTTAAAAATGAATACACCATTTACGTATTTCAATTTATCAATTTGCTGCTTAGGTCCGTCACATTTTGCAAAAGATGCCACTGAATCTAAGCATACAAGAGGTGTGAATTATGTGTATTATTATTGCAATGAAGCAATTATATGCAAACATATATGTGCATGTTTTAGAGAACAAATATGCTGCATCTCTTGAAAAATGTGATGTTTAAAAAAAATGAATTCACCTGGTTTTATCCCAATTTTTTTACTATCCACATTCTTATTTCAGCTCCAGAATCATTTCAATGTAAATTAATTTTCATCGGATGAATGAAGTAAAGCCCCACCTGCCTCTGAATTTGCCTTTGTGTATTGTTTCTATTTTTGGTGTATTTGTTTGTGTTCGATTTTTCTACGCATTGGTCAGACAAATTGACTGATCAACAATGGAAGTTTGTATCAACTCTCTGATTTGACCAAAATAGAATTTGCAGTTTTTGAGAAAAATATATAAATAAGTGAATAAATACAAAAAAAAAGAGTACATAGTGGCACAAACCTTCAATTTAAATGGATTGAATAAACGAACTTACAGTAGGATAACATTGCTACTCATTTTGCTATGATCGATGAACCTTGTAAGATACGTAGAATTTATTGTATAATTGATTCCTTGAGACAATTACAATTAGGCCTATTCGTATTCATAAATTCATACAAAAAATGTATCTCAAGTCCAACACATTACTTTGAAAACACATATTTTGATCTTGTTCAAACTCTTGCACAAAATTTAAATTTGAATAAAAATAAGATTTTTAATTTTTAATTCAAATGGGATTTGATTATGTGATGCATAATGTGAAGGGCATCCTCGAATGTTCTCAAAAACTTACAGTTCTATTTTGGGCTAGTCCGAATGTGGATGCCAAGTTCTATGCAGTAGTGTATTGGTAAAAAAATAAGTACCGGAACACATTAAGAAAAACGATTATTTTCAATTTGACCTGTATATAATAGGCTGAATGATTGAACATGCCTACGTTAAAGCCCAGCCCTTATCTACTATGAGAGTTGCAAGTGCTGTCAGAAGCCCAATTTGGTACAAATGACTAACTGACTATGGAAGGAGAATAAATTTACAACATTTTAAATTTTTCCCAGCACAAACATTCAATCTTTTATATTTTGTGAAGCATTTGAACCATTCAAATACAAAAAAACAAGTCGACCAGGGCTCGAAAAAGGTTCCGGAACGTCGTTCTGGTTCGAAGGAAAATACCGGAACGTCATTCTGGCCCCAATACACCACTGGTTCTATGCTTATCAGTCGATGCATCTGACATCTGGAGTTTTTTTTGTTCAACTAAAAAATCATACGGAGGCAAAGTCCATGTGAGGTGCATCGAGACTTGATTTCATTGATCAAATGGTGAAGTTGTACCATGACGTTGAGAGAAAAACACTTACTCTTTAGTCTGAATCATTGAACCATAGACTTCTGTAGATGAAAAAGATGAGTAATGAAACATCAGCTTTTTGGCGATAACTTTCGAACGGTAAATGATATTGAAATTCTAACGTGAGAAAAACACTGATATATTCAAGACCTTCAAGATGGTATGAGTGAAAAAAAGAAAACTTAGCTGATATATACCTGTGAAAATGTTAGAAACCAATGTTAAAAATTTCATTTCACGTCATTTTGATGGGCGTACAACTAAATAAACACTTCTTAGCTGTTTACCTGTGAACATATTGAAATTATAGAGTTGATAATTCCATTTCACAACATTTTGACGGTGGTAAAAATATTTGTGTTTCTCCTGTATTATAATTTTGTTATAACTTACCGTTCGAAAGAAGTCACTGAAAAACTGACCCTTCTCCAAATCGACTTGTGTGCATGCTCAACTGCTGGCTCTGCTATCTCAACCAGCTGCTAAGAAATCTACCCTAAAGCACAGTTTTCTCTGGGAGATAAGCTAACCCCAATTCATAATTTAGCAGAAGGGCTCTCCGATAGATAATATTTATGAACCACCTTATCTGAACATTATAATATGGGCTCCCAGTAATGTAGCAAAGTTTTATTTTTATTTATTTATTTATTTAATTTTTTTTTCATACTCTCACGAATGTCAATGATGGTGGCGAGGACAACATTTTCAATTACAATACAACATTTTCAATTACAATAGCACACTATTATACTAATATTATAATCTAGAAATATGAAAAATAATAAAAAAAAAAATGTTAACAATTATATATAAAATGATAGAATGATGAACAATGAAGGGTAAGAAGAAGCTTCTAGTGTATAATTAATTATCTTTGTTCTTTTTGGCTGTTAAGCAATCTTTTTCTAAGAACCTTTGGACTCAAGTTTTGTCCACCTGATACCATCTCTGCACTTAAACCATTCCATTCATCACCCGTTCTTCTCAAGAATGAAGAATATATACTTATAGAATATATAATATTCAATATAGACCCAATTGCTCTGGAGTGAACTCTGAGAATTTCCTTCACCTTCATTAGAAATTAGAATCATATTTGGTTTGGCCTATGGATGGAGAACTTAATCTCTTTCACAAGTTGGCTTGAACGTTACAATTTTATTCACAATTTTACAAATGAAAAAAAATCTTAGCTGTAGGCCTATACTTGTGAAAATATTAGAATTCAAGGTTAATTGGATGAACGAAGCGAAGACTCAATTTCACCATACTCGAAAAAAAAGTACTTTTTTTTTTTTTTTAACTCTCCACAGGTCAAATGAAAATTCAAAATAAGTTGAAACTTGGCATAGACAAGTGTCCTTACCTAACTCGATACTGTATAGTTTTTGAGGCGCAATCGGTTCAACCACTTCTGAGAAAACTCATTTCAAAGTTTTCAAACCTCCCTTAAGAATAACCCAGAGGAAAATATTCGTGAAAAATATTTCATCCGAGAGAATTAAAATTCTCAGAAAATTTCAATATGATAATGATACACATTATTCCGAACTTTCACTCAAATCGGATCAGCCGCTTTGATGTAAAAAAATATATAATGTAATTTTTGTAAATCACTCAAAGCAATTCAGATACCTATTAAATTCAAGTAACAGGTGTTAGCAATTAACTGTAAACGATTAAAACAAAGCCTTTTTTATTATCATAGGAATTGATTAGGAAATAAGATGGCAGTGACTCAAAATTGTTTGGATCTCAAGGTGTAGGCCTATATATATATATATATATATATATATATATATATATATATATATATATATATATATATATATATATATATATATATATTTATATATATATATATATATATATATATATATATATATATATATATATATATATATATATATAACCAATCCAAAGATATAAGTTGATATAAGTAGCTCATCCATCAACGCGGAAACACATAACGCGTTTGCGTTTTTATTTCACATTATTTTGATGATATTGAAAATATCTGTGTTTCTCGTCTATTGGAATTTTGATATTTCATGCCTTTCAAAATGTATTACTGATGAAGAACTGACCCTTCCCCAAGGCCAAATTGCCTAATTTGCATTCAAAACTGCTGGCTATCTGCTATCTCCGCAAGCTGAAATCTACCCTATAGGCTATAGAGCAGTTTTATCAGATAGATAAGATATTTCGGCAGGAAGGGCAATCTGATAGATAATATTTACCAACCACCTTATCTGGACATTATAATATAGGCCCATGTAGCAAAGTGAGTGAACTTTTAAAAGTTCACTCCCCTTTTTTTTCAGACTCATTAGGTATGCCCAAGGATGATGAACTTTATCTCTTTCACATGTTAGCTTGAACGTTACAATTTCATTTTCCTGTAAAACATTCGGAGAGCCAATAAAAATAGTGAGAAAATAGATAAAACATTCTGCTACACTTTGGAAAACTAAAAAATCCTAAAATCCTTCAAGCATTTCCATATTTTGTCAATACTTTCCCCACTTTTCATCACAATCACGATTCTTTCATGTAAAATCCTATACTGCCGAAAAAAGACTCCTCGCAATGATGTGATGCATCTAGGATGATGAATGTCTGTTCTGCAGAGTTTTATTTGGGAATTGAGAGAGTATTCAGCTAATTTCAAGACTTTTTGGAGTACATTCATATAAATATATCATTTCAATAAATTGTATGGAATGGTTGATACATAGACATGAGTATAAAAATGCATTTAGATAAGTGAACCTTCTTAATCTTGATAATCGAACATCCTTGAAAAATATTTTTTTGGTACTGCTACCCTTTGCTTCGGTTTTGTACGCCTTTGGAAAACAAATTAGGCCTGGTACCAGGTACCTGCCGAAATCACCTGATCATTTCGAAAAATAAACCAGTTACAATTTCTGGGTATTCACATCATCGCTTTCAATTCAATTTTTCTGTCTTGGTTATGAGCCATGTGTTTGTGATGATATTAGTTTTTGTGCCACCCGAGGAAAGGGAGGTTGCTTCAATTTGTAAAGTAAATATATATGTTGACCTTTAATAATACATCTCTTTATACTCTTTAGTTCATAGCTGTTGAAGGGTAATACGTTGATTTTATATATATATAGAGGATTCGGTCATGTGAATTATAGCTGATGCTAG
>OZ023327.1:64765961-64773461 GCA_964007535.1 Brachyptera risi | reverse complement strand
TTAGCGCACTTGCTTCGTGTGACCGGGAGGTGAAGGGACATATCGGACCCGGTTCGATCCCCGCCACCGTCCATCTTTACAGGGGTTTTTCGTGGTTTCCCTCTGTAGTTCAGGCTAATGCCGGAATGGTTCCCTCAATATAGGTCACGACCGCTTCCTTCCCACTATCCTTCCCATTACCCTTAAAACCTTCATCTCATCATCCCATCATCTCATTAATCATTCATCCGACGCCAATAGATCTCAGTCATCATTACAGTGCGTCGTTAAAACCCAATAAAAAAAAAAGAATTGTTTATAATTCTTTTTCTCAATGTTGCTTCAACAGCCAGGTTGAAGGGGGTATATGAAATACGATTGAGCGACTGATGTTGGAACTTCTGAAGTGATGACAGTGGAAGGGACGTCTACAAAAATTGATTCCTTCATACGGGACTCGTACCCACTTCCAGCCTGACGTCAATTTCTAGCGCAGTATACGTTAGTGGACGCTGAGCACCCTCCTTCTCCCCGTCCCTCTGAAGGAGGGGATGGGGTCAATAAGAAATTCCTCCTATAACGATTAATTTTAGAATAATCATTTTTAATATGGTATTTATTCCTTATCGGGGATATATTTGCATTCAAATAACATAGAGGTGCTATTGTATCCACTATGTGTACAATAATGCCATATGACATATTTTTACATTCAATTTTTTTGCAAGCCGATTTTTCAACTTTTTCTATTTTTTCCATTTATAAATTGAAATTATCACTGTCATCAAGTTTTCAAGACATGAATGACAAGTTGTGTTTATTTTTCTCTCAAAGTTGGTTCAACGAAATTATAGTGACGTTATGGCATGCATCCCTCTATGTACCGGTACTATTAAAAATGAGTATTTGGCGGTGTTTTTTTTTCAACAAATAGGGGGAGGGGGGGGGGGGCAGTATTTTTTGGACCTAGGGCGCAAAATGTGTGAATACGCGGCTACGCGCGCCCTCCATATCGAAAGAGATCGTCCAACGCTCGTCAAATGTAGAAAAAACTTCACTTTAGGGTTATGTCAAAAATGGCTTTTGTCCAAGTGAAGTCATCAAAGTTCAATATTATTGCAAGGTAAAGTGCTACCCACCGATTAGTTTGCACGTAGGCATTTTTCATAAGGTATGAAACCAATGTTATTTTCCTAAACCACTTAAATCATTCTACTGTATTCACTTCGTCTGATTCACGCAGTATAGGTAGGCCTATATATGATGATATCATTGTCTTTAATACTCGGCATGCAAATGATATTGTAAAATATAACAAAACAGAATATATTTTATGAATATATCTGTATCAATAATTTACCATTAATTACCATCATAATTGATCAACTATGCTTTTTCCATTATGCAGTTGACGAAATAAGACACGAAATTAGTATTTTGAAGATTTAATACTGAACAATTATATGAATTTTATAAATAGCTTATGAATTGAAATCAATTTTATGAGTGAAAGGTGCGAATGTGATCAGTATCGAGCAATGAAAATATGGTCAAAATTTATTTTGAATGATGTTTTTTAGGATTATTCAAAAGCGTATTCACCAAAACTAGCAAATATGAAGCACAAAAAGCGGTGATATCTCCGCCAAAAACCCAAACTTTTTGAAAAGTGGCAGTCCAAACCTTGCTATTTTAATTTAACATTTACTGGCGAAGGTTTGGCTCCCGTATTTTAGAAGTTTTTGTTTTTCTTGGGGATGTTATGTTACTTGGATTTCCAAAACACGTTTGAACGGGCCAAAAACCTACAACAAATCGGTTCACCATATAATACAAAAATGAGTATATATTTCAATTCCCTTCAGCTGCTGTGCTTGACAGTATGGCTTTACTAATACAAACATTAATTATATTTCCCGACTGATAATCAAATTTGGGTTGTTTTTAATTCTATCATTATACAGGCTTTTCTTATGTGGTTTATCAGATATTGTTTAGAATTTCATTCTCAAAATTGATCAAACCGATTATACTAAAAACTTTGCATTTCCAAATAATAAATGTTTCAATTATGTATAAGATTCTTTGCTAACTCATATCTGATCACTCACATAGATTAATTGTAGGAAATGAAGGAAATGAATGGGAAATTCCTTCTTTATCATTAATGTTATATAATACTTATCTATACACACACTTGAATCTTTCTTTTCGATGTGGAAGCACTCGATTATCTGTGGTGGAAGTAAAAAAGATTTCAGTGTGGGCCTATATCTAACCCTAAAAGTCTAAAGGTATAATCATGGTATAATCTAATCGTTACAATATTGTTTTCTATTCAGTTGAAATAGTTATACAGTAAGGCCTACAAGACAATGAAAAGTATTCACCATTACAAGGCCGTAGGTGTCGAGGCATGTAGTCCCAATCTTCCACACCGTGAAGTGTATCGACTGTAGTTATTGAAATATCAATGTAAATTTTGTTTTATTTTGCTGTTAACAAATGAGCCACGTTCATGCCATTACAATATTTCAATAAAATAAATGCACTTCACTCGGTGCTATCATCTTGTCGATTTGAGATACGAAATAAAACGATTCAGTGTTTTGATTCCTTTTTCACCACTATTATGCTTGGAATATTATGAATAATAAGAATATTAAATATTATGCTTGGATTACTTGCTTATCTGGAAGTTATTATTAACTGTTATTCATGCAGTACATTGACACCTAATTTCAGTTCCTATATATAGCTGCAATAATTATTTCGTGATTCTAGTGAACGACAGTGAAATCAGACAGTCACTTTTTGTGTTGCAATTCAAGTAACATAGTAATTGAGTTTATAGTTTTGCTATGAACTTAGTGCCATAGTATAGGTGAGTATTTACAATTCATATAGTAAAATATCGTCGTTTTTCACAAGAGAATATTTCTAACTTGTTGATATTAAACTAACTGTTCCAATAGTCTCGCGATATCATCATATAAAAGGAATTCCGCACCTCCCCCCAAAATTGGTGATATGTTTTGGAACGTTCGAAAAATATTAGGTAATTGACAATCGGTGGAAAAATTTATAAATTAATTTAATATATTGTTTTTCCAAATCCTAATCCATGAACATTAGATTTATAGATCACATGAAATTTGACGATTACGGTTACCGATACATTTTTAGAATTAAAAAAAAAAAAAATATATATATATATATATATATATATATATATATATATATATATATATAAATATTCATTATTTTTGTTCAGTAATAAATTGTCTATGTTGATTTTTTTTCAAATCAGTTCGAGTGTTTAAAAAATACCTCTACCGCGTTTTCTCACCGCAAGTTCTTTCCAGGCTAAACATATAATATGTACAATATTATATTGCAAATTTATAATACCTATTATTGACCCCAGTTTGTAGGCCAGGCCTTGATAAAAAGCATTTCTATTTTCTTGGAATGCATTGTATAAGAAATGCGTCCGAGTCTTGTTCAATTGTCACCCATCTGAAATGCTATATACTTAATTCAATGTATTAATGAATTGACAAGAGCCGACCATGTGCTTGAATCACAAGCCAATAGCCTTGTTGTTGGCGGGTGGGGGAGGGAGGAGCTTGTACTTACCAACGCGGGTTTACTGTGTGGACGAGCGGACGGGCTAGCTTGAGCTAGTATCGAACTGCTCGCAGTTACGAGCGGGCGTAGTCAGGCTGCGTAGAACGCGCGTGGTCCTATATCCTTCATTGTCTTGGTATAAAGAACTAGCTAGTGTAGTATTATTATTGTCATGTCTTGAATAGTATATATACGTGAACTGTGCATCCTACAGGCGTGAAATAGTATTTGTCCTCTCAAATACCGGCTGTGAAAATGAGTAAAAAGGAAGAAGATGAAAATATGACAGGAATGGAACCTGTCGTCCAACAATCATCATGCCAAAGGATGAGTTCATTTATTGTAGGAGGTGTAGAGAAGTTCTTCTTTAGGTAAGTACAAAATCACTGGCATAGTTATTAACGATCTTTTAATATTATTTCATTCACATCACTTCAGCCCTATGTCGACTGCAACCGGTGTTCTGTCATTAGCGCGCTTACCCGTCATTCAATAAATCAGATTTCGATTCCTGACACGGTCGACCATCCTCACAGGTTTTTCGTGTTTTCCCTCGGTTGTTGAAAGTGAATCCTTCAATCCTGGAATGGTTCCTTAATATTAGACCGCGACCGCCTCCTTCCCAACACTCTAACTAACTATATAGGGCTATTCATTAAACCTGGTCTTATAAATTACAATAGAATAACTCGACGCCAACGCCTTTCTTGCGGCGCCAAGCCTGTAAAACCGGCGTCCGACATCATAATTAGACGTCCATTTCGATTTCTTACGCCCACTCATTACTCCCGAGTGCATTTCATTTTGAACGATTTTAACAACCAATACAATCGAAAATGGGCAGGGTAAATAAATTAGTTTTTAGAAGAGATCGAACTCGTGGTGTGCGTGCAGAAGCAAAGTTCAGTTCCTACCCCTACCCTTATGATAGACTTATATGGAAATAATTAAATATGATTCGCGGAAGAGGAGTACTTTAACCTGGCTGGCGTTTGGGTGACAGTAGGCGCCAGACAGGGTGCGTGTTCTGCTAACCTTTCGTGTTTGGCTTTCATTTCTGTAGTCATTGTTCCAGTATAGGTCCCAGTTCGTGCCCTGTGAGTCACTATTTATATTACGTAAATAGGAAGGGTAGCCCATATGACACTACACGAGACTCGTAAAAATACCGCGTCAAGTTCCGGCTTCCTACACTATATTCCTCCTGTGCCCGAGATTTGTACAATCAAGAAAATAACATCCTTCAGATTTTGAAGTATTATTATTGATTGTGTCTACTTCATTATTATAGGATGAGTTACCCTGTGCTTTGTATTGTCTATTTCCATTATGTTTCCATCGTTCTAATCCTAAATTGATGTATTTACTCACAAATCATTTTACAAGAAAATTCACCAAGTTTCACAACGCGCGATTTTTTTTTGTGTTTGCCCTAAAATCACTAATGATACTCAGTAGCCTTATATCATTATAAGCAAACCGTATTAGAGCTGCCATTTCAGGGTTCCCACTACTGAAAAATTTGCCAAGTCAGAGAATGGGCCAAAGAATTCAAGAAGCCAGAGAATTAAATTACAATATTAATTAACATACATTGAATATAAGTGGCCTCACGTAGCTTTCATTGTAATATCAGTTTAGTAGTAAATGCATTTGAATGTACTATTTTGATAATTGTGTGTGTTATAGCAAGTAAAATTAAATAATTACTCCAAAGCAGTAATATTATGGCATAGTGAAAACTCGAAATAATGTATAGGCCTAGTCTTTGGAAACTTGATTGGAAACGTCAGGGAATTTTGAGCTCAGGAATAAGTGGATGGGTATACCCTGGGACTTGGCCAAGTCATTATTGTAGCCAAGTCATTATTGTAGCCTACGGTCTACAAATTAAGATTGTTAAAACTGAGACGGGTGAACCAGTGGCTAGCACGCTGAGCCGTCATCCAGGAGACCCGGATTCAAA
Source organism: Brachyptera risi (assembly GCA_964007535.1). Classification (NCBI taxonomy): domain Eukaryota; kingdom Metazoa; phylum Arthropoda; class Insecta; order Plecoptera; family Taeniopterygidae; genus Brachyptera; species Brachyptera risi. Next base: position 64,767,886 of record OZ023327.1, on the reverse strand, counting down.
TCCCGCTGGTGAACCATAATGAATGGTCGATGGTCGGTGATGAGGATGGTCGACCATCCTGGCAGGCTTTTTTTTCTGTCGTTTTGGTAGATATACTGGAATGGTTACCTGACACAATACACCTTATATTATCCAAACACACCTAATAAAATGAACTTTCATCTCATATTCCCATCGTATTCACCGATGCCAATAGATTTAAGTCATCAATACAGTGCGTTGTTGAATCCAAATGACATTTTTAAAAAATTGGTAAAATATAATCTCAAAAACTGAAAACACTGTTGGGCGTGGGTTCGAATCCCGCTTATGGCATTGATTTTTGTAAACATTCTTTCACTTATCATCACTCCATAGTTTCACAATCACCTGCCCATTCGTCCCCCTGTATAACCTGGGCGTTGGACTGTTGGTGGGGTCGTTAAGGGGAACCCACCCACAAAAATGTATCAATTTTTTGTTATACATTGATGTATCAATATTGAAATAGTTATTAAAAATGTATAAATGAAAAAGAAAAGTTGAAAATTCCGATTTTTTTTTTTTGGAAAAACTAGTTGAAAAATACGTTGAACAGTTTCATACAACATTACATATAGTCAGCATGAAGATGACAATTGATACATTGATTGAGTAAACCTGATCCTCTATCAGTAAACTAAATTTCATCAGAATGACTGTAACTGCATTGATACAACTAAATAGTTTCTGCTACCTTGATTTACAACAAAAAATGGTTGACTTTCCCTGGTCTTGTATGACAAGCGCATATGGTTGTATGAACTATTCATTTTTAGTTTACCTCAAATGCAGTTGTTTTACGAACATTTCGACACCACACACGGTGAAGTATCTCAAGAAGTATCAAATTATGTATGTAACGCGAGATGCATGTTTTTTGACGTTTCAGTGTCAGCTAGAGCATAAACAACCGTAGTCATGGCTTTCTGGATGAACGTATTGTTGTGAAACTGCTTCACACAATGCAGAGAAATACCTTTTAAAATATTGTCGATCCATAATGAACATTCGCAATATTTTCACAGATAATCACCCTGCTGGGAACTTTTTTCCCTTTGGAGACTAGGGACGCCTTAAGCAAACAATAATCACATCAATAAGTAGAGGTACGAGACTAGAATTGCTTTCAGTTCAATTGACTTTGTTGACATATTAGCATAATCTTAGCATGTCTATCTATGATCTTAGTCATCAGAACAGTGCGTCGTTCTACCCAATATAAATACATCAATTATACATAATAATGTCAACAAGATTTTCATATGTTGAATCACCTAAATTGGTTCTAAATCCATATTTAGTGCCGGTTGCTGTGTACATTTTATATTACTCTTAATCTTATGTGATGAAACAATGGATAAGTCACCCGTCTGGGTCAGTCAGATGAGTTGCTACTTCAGAAACTAAAGTTGAGTCGGGTGTGGATTCGAGTCCCGTAGAAAGCATAAGTTTTCCAATCAATCGCACACTCCCCAATGGAAATAATCATCAAATGATAATAGTAAGATGTATGAAGCCTTTGTACTTATATATACAATTATAAATAATTATATGTGGGAACTGGCAAGACATAATTGTCTTTGATTTGAGAGATTGGCAATTGTTTTAATAGAAAATTATGTTTCTAGTCTCCACTTGATTCTAGTACCAGCTATAAAGTCTGTCGATTTTGTACGATAGGCAGACGCTTATTACGCTTAGGTTGAACAATAAGTCGATAAAAATGATCATTTTCTATAATAATTGTTGAATATGAAGAAATTTGGTCCAACAGTTGGTTCTTGTGTTGACGGAGTCAAGTTTTAATAGATGTGACCAAGATGTATTGAGGGTTGCGTTGGTTTGCCGGTCTCTTAGCTCGAGACATCTTGGATTTGACCACTGACAATTGACGTCATGTGACC
>OZ023327.1:64728461-64760961 GCA_964007535.1 Brachyptera risi | reverse complement strand
AAAAACCTGGAACCAATTGTTTTAAAAATGAACTCAAGAAATACCTTGTTAAATTATGTCCTTATACAGTGTAGGCCTACATATCAATCAATAACACACTATAATTCGTTGCCATCGTAATTGAATGTAATTTTAGTTTGTAATTTCAAATATGTAATAATATATTGACTGATTTCATAGTATGTACTTTTAATACAGAGTGTAAAATGTTACTGCTCAAGAAATGAATAAATGAATTGAATTGAATTGAATTGATAATATGTTACCGGTATGTTGATTCTTTGAGATTGTGAAATATGAGAAATAATTACTGAGACAGATTGTCGAGTGACTAGCACACTGAATCACCATTCAGGAGACCGGGGTTCGATTCCCGCCATGGTCGACCGGTTTTTCGTGCTCTCCCTCTGTCGTTCAGGTCAACACTGGGATGGTTTCTTAACAATAGGTCACGCCCCAGTCCTTCCCACTATCCAAAAACACCTGATGGAATAACCATTCATCCACTGAACCTTCATTCAGGAGACCGGGGTTCCATTCCCGCCATGGTCGACCATCCTGACAGTTGATTGTCGTGGTTTCCCTCTGTCAGTCAGGTCAATACTGGGATGGTTCCTTAACAACAGGCGACAGGCCACAACCGATTCCTTCCCATTATTCAAAAACACCTGATCACACATGATAAACACCTTTCATCTCACCATCGCATCATCTCATATATCATTCACCAACGCCAATAGATCGTAGTGATCAGTATAGTGCGTCGTTGAACCAAATATAAAATAACCTTTCATCTCATCGTCTTCATTCACCGACGCTAATAGATCATAGTCGTCAGTACAGTGCGTCGTTAAACCAAATGTAAATAAATGTAAATGTAACCAAAATGTAATAAGATATCATGAAGTGATCGATTGCAAGTATTCAGATGACTGATGAATACAGTGGTTTTATTTATTCATATTAGGTTGAACGGGTTGCATGGGGTTGAACGGGTTGGGTTGAACGGGTTGCATGGGGTTGAACGGGTTGCATGGGGTTGAACGGGTTGGGTTGGAACGGGTTGGGTTGGAACGGGTTGGGTTGGAATGGAACGAGTTGGGTTGGAACGGGTTGGGTTGGAACGGGTTGGGTTGGAACGGGTTGCATGGGGTTGAACGGGTTGGGTTGGAACGGGTTGGGTTGGAATGGAACGAGTTGGGTTGGAACGGGTTGGGTTGGAACGGGTTGCATGGGGTTGAACGGGTTGGGTTGGAACGGGTTGGAATGGAACGGGTTGGGTTGAACGGGTTGGGTTGGGTTGGGATGGAATGGAACGAGTTAGGTTGAATGCGGTGTTTTTGGATAGTGGGAAGGAGTCGGTCGTGGCCTGTTATAAGAAACTATCCCATTGTTAACCTGAATGGCAGAGAAAAACGACGAAAAAACCCTGTCAAGATGCTCGACCATGGCGGGAATCGAATCTCGGTCTCCTAAATGACGGTTCAGTGTTCTAGCAGCTCGATCACTCGTCTCAGTAATTACAGTGGCATACCCGGCGACATAATGTTCTTTTAGCTCAGCTGCTAACGCTCTCGCTTCATGTGATCCGGGAGGTGAGGGGGCATATCGGGCCTTGATTCGATTCCCGCCATCGTCCAGCTTAATACAGGGTAAATTCGAGATTTTCTTATGTATTTTGGGCTAAGGCCGGGATGGTTCCTGAAATATAGGTCACAACCGCTTTCTTCCCACTTTCCTTCGCATAATACCTATACGAAACCCTGAATATGAATATAAAACCCAATATAATTAAATGAATATAAATATGTTCTTGGGGTCTATGGGAAATTAAATCATGGCCACTGCGCATAAATTGTGCCACATGATTAATGGGCACTATATATATTTTCTTTTGTGATGAGATGAAAAGTGAAAATATTAGTAATTAATGTATAATAAAATAGTATTATTATTCATATGTTATGTCATCAGAAATGATTGTTCATATTTTTTACATCCTAGTATTATTATCTTCAGATTAGTAAACATTCTGCGTGTTTATTTCAATGTCCTTCAAAGTTGGGAAATAATCTTGACTCGAAACAGTCGCGTAGAAACTTTGATTCAAGTGCGAGGTAGGGGTGGGGGGGAGCATAAATGTAAATCATAATGTAATGTATATGGAGGATGATTATTGTTTGTTGTTTGATTATTGTTTGCTTAACGACCCCACCAACAGCTAGGTTGTACGGGGGTAAAAATATATATGGAGATTTCTCGCTCATACAGGTTGAAAGCGAGAAAATGTAAGTCATTTTTATTGTCTCCTGTGCCCATCTTGAAAGCCTATTCAACATGAGGTACTGTGTTTTGTGAATTGTGAGAGCAGATGTGCAAAGGCATGTTGAGTTGAGGGGGTCATTCCCCCCCCTCTCTCCCCCCCACCGTACTTGCCTGAATCTAAAGCTGTACTCTGAAATAAGCAGTTTCAATGCAATAACATATGTATTTGATAGATAACGTATACATCAAGGGGTCCAGTCCTACTTCCGGACAGCTTTTTGGCCGATATGGTTCGATGAATAAAGACATGTGTGTATTTATGTATGTTGAGAGTGATGGTTTATGCATAGGTCTAGCTAATCTTATATACCCAAGAGGATCTTAGGTGTTATACCGATAGAGAAAAATCGTTTTCGTGCAAGACACTGTGCGAAATGCGAAAAAAGTTTGAGAAAATTGATAAAAAATCAACAGAATCGGAGAAGATCAATGAAACAGAAAAATCAAAGGTATCATTCAAAATGCAGCAGAATTTGAATATCCAAATGCATTCAAAAGTCAAGAGAATTGAAAAAATCACCCAGAAACATGCAAATAAATGTATGATTATGCATGGGTTCGGAGAAAAATCATGAGGTATCAGAAGATAAGAGGGTATTGGACCACAAAAATCGGTAGAATCAAAAAATGATTATTGATTACAGGATGGAAAAAATCGGGCTTGGGCTCACATAAAAATGTCAAATTCTGTTGTTAAAACCCTCAGCACTGTGTATGGCCTACTTCACTGGGCAATGTGCTGGTACGTATATAGGGCGGTGGGTCTAGACTCTCGATGATTTGATTATGATTATTGTTTGCTTATAGACCCCTCCAACAGCTGGGTTATACGGGGGTACGAATGAGCAGGTGATTATGAAATTATGAAGTGGTGATAAGTGATAGGACGTTTACAAAAACCCATGCCTTATACGAGACTCGAACCCACGCCCAACGGTGACTTCAGTTTCTGAAGCGCTGCCACAGCTGACCGAGCTACCGAGGGTGGCTAGACTCGAGTCAAGACAGAGAAGAAAGAAACTGAACACGGATAGATCAGTCGTTATCTCGCTGAACCTTCATTTAGAATTGCGGTATTCGATTCCCGCCATGGTCAATGATCGTGATTGAGGTTTTTCCTGGTTGTCCTCAGTCGGTTAAGTGGAAATACTGGATCTTTATTCAGACTCTGTCTTACATTAAAAGATTGCAAAAACACAGAATAAAAATCAATTAATTAAAATATAAAACAAATAATCAATAACAACATTTTAGAGAATGACAAAATAAATATAATTTGACCAGGTTTGAATAAGAGAATGTAGAAAAAAGAAATAATTAAATGATGATAACGAAATCATACAAGAATTAAAAAGGGGAAAAGAAGAAAAATAGTATGCAATGAAAACAAAATTGGAAATCAAAACTGAAGACTATAAAGATGATGTCGTAAAATTTGTAGGGATCCTCGAAGGGGGAGTAAAACTATGCTATAAATGAATTTGTTGTTGAGTCTGAATTTTTTACACCATAACACCGAGTAAAATAAACGTCCTCAATTTCACCATCTTCTATTGTCGTCTCATTAATCATTCACCCACGCCAGTAGATCTTATAGACATCCATCATGACCGTGCGTTGTTAAACCCAATATAAACCAGGAAGAAATTTATTTAATTAGTTGAACGATGAGTTGATCGAGGTGTATTTAATTTCAATTGGTCGCGCACTATTGTGGTTGAATATCTGTTTTTGTTGGTATTACTGTTTGTTATTGTCCATACTCCACTTCACATGAGAAGTAATGCTGTTTTGATGCCTATCGCCATGCTTGAAAACCAAATTGATTCCGAACTGGTCGAAGCAAAAAAAGAGACCATCTAACTGACAGAATAAAATGAAAGACAAACATTTTGCCTGTTGCAAACAAACTCAGCCTGTCCTATAATCCGTGGCCAAGGTGATAGGTGATTCTTATTATCAGTGATGATTATTATGATTTTTATTTGCTCAACGGGTTCCACCGACAGCAAGGTTATTTCAGGGTACGATGATAAGGTGATGGAGAAACTACGAAGTGATGATCAGTGATAGGACGTTTACAAATGTCTTATGCGTGACTCGCGTGCCTTAGCTGACTGAGCTACGGAGGATGGCTATATTATAAATATATATATATATATATATATATATATATATATATATATATATATATATTTATTTATATTTATATATATTTATATATATATAGGCCTATATATATATATATATATATATATATATATATATATATATATATATATATATATATATATACTATATGTACTATATATACTATATGTATATATATATACATATAAATATATATATATATATATGTGTGAGTGTGTGTAGGCTCTTGAGATATAGTTGCGACTTAGAAGTGTATAATCTTGGTACTTTTGTGTTAGAGAACCCAACCGGAAATTGGGAGGTCCCGGGTTCTTATCCCGGTTGAGATAAAATCTTTCATGTCCCGACTACTGCATCTGAAATCCCAGAACTGGGTTTTTCCCACACAATCGGAAAAACCTACTTCTGGAGTTTTCTCAGTTCTGTGTATATACAGCTGGGTAATTCCCAGGCCTGTGGTTGAACCTCCAACGAAATTTAAAAAAAAACAGTTCTGCGACTTTCCTTTGTGTGTAGTACTTGGTTTTTCCCACATATGAGGTATGTAGGAGCTGCCGGGTTGAGCTATCATGGTTAGGGTTACAAGGTCAGGTTAGTACCGACTCGGACCTGACCTGATCTAACGCGGCCTAACCCAACTGCCTGGGTTTGGCTATCACGGTTAGGGTTATCAAGGTCAGGTTAGTACCGACTCGGATCTGACCTGATCTAACGCGGCCTAACCCAACTGCTTGGGTTGGGCTATCACGGTTAGGGTTATCAAGGTCAGGTTAGTACCCATTCGGACCTGACCTGACCTGATCTAATATAACGTGGCTTAACCTAACCCCCTGGGTTGTTTTATCATGTTTAGGGTTATCGAAGTTAGGTGACATCACATTAGGGTCCAATAGATGAGGTACTGGTGTTAATTTCCCAGCTCATCCTTCAACGCGAGGGAAACACGTTGCGTTTGCATAGTAACTATAAGAAAACGCAGTGCTCACTTGCGTTGTAACAAAAGCGAGTTTACATGGGTTACTCGAAAGCTATATGCGCTCCTAGGTTAATTATACAGCATTTATTGATGCCCTATTGATCATTTCATTGGTTTTATATAAGCTCCGATTGGTTTTTCTGTTGGTCTCTTCAATAGGTTCATATTTGATCTATGCAAATAACATTATCATGTTCTTCTTTAAAACTGCTGACCCAAATCATCTAAAACCATGGCACGATTTATTTTATTTATTATGAATCTCTACAAATTGTACTCAGTACAGGTGGTAGGTTATATATATTTTCTCTCCAATTCTCCAAGTTCTTTTACTAATGTTTCTTTTTTCATCTCATCCACTCCACTCCTGTCCTCTTCAAAAATGAGAACTTTCCAACATCCTTCTTCGCCATTTTCACTAAAACATTTCACTCATGCCCACCTCTGAAATCATACCTCCTCTCATCCAATTTGATTTTCTCTCATCTCTTTCCATCCTCCTCTCCCTCTCAATGCCCTAAAAAATGTTGGTGAACGGTAATTTTTTCTTCTATCTTCCAACGTCTCCCATCCAAGTTCACTGACTTCCAAAACACTGGATGATGTGTATCATCCCTGTCGCTCCTCAAAATGATGTTTTTCACATTATTTCCCCTAGGTTATTCTTACAGGGATTCAAAATGTCGATATCGTTCTTCTTGAAGGCGATTCAACCGATTGCGCCTCAAAACTATTCAGTATCGAGTCAGATGATGACAAATGTGCGTGCCAAGTTTCAACAACATTTGTGTTTTCGTTGGACCTGTGGAGCGCGAACCGAAACCAAAACAAATTGTTTTTGTGAGGAAATGAAATCGAGTCTGTCTTCGCTTATGCTCATCCAGTATATGTGTAAAGATATACAGATAGAATTCGAAAGTGTACGTCTGAATAATTAACATACGTATATGCAATGGCCTCGGGGGCGGATCCAGGTCATATTCATGGTGTGTGTGTGTGTGGGGGGGGGGGGGGGGTCGATTTCAAATTGGAAAAGAAGATGCCCAATGTTGAACCCATTTTCATTGTGGTTTTGTGTTTCAAATAAGGTTAGATGCCGAAAATATCTTTCTAATAAAACTAAAGATGGCGCAATTGATATTTGCCAAACAAAATTGTTGTAACAGGGTCGTTTCGTGTCATTTTAACACCCCGCGCAAGAACTCGATTGTGCACTCCCAAAACTTGGTGCGCTCAGTGAAGGTGAAGGTAAGGGGGAAGGGGGAGTCATGCCCCGCAGTATTTTTTGGAAAATTTCACATCTTTAATAAGATATTACGGGTTTTGGGAACTATACACACAATTTCTGGAATACATGTATTTTTTATTGTAGTAAGGAGGCTGGCTATAAATTGTCTAAGGCTGTTCCAATCAAATAAAACGCTGGATTGATCTATAACCCAATAACACCAATAATTCAATCCGCCGAGTTATGTAAATGGAATATAATTTTATTTAAAGAATATTATCAATATAGTGTGGTGTCACAAATGAGCGCCGATAGCGCCCTTTAAATTTGGCGCCCCGAGCAGCCACTCTCTCCGCCCACCCCTGGAAACGACCCCTATTGGAACTTCCCTTTCTCCATTCAACTTTATTCCCATCCCACGACTTTTGTACATTGAGGAAAATTTCAAAAATCGTAATATACAATTCACACTTGAAAGAAGCGTATAGTGTTTTGTTAATTTTTTGCTAATTGGCCGTATGTAGCATATAAATGTGCACACTGAATTATGCGGGCGATCCAAGAAATTGCAGGGGTGAGGGCGGTCGAAGAATATCGATTGACCGTCATTAAAATGGCATACCCCACCCTCACCCCCACTGGCCTTGCTACGCGTTACTGAGTACCAAATATGACCGCAAAAAAAAATCGAATGTTTTGTTTTATGTAACCTAATAACATAATATGCAAGTAATAATAGGCACTATGCTCATACATTGATTTAATAATATGTTTCGAAGAGAACACCATTAGATCAACCTTTCTATCTTCTCTTGATAAAAATTCACCTTAGTATACTTCCACTTTCTATACCGGTAGTTTTTTTATGATAGACGAATATCTCACGATAGTGACATATTTGCACATGCGCGGGTGCCAGACATTAACATGAACGAATAGAATTGACCTAAAACTAACCCAGTCGACCTAATCAAACCAAACTAACCTTAACGTTTCACAAAAATTCTTGTGTAGGCCTATATATTTTTTTACGTGCCCACCTTGATTTTTGTGCCACGAATAATCGTGTGTATACCCACTTAATTTTTTATTTTCACGAGCCAGATTTTTTCTGCAGTTCAATTATCTCATTGAAATGCAAAATGAGATGATAATAAGCTCAGGTAATTGAGTATGTCTTAAATACCCTCGCCACCTTGCTTGTCCTTGTAATCTTGATTTTATTATAGAATATCTCGGCTCTCACCATGGAAGGCATGTTGGTAGATCACAGTAATAACAGTCCTGAATATTAACATATTATGTTAACTGAATAATTCGGTAATTATAATAGAATTGAATTATATGAGATTCAAACGTGACATCTATCAAGTAGTCATGAAACGATGATGGTTGACTAAAACACGCTGATGAGAATGGAGGAGGGATTTTAAAAAATGATTAAAACTCATGTGTTGTACAATTATCAAACGAGCTTAAGCGAGGATTCAATTTGACATACTGAAAAAAATTGGTGTTCGTTTTTATGTTTTTTTTTCCATGTTTTTTTGTCGGTTCTCCACAGATCAAACGGCTACAGCTATCAACTTCAAACTTTTTTCACTATGGTTCCTGATCCAACTTAGATCTGTATAGTCTTGTGGCATTATCGGATGTTACCTTTTTTTTATGAATTTTAGAAATTCAAAAATACCCATTAGAATACAACGGCGGAAAAAAGGAAAATATTTTTATTTAAAAAAATGAATGAAATTGTGCGTGAAGTTGGGTTACATTCTGATACACATTTCTGAGAGCTTTCAGCTTGATCGGGTGAGCCATTTTGAAGAAAAACCATTAAATGTGCTAAATTGGTACCACTCGAAGTAGTTTTTACCCATTTCTAACTTAAATGTCACCCAATTGGCGAATCTAGGCAAAAGTTTGGCCAAAAAAGTCGACATACTATTACTATCCGCTCGTCTAACAACGCATATATGGCGTTTTCCTAGTTTATTACATTGGTATTGAAGAAATACAACAAACGAATGCTTTCGTGCTATGAACACCTAATACGACATGCTAATATCCATTTAATGATAAATTGCCATTACTTACGGTAAATACTATCGTTCATAATATATTTTTAGACGAGCTTTAGCGAGGATTCAATTTGACATACTGAAAAAATTGGTGTTTGTTTTTATGTTGTTTTCACGTAATTTTTTCGCGCAGCATTTCTTACGTATTCATTGAAGTCTTCTTTGTACAACATCTTTCACAGATCGCAAACGAAAAATACACCACACTACTTGATCAAGAAATTGTCGAGGGTCACAACAATTCGATTCTCAATATAATTTGAACTTTATACACAATGCGAAACTGAAAGATCCAATTGAGTTCACCCTAATGTTTCCTAGCTCTGGAGATGAACTTCTATATATCCGACGCCAATAGGTCTTAGTTATAATTATAGTAGGTCGTTGAACCCTATATATATATATATATATATATATATATATATATATATATATATATATATATATATATATATATATATATATATATCTCTCTCTCTCTATATATATATATATATATATATATATATATATATATACATATATATATATATATACATATATATATATATATATATATATATATATATATATATATATATATATATATATATATATATATATATATATATATAAGTATATAGGCCTATAACTAAGAATTTCAATTGAATCGCCTTCGAACCATTCTATGTATAAATCAATCATTCAATTTTGAATTGATAAGGCATTGAGAAGGAGATAGTTTATGGTTGTCACATTTTCTGTGGTATTGCAAAAGAATGATGATGCACACAACATACGTAGTACAGCTTACTAATGAAGAAATTGATCACAATACTATCAGAGAAAGTATTAGATATTACTCTCTCTATCTTCCAGTCAGGAACAATTTGTCACTTACATTATTGGATTTCTCATATTTATATTGGGTTTAACGACGCACTGTACTGCACGAATATGTTATTAGACGAGCTTTAGCGAGGATTTAATTTGAGATACTGAAAAAAATTGGTGTTTGTTTTTATGTTTTTTTTTTTTTATGTTTTTTTTTCGGTTCTCCACAGGTCAAACGGCTACAGCTATCAACTTCAAACTTAATTTCAATATGGTTCCTCATCTAGCTTAGATCTGTATAGTTTTGTGGCATTATCGGGTGGTAACTTTTATTTTTATGAATTTTAGAAATTTCCAAAATACTCGCTAGAATAACACGGCGGAAAAAAAAATTGAAAATTTCTATTTCAAAACAATTGAAATTTTGTGTGAAGTTGAACAACATCTTGATACACATTTCTGAAAATTCTCAGCTTGATCGGGTCCGCTATTTTGAAGAAAAAACATGAAATGTGCTGAATTAGTACCACTCGAAGCCGTTTTTACCCATTTATAACTAAAATGTTACCCAATTGGCGAATTTAGGCAAAAGTTTGGCAATGAAGTCGACATACTATTACTTTCCGCTCGTCTAACAACGCGTATATAGCGTTTTCCTAGTATTAGTACATTCAAATTATATAGTGAATGTCTTGGTAAAATGTAGAATCGCATATATTGTTTTGCCGACAAATAAAACTTGGTTGTTTCGAGGGAAAAAGAGTCGAATGCACGGTCTCGGAAAAAACATTTCTGTAGCGATCAAGAATGAAGTGACAGAAAATTGAAATAATCAGTCCACGAGAGAATTGAACGAACTTTTCATGAAAAAGTGTCTAAAAGTTGCAAAGTGATTTTTGTATAAAACTACGGATAGAACAAATTGATGAAAATCACTATTCTAACCAAATCTTCAATCAGTTAGTTAGACGAGCTTTAGCGAGGATTCAATTTGACATACTGAAAAAAAATGGTGTTCGTTTTTAATTTTTTTTTTTTTTTTCATGTTTTTTTGTCGGTTCTCCACAGGTCAAACGGCTAGAGCTATCAACTTCGAACTTTTTTTCGTTATGGTTCCTCATCTAACTTGGATCTGTATAGTCTTGTGGCATTATCGTACGGTAACTTTTTTTTATGAATTTTAGAAATTTCAAAAATACCCATTAAAATAACACGTCGGAAAAAAGGAAATATTTTTATTTTCCAAAAAAAAAATGGAATTTTACGTGAAGTCGAGTTACATTATGATACACATTTCTGAAAACTTTCAGCTTGATCGGGTGAGCCATTTCGAAAAAAAAAACATAAAATGTGCTAAATTGGTACCACTCGAAGCAGTTTTTACCCTTTTCTAACTTGAATGTCACCCAATTGGCGAATGTAGGCAAAAGTTTGGCAAAAGAGTCGACATACTATTACTATCCGCTCGTGTAACAACGCATTTATGGCGTTTTCCTAGTATAGCGTAATGCCGCGAACTTCTGTTCAAGCTGTTGGAGAGAGATGGCGGTAGAGAATGTTCTGCTTGTCACTCAACTTGCAGATCCAGGCTCTTATCCTCTTATCTGAGGCTGACAACAAGGGACTACAATTTTCAAACACAATTTGCTGTGGTCCGCGGTTCCTTTCTCGATTCTCGGTTCTCTCTCGTTGTGTTTGACTTGTCTTATATTGACATTTCAATTATTTCCCACAAAATTCAAATACCTAGCTGAGTATACTCAAGTATGAAATATTCGATAATTATAATTGTAATGTTATCGTTATTTTTTTTATTCATATAGAATTTGAGCTCTTTATATCAATGATTTCATTGAATATGTAATTTGTACAATTTCTTGAAATTGCATAGAATGTACAATTCTTTGAGGGTTGTTCACGTTATATTAAGGAATATTTTTTTCTAAATATATCGGATTTAACGACGCACTATAATGATAACCAAGATCTATTGGCGTCGGATGAATGATTAATGAGATGAAGGTTTCTTAGGTAATGAGAAGGATAGTGGGAGGGAAATGGTCGTGACCCAATGTAGGAACCATCCAAGCATTATCCTAGACCACAGAGGGAAACCACGAAGAATCCCTGTAAAGATGGACGATGGCAGGGATCGAACTAGGTCCGATATGCCCCTTCACCTCCCGGATCATATGAAGCGAGCGTGTTAACCACTGTGCTGCATGTGCCGGTCTGGAATATTTCGTACAATGTCATACCGGTAAGAAGATATTCAGAAGGTATTCATTCCTAAACGAAAATCCTTAGCTAAGTCAGCTTAGCAACTGTAGCCAAGTCGGGCGTTGGTTAGAGTAGAGCTCATCATTAGCTATATACTAGGAAAACGCCACATATGCGTTGTTAGACGAGCGGATAGTAATAGTATGTCGACTTTCATGGCCAAACTTTTGCCTAAATTCGCCAATTGGGTGACATTTAAGTTAGAAATGGGTAAAAACTGCTTCGAGTGGTACCAATTTAGCACATTTTATGGTTTTTCTTCAGAATGGCTCACTCGATCAAGCTGAAAGTATTCAGAAATGTGTATCAAAATGTAACTCAACTTCACGCGGAATTTCATTTTTTTTTGAAATAATTTTTTTTTTTGCTGTGTTATTCTAATGGGTATTTTTGAAATTTCTAAAATTCATAAAAAAAAGTTAGCATCCGAAAATGCCACAAAACTATACAGATCTAAGTTAGATGAGGAACCATAACGAAAAAAAGTTTGAAGTTGATAGCTGTAGCCGTTTGGCGTTTGACCTGTGGAGAACCGACAAAAAAACATGAAAAGAATTAAAAAAAAAAAAATTAAAAAAAAATTAAAAAGCGAACACCAATTTTTTTCAGTATGCCAAATTGAATCCTCGCTAAAGCTCGTCTAATAACTTGAATAAAAAAAACACTACACAAAGTGTTTTAATATCTAAATTCATCATAGTTGTAAGAAAATCGCGCTACTGCGAATGATACTTACCATGTCATTACACAAAAAGTACATCATCTCTCTCTCTCTCTCTCTCTCTCTCTCTCTCTCTCTCTCTCTCTCTCTCTCTCTCTCTCTCTCTCTCTGTCTCTCTCTCTCTCTCTCTCTCTCTCTCTCTCTCTCTCTCTCTCTCTCTCTCTCTCTCTCTCTCTCTCTCCCTCTCTCTCTCTCTCCCCCATGTGTACCATGTAATGGTAGGCCATGTGTACAACTCACTAGATATAACTTGATTATAAATCATGATCAGCGCGTTTAGGCCCATTTGTTATTCTATGATTAAGTATAATACATTTAAACGACGTTTCATTTTTCACTCGAGATCTGTCTTCAGAATCAATTTCAAGTAGTAAAGTTAGTATATAGTAGTGTATTTAACCTGTTAAATAAAATTCCAACAACCCCTTTCGGATTCCCAGTTCATACTCTTTCCGGAGATTTTTTCAGTTGACCTAGTGTCCATAGGTTTGGACGGGATGTGGTTGGTGGGTGACCTGTATGCGTTATTAATACTAGGAAAACGCTATATACGCGTTGTTAGACGAGCGGACAGTAATAGTATGTCGACTTCATTGCCAAACTTTTGCCTAAATTCGCCAATTGGGTAACATTTTAGTTATAAATGGGTAAAAACTGCTTCGAGTGGTACCAATTTAGAACATTTCATGTTTTTTCTTCAAAATGGCTGACCCGATCAAGCTGAGAATTTCCAAAAATGTGTATCAAGATGTTATTCAACTTCACACAAAATTTCAATTTTTTTGAAAATAAAATTTTTAAATTTTTTTTTCCGCCGTGTTATTCTAATGGGTATGAAATTTCTAAAATTCATAAAAATAAAAGTTACCACCCGATAATGCCACAAAACTATACAGATCTAAGCTAGATGAGGAACCATAGTGAAAAAGAGTTTGAAGTTGATAGCTGTAGCCGTTTGACCCGTGGAGAACCGACAAAAAAACATTGAAAAAAACAAAACAAACAAAAAAAAAAAAAACATAAAAACGAACACCAATTTTTTCAGTGTGTCAAATTGAATCCTCGCTAAAGCTCGTCTAAATAGTAGAGAAAAAAAACGAATGACAAGTTATATGTAATGTACATTGAAAAAGCTAATTTCACAATTTTGAATATTAAATTAAATAATTAGTACTAAGCTAGTTCACCTGTTGACACAAAAAGAAAATCTACGGCGTTCTTGTAATAGAAAATTCGTTCTAATGTTGCATGCTCAATCTCAATACTTGACCTATTCAACTTGACCTGTTGAATAATAAATCTTATATGTATTCTGTACCATAATGCTCATAAATGGGCTATATTATTCCTAAATATGAGTAGGCCTACGCCACACAGGCCTATAACGTTGTCATTTTTTTTCACATTTGTTTCTACAAATTATTATTTTGTGTATAGTATTTTCCAATGAATACAATTGGTCGAATGGAATATATATATATATATATATAGGCTATATATATATATATATATATATATATATATATAAATATATATATATAAATATATAATTAAATATCATTATGAACCTATTGGTTATACATAGGTTAATAGGTTCATATAAGCTATAGGTTTATAGGTTCCATTATTGAAGGCTACTCTCGTCGTTAGTCCAGATGGAAAAAGCAGTTACGTATCAAGCAAAAGGTCCGGGGTTCGTTTCCCCGACGAAGTCAACATTACGTGCTGTACGTTTCAACAGAAAGTCGTGTACTCATATAATTATATCTATATATGTTCATATATATATATATATATATATATATATATATATATATATATATATATATATATATATATATATATATTATACTGCATCTTCATCACATATATATCATGTCTTTTTTAATCATATCTTGCCGTCATCTACTCATTTTTATATTTAGTTTCAAGTTCTTATATATCCTATATTTGTACCATCTGCAAATCTTTGGACTGCATAAATAAATGAATATATATATATATATATATATATATATATATATATATATATATATATATATATATATATATATATATATATATATATATATATATATATACATTTGTGTGTGTGTTATTTGTGTCGTTTCTCTAAAATGAAATTCTTGTTTCATTTCAGATATGGTCATGCAATCGGCACTAACCCCTGGCGTTTCATCTACGGTTGCCTCCTCCTCGTCGCTCTCAGCAGCCTCGGCATGCTTCGATTCCACCAGGAGAAGCATCCGATGAAGCTATGGGTGCCGAAGGGCTCCGACTTCTACACGGACACCGAGTGGCTAATGGCGTCGTTCGGACAAGGGTACCGAGTGCAGTCGGTGCTGGTCACGGCGCCCGATGTCCTACAGCCCGACGTCATGGCCAAGGTAGGAAGACACCGCGAGAAGACTTTATGAGTTGGCGTTTGGTGATACGAACACGTTGGATGTTGTTATTGATTTTCCAATCGTAATGTTGGCTATTGGAACCGATTTATATAAAAGGCATTGCATAGTATTGTTTCAATTAAGTCTGGCGTACCGGCACAGTAGCTGAGTGGTTAGCGCACTTGCTTCGTGTGACCCGGAAGGTGAAGGGACATATCGGACCCGGTTCGATCCCCGCCACCGTCCATCTTTACAGGGGTTTTTCGTGGTTTCCCTCTGCAGTCTAGGCTAATGCCGGGATGGTTCCCACAATATAGGCCACGACCGCTTCCTTCCCACTATCCTTCCCACTACCGATAAAAACCTTCATCTCATCATCCCATCACCTCATTAATCATTCATCCGACGTCAATAGATCTCAGTAATCATTACAGTGCGTCGTTAAAACCCAATATAAAGAAAAAAAAAGTCGGGCGTGCAAAAATCGAACTCTTCCGAGTGAGTCAGCGTTTCATTCCTGTGTATAGCTGAACATATTAGGTGGCTCTAAAACCCAGTCTGCAAGTCAAAGCTGCCCACATTGGACAATATTTACCGAGGACCATTGAAATGGATTCTTTAATTTTTTCTTCTGTCAAATGTACGATTATTTTGGCGATTTGTTTCACAATTGTGATATGGAATCTATCCATTCCGAGGAGTAACCTTAAGAGGCCGCAGGCGCTCTACATGGGCTCGTTGTTCACTCGCTTCAGACTCGAATTTAACATGCATCGTGTGCTAGGCGCCACCCATAGACTAGCCCGCCGAACTCAGATTCACATAAACGCCGTTAATTCCCTAGCTCACACTTCTGATATATTTCACATTCTATGTTTTTTTTCGGTATTAAAAAATATGTATCTAGGTTTTCGTAAATTAGAAATTTTTCCATTTTCCATTTGAAGAATTTGAAAAATCACAAATTTTTGATTCAAAATTCTGTATTCACGGTAACCTTCGTTTTTCAATTACCAACAGAATGCAGAAACACTCATATTGATATCACAAAAATTACGGCCGTGAGAGTTTGCGGCGTGAAATACGAGCGCCTCCAATCAATAGACCGAGGAATAACATCTGGAGTGGTTAATAGAAAATATATGCATCTCGGAAGCACTGTTTGTCACTTTGATGCATAAGTGAGCGAGCCATAGGGTGAAGATGCTTCTTTGCTTGTGTACTGAGTAGGCGAATTTGCCTGTGAGCAACGATGAGTTGTGGGTTCAAGGACTGTTACTCATGAAACAAGATACAGGCCAATACGGAGGGAGGCAAAAAATGTAATTCTAAAAAGCATCAGAATATTCACTGTTGTGATAACGCTTCCTTGTGAATGCTCATTCTAGAATGAATCTTGTTATCATTTCTGAATTGAATACATTCAAGATACGATATGTAGATTGATGGATATGTGCACTCCGAAAGCGTCAGTAGAATGCTAATCGAGTGTAGATGCAACCTGCACTATGACCAACACCAACCAAAGCTGCTGCAGGCAATGCATACTTATAGTAGACTATATCTTTAGCTTGTGTGTACTTATAGCATCAATAACTGATTCAAGTGTTTAATAAATTCTCGATCTGGATAGATTCAACACCGAATGGTATAGTGACGAATTGTTGTTTCATTTTCATTGAATGAATATTTAGACGCGGAAGGCGTGGCTATATTACGTCAGCATTTTCTTCTCTTTGCGGTACAATCGTTTTTTTTTTCTAAGAAATATCGGATTATATAAAAAAAAAACATATATTTATATATATATATATTTATTTATATTTATACCGACACATGCAGCGTAGTGGTTAACGCACTTGCTTGATATGGACCGGGAGGCAGTGGGCATATCGGACCCGGTTCGATCCCCGCTACCGTCCATCTTTACAGGAGTTTTTCGTGGTTTTCCTCTATAGTCCAGGGCTCTAGCCTGATGCCGGAATGGTTCCCACATAATACAGGCCACGACCGCTTCCTTCCCACTATTCTTCCCATTACCTATAAAACCCTTATCTCATCATCCGATCATCTCATTAATCATTTATCCGACGCCAATAGATCTCAGTCATCATTACAATGCGTCGTTAAAACCCAATATAAAAATATATATATATGAAAGATTCTATACTTTGATCGTGGCTGAGTTTTCTATTGATTCTTATAAATAGGTTCCGTAATTCTTAGTCACGCGAGGAAATGAACTAGATGATTGTGTATACTTTTGCACGTAGACAGTATTATATAGCGCGCAGTCGTTCGATATGAACTCGATCGCTCGCGTAGTCAATCACACAACACACTGAATTCAGTACGTGTTTGTTATCAAAATTGGTATTGGTGCAATCCTAGCTTATTTATTCAGTGCAAAATCAAACGAAAGTCGAATTGATATCTCAAAGACCTTTGTCGTAAGAGTAAACGGCATGAAAGCTTGCATGCACGTAAAGTAAACGAAACGATATGATTATGAAGACAATCGTTCGCTTATCATCAATTACGTGCTGAGTTCAGTAGGCCTATACGTCTGTATTTGATCGAAATTCCGTTTTGACGTAACCCTAGCACATTTCTTCTGAGTGAAAATAATGAATAATTGAATAGGTATTTTGAAAAGTACGGTCGTGAGAGTTCACTATGTGATTGTGATTGTTTACGTCTCACAGATGGATGAAGGAATAATCGATCATTAGTAGGCTGTCCGTTTGTCGACGGATGGAAGTTGGAGGGGAGCTGGTTTCAAGACACAATATGTAGGCTGTATAGACACTAGGTTTGTTTGTTTGTGTTGCACCAACCTGAACTAAAGTGTTGCTGGTGCAGGAAGGAAATGCGTCATATTACAGGTTTGGTGCAGGAAATGATCCCTAAATGTTGAGGTACAAACAAACACGATAGTGCTAATTTTAACGGTTCCTAGACACGAATTTTGAAAATGGGAAAAGTTAATAGGGTAAAATCACCAGAGACGTGATTCTGCATGTCAACTTACTTCAAAATAATTACAACCCTTATTCAAATATACAATTTTTCATTCTCATCTGTACGTATTTAAGCGTCATCAACTTGTAAGCCAACATAGTGTCCGCATACAATTTGATTTTAGCGCCTGCCATCTTGAACTGAACTAAGCACACCAGCTCCGAAGCTGGTGTAGAACTACTTGAACTAGTGCAAGTGAACTGGGACAAACAAACACGAGAGTGTAGCTTTGGTGCAGCACCATGGTTACAAACAAACACGAAAGTGCAAGAACTGAAGAACTAGTTCAAGTAGTTCAGGACAAACAAACAGACCTATGGGCTCTTCGTTCTTGTAAACGTCCTTCCACCCTTTCATCAACGGTTACTTCATCCATTCATTATCGTCACGTCACTTGGGCTAGGATAATGATTTAATTGAATGTTTCATAGTCATTTTATTCTCATGGTTAATTTTGCAAAACATGCGTCTGTGATCACGCTAATACAGTTTTCTTCAACACATTTTTTTTTTGTTAAATAATTAAATACTTGATCATGTATTTGCCTCCACAAACACAATTTCCTTGTTGTTATATGTAGTGTGTGTCTTAAAAGTCTAAGATCAGGGATGAATATCATTTATAATCAAATATCAATGGATAATATTTGAAAAGCAAAATATATCTTCCACAAACACAATTTCCTTGTTGTTATATGTAGTGTGTGTCTTAAAAGTCTGAGATCAGGGACGGATATCATTTATAATCAAATATCAATGGATAATATTTGAAAAGCAAAATATATCTTTGTAGACAAAGATGGACCCATTTTTAGTATAGGAATGTACTTGATCCTAATAAGTCCCATTTGCTTGCTGTCAAATCTCTCCCCTCCCCCCCTCCCCTCCCTTCCCTCATTCTTCAGCATTCCAGATGGCAGGAAACCCTTCATCTGCGCTTGATAATGATTATTTCAATTTTACTCCATTTGTAACCATTTATTAGCAAATCTGATTTTTTCGTACTGTTGCCCAAAGGCCATATAAACATGCTTCCGAAAACCCTGACATGTTTCAACTTTAGTAATTATGTGTGCAGGAATAAATCGGTGTATTCAAAAACGGACGCAGAAATTCTTTTCTGCAATTTTTGTGAAAATACAGTGCGGATTCACTAACTCAAATTAATTAATTTGTTTATTCATTTTATTTTGACCCAGCGATGTTATATTTTCAATTTTTCCGTGATGAAATTATGAATTATAATATAGCATATAAGGATCAGCCATTATTATACATTTATTACATAATAGTCATTGAACATCTAAACACATCAAACATCAAGAGTCGTCGTGAATCATGTGTATAGGTGACTGATTGTGCAATTGTAATAAAATGGATGTGGGTATATTGATTAATATCTCACCTTGATTTCCACTTGGGTCAAATAAATAATTATGGTATGACCCATGCAAATTGCACTGCGGGCTGTGTCAGTTGCTAACGTCAAATGTCGTTGTTAAACCATATTGTTAGAACCAAATTATATCTTTGACTTATTTTTCATGACTCGGAAGAATTTTCATGAATTAGAGAACAGCAATAATAGCTAGTTGGTGAGAAATAAAAAGAAATATAAATCAAAATGAACGTTTTCATATATATCTTGGCGCATATAACAATTGTACAGTGATATATTGCATCCAGTGTTCAAAATCAAATAGGGGAGGGGAGGGGGTTGACAGGCATGCCATAAAAAGAATAATTTCTATTAACCATGCACCCTTGAGAAATGAACGATTTTTCATAGGCCTACATCTTACGAGCTTTCACAAAATACTACACCGACAATAATTACTTTTTTTTCTCACACATGATCTTGATTTTTATTCACAAGTATACTGACAAAACCATTTGTTTGATTGTATTATATACCCAATAACAACCTGATTTTCAGGACTAGAATACGCGAATGAACTGAATGACAGGCTACACTCACTTTCAAAACTGAAACAATTCAATTCGATTGAAAATGTATATTTATTTAGTATTGACTGCACCCCCCCCCCCCCCCCCCCCTTCCGCCCATACTGCGTGAGAAATTTTCCAATTTGACTGCTGATTGTACGGTCAGATGCAAAAGTTTTTGTTGAACCAACTAGTTATCGTTAGCAATAGGATTGGACGAAACTATTTTTTTTTTTTTAATTTTGCATCTGACGCTACCATTCTGTCATTCTGTATTAAAATGTAATAAATAATGTTTCAATTTGATACATATATACTACTTCTTATCGCCATGGGAATCGATTTAGTGAAGTTTCCGTTTTTTGGTGACAACTTCTGAACGGTATGAGACATCGAAATTCTAATACGCAAGAAACACAGGTAATAATAATAGCTTCAAGATGATATAAGTTATAACTATTCAAGTCATGTCGCATAACTGTCGAGCGTGTACAGCTAAAAAATGTTGTTTTTTTTTAGCTGTATACGCTCGACAGTTATGCGACATGACTTGAATAGTTTTAATTCATATCATCTTAAAGCTATTATTATTACCTGTGTTTTTTGCGCATCAGAATTTTGATATCGCATACCGTTCAAAAGTTATCAAAAAAAACTGGTATTTCGCAAAATTACTCCCATTCAAACTACATTAACATACTTAATTCCATTATTACCGTCAAGACTGTATCATACTGTGCTATGTGTTACTCACATCATACACATCATGAAAAATGTCGTTTATACTTCGGTCAGTATCAAGAAAATGTCGTTATAAATTGTAATTTCCAATATATAATCAAAATTGTACCACCCACGCGGCACTTGGTAGTTCACTCTCACTTCTCAGTTATAAAACAGTTTATCCACGCAGGAAACCGCAAATATATAGTAATCATAACTTTTTCAACTCACGAAATTATTACACATTTCGTCATATTATCAACACAACATAGATAACATTGAAACTTGAAACGCATATCACAGTGTCACGTTTTCACTCAAATAATAGCTAGTGAGTTTTCGCGCATTTTTCCTCTTCCAAAAAATGTTCAAGAAGGCCTACTTTGAGAAAATTGTGTCAAAAGCAATTAAATTATCTGAAATCTTGTGTTTTGAGTGAATTATGCCTTTGGTTTTTCAACATATGGCGGGCTGAAAATTAAGAAAAATCTCTTATATGTGAGACTTTTGTGTACTTTTATGTACCTTTGAAACAAGGCAGTTGAAGACGATCTGCTTGGGTATACAACTTTTTGCCCACAGCCTGAAATTGAGGTATAAATTCGTAAAAAAAACAGACCTAAAACGGTTTTAACGTCATTAACAAATGATATAAAATTAAAGTAGTTAAATTTGATATCAAACATGTCAAGGTAAACTACTATTTTTGAAAAAGTGATTATTTCGCAAGGAATTGACCTTCAGCACGCACTAATTTCGAACTTGCGTAATTTTATTACGTTTACCATTTTTATGATATTGGTGTAGAAAGTCGTACTGTCATAAACCGCGGTTATAGATCTGGCCGACCGTTCAACTCAAAAAGTCGAAGCACTGATGTGAAATTTGAAACCAGACGGGCGCAGGTTCGAGTCTCGCTGTAGGTATTGGTTTTTGTAAATATCCTTTCACCTATTAGTGGAATCAGTAAGCACCAATTTTTCTTACAATTGGCCTAAACTAATTTGGCCATGACTAAAGCATGAAACTTCCTTACTTTGGTAATATGACCACGAGGAATCCAAAAATGTATGATCATAACAAGTTGTGTTACTGGGCCCGAATTCACAAAGAGTCCTATCTTTAGGACGTCTTAAAGTTGGGACCATTTTATCGAGTTAGAACCTATATTGGTCTCAACTTATAACCATTTTACTGAGTTAAGACCAATTTCGGTTCTAACTCAGTAAAATGGCCCTAAATTAAGACGCCCTAAAGATAGGACTCTTTGTGAATCCGGGCCCTGTAACTTTATAAGTACCGGTGATTGAATAAATACATTTTCAATAAAATTGTATTTTAAAGAGTAAATACAATATGAAATTGTCAAGATGAGTATCAAATTGAAGCTTGTATTAGGAGGAATTCAAATATTAGTAGCCACAAAAATAATTTTTGGAACTTTCAGATAAATTAAACTATAATATCAATCAATCAATAATAATTGAAAGTGTGAATACCGCAGAAAATGAACGGGATGGGTATCAAATGAGAGTCAATAGTTTGTATAACATAGGGAACTTTGGGACCATGAACAGATTTTTCCAACTTTTGGACTAATTAAATTATATAGGATGATTGATCTTTTTTTTTTTTAAACCTGGAAACACGCTAGAAAGTCATCAAAGTGGACATCAAATTACGGCTTGTGTTTCAATTTTGATGAGTTCAAAACCTCATGGCCACAAAGTTAATTCTTTCATCTTTTAGAGTATAATAAAATCAATTGGATTATTGAATCAAATTGTATATTAATAAAAAAGTGTGAATATCATAAAATGGACGAAATGGGTAGCAAAATGCTAATGCTTTGTAGAATCCGAAACTTCAAAGCCACGAACTGAATTCATTCATCTTCTGGAGAAGTTTCATTAATTAACCTGATTTATTCAATTACTCTGAAAGTTACAGAAAATCATTCTGTGGCCATAAAGTTTTGGGTTCTGCACAATGCTACAGCTTTCATTTGATCCCATAACATCCTTTCTCTAAGGTATTCACACTTTTAGTTACGATTAGATTGAATTATTCCATCTATTTAATTATTCTGAAAGTTTAAAAAATATCACATGCACATAAACTATACAGTTTTGAAATCGTCAACATACAAGCTTTCATTTGGTAGCCAAATCAAATATTTGTCAATGTTTTTCTTCAGTTTCAATAATGATTGAATGATTCACCTAATTAGTTCAGTTACTCGGAAAGTTGAGGAAAATCTGTTTGTGGCCTTGAAGTTTCGAATTCTTCAGAACATTTGATTTGATTTTATACTCAACTAGTCCATTTTCTGTGGTATTCACATTTTTAATTACAATTTGATTGTTGATCGAATCAATTTAATTACTCATGAAGTTACTGTGAAGTTACTGGTTATATAAGCTTCGAATTCCACTTAAACAAGGCTTTCATTTTGTTCCTGTCTAGATCTTTCGAAATGTTTCTTCCAATTTTAATAATGAAAAAATTGATTTGCCTAATTAACTCGATTACTGCGGAAGTTAGATCAATCCGGATTATGACCATCAAGTTTCGGATTCTACCAGATATTAGCTTTCATTCGATACCCATCTTGATTCTTGACCACTTCAGATTGTTTTCCTCTCGAGTGTCACTTGAAACAATTAGTAATAGATCTAATTGATACAGTCATCCGAAAGTTACTATAATTCGGTTTTGTGGCCTTGAAGTTTCGGATTCTGAAAATCATACACTCTCATTGAAATAACAATTTTTTGCTGTATTTACACTTTTATAGCTACAATTTGATTTATTAATTTTATTAATTCAAATTTCAAGTAAATCTGTACGTTACTAAAACGCAGTTTGTGGCAACAAAGTTTTCGATTTCCAATAATGCACGCTTTATTTGATACGCATTTTCACCATTTCGTATGATATTTAGTATTCACACTTTTAATTACAATTTGATTGATTACTCTGATTAGTTAATTAACTCTGGAAGTTCCAGGAACATAGCTTGTGGCCATTCGCCATACATTTTATGCTTTCTTTTGGTCATATTAGTAATGCCAGTAATTTCCATACTTGAGTTACGATTTGCACGAATTTTATGCTAATTGACTCCATTTATCATATCTTCATAACCTCCTGCTCATTTGTACTCCACACCCGCTTGCGACTCCCCCCCCCCCCCCCCCTTCCTTTCATATCGGGCTGTTGATGTTGATAGTTGTTGATCTAGCATTAGGCATAAGCACCATTCAAAGAGGGGAGAATATCTGCGTAATAATGATCGTGATTCGATAATAATATATCTTCAGTCTTCGAGTGATGATTGTGGTGTACAGCACTATCGAAGTTTTTTTATTTCTAAAAGCAATCTAATTTTATAATTCGTCGCTTCTTATATGGTACTGTATCTTTTGGGCAACGTCAGTGAAATGTAGTCTGCTTGTTGCAATATAACTGGATGATCGTATAAGCGAATATTCTTCCTATAAGGACTCGAATACTACGCTTGCCTCTGATTGTTTGTCACTCTGTTGCCTAATCCGCCTCCGCAGATAGGATGTCATGACCGTGACTCTTCTTTTGACTTTTGAGAGCACGAAACATCCACTTTGTTGTGTAACATTAGCCTACACTAATTCTTCCTACACCAGTGCGGATAATGCAGCACTTACGTGTTTGTTTGTAAATTCGGTGCAATACTTCTCATGTTTGTTTGTGTGCGTATATCGCTGGTGTAAGCGGTGTAGCGCACCTGTTGACACTAAACGTGTTCGCCTCCCGTACAATTTTAACACTTTTGTGTCTGAACCGATAAAGTAGGTCTATCTCTATTTGTATTGGCCATTTGCCTGCCTTCGAATAAAGTAATTACATGACAGCTGTTCGTCTGCGTATAGTGTCGAGTGATAGGGTGTATTATTTAACTGCCTATTCGCCTTATTTCCAATACCTTTTCATCCTTATACTGCCTAGGATCTGGTTCGTACTGCCTAAAAAGGGTAAACTGACCCAAGTGTTCGTCTACTGCCTAAGATCTGGATCGTACTGCCTAATGAAATGTTCTTTGCTTCTAAAACGGTTTTTTTATTATTGACACCCTGTATTGCAGTCAGGCGCGTGGTTTAAAATATATTAGATAAGACTTTGTACTTCTCCCCCACACCCTAATTCATAAAATATAGGCCATATATATTTTTTTCTATGTCCATGTTATGGGCCTACATTAATTAAAGAACAAAACGCGTCAATTGTTTTTAAATTCGTGGATGAATGTACTACAATAAATTGAAGCAAGACCCACACAACCTGAAGCCAGTATGTGGGGAAGGAGGAAAATAAATTGTGGCCTGTATAACGTATCCAATGGAGGGGGGGGGGGGGGGGGTATGGGTGAAGAGTAAATGATAACAATAAAGAAACAATCTGCAAACAACAACAGTGATAAATAAATATGTGATTGTTCAAGCAATAGATTAACATGTCTTGATAGAAAATAAATGAAAATAATTAAGTTCAAATTCCTTTTATTTCTCATCAAAAATCAAAAATGCAAATAATATAATAAAAAAATTAAGTTCATAGAACATTGACAATAAAAAAACATGTATACACATAAATAACAAAGAAAGCACTCTCGAATATTCCGTGCTACGTAAAGCAATTACAATTCTTGTTTGATTTCTATATGGATTTTATGTTTCGCTTTCCGTCTCAGTGTTCATACCGTCCACATAACAACACATTTTTAATATTTGAAATACATTTTACTTAGAATCTACAAATATTCCGTATTACGATGGTTTGTTGATATTAACACTCTCCCATCTTTAATATCATTTTTGTAGTAAAAACAGTGATACAAATTGTTTTTACATCACGCTCCCGACTGTGATACAGGGTGTCAATAATAAAAACACCGTTTGAAAGCGAAGAATATTTCTTTAGGCAGTATGGGAACAAAATGGTCAGTTAGGCAGTAGGAGAAATATCTTAGGCAGTACGAGAATAAAAAGGTAAAACAGGTAATAAAACAGGTATACCATACCCTTTTAGGCAGTAGAGGAATAGGCAGTAAAAGAATGGACCGAGTGATAGAGAGTGAAAAGTGTAAACTTTCCTCTTGCTCGATCGGCTTCTATTTTGCCGCCCTCGGTAGCTCGGTCAGCTGAGGCACCGCTTCGGAAATTGAAGTCACCGTTGGGTGTGGTTTCGAGTCCCGCATAAGGCATGGATTTTTGTGAACGTCCTTTCACTTAGCATCACTTCGTAATTTCATAATCACTTGCTCATTCGTACCCTCGTATAACCTAGCTGTCGGTGGGGTCGTCAAGCAAAAAATAATTGTCATCATCAAAAACTATTTCTCTTTCGATCAATTGCTTCACCAGCAAACTGGCCTAACAGAAATATAATAATTGAAAATATAATTATTTTATATTCATTGTACGATTTCCCTACCTGTAAACTGGTCAACCAGGAAACTGACCTGCCGTTTGAATTGTCAAGTGACTACAAAGATAGTTGTCCGTCCATCCGTTCAATGAATGAATATTAGGGTTTTAAGGCGCATCGACAGCGAGGTCATTTAGCGCCTGAACAATTTATACCGTTGATTTTTCGTGGTTTCCCCAAGTCGTTTTAATTGAATACTGCGATGAACAATTCACTTATAATCGACTTGGACCGAATGAAGAAATTGTATGTAATGATGAAGATATAAAATCAACTGACAAAATAAATTGATTGGATATTTTGAAAATAAAACAAATTAAAATTAAATAATTGAGCACAAAAGTAAAAAAATGATTTTGAAAACAAAAATTGTCGGATATCATAATGAAAAGAGATAGAAAGGATGATTCGAAAGCAAAATGAAGAAGAATCGAATAAAAAGAAGAAGAAAATGAAGAAAATTGGATGGTCAAATATTACTTTTCCCGACGCAAATGAATCGTTCATTACTATATCCCTGAAATTATTACCTTGAAATGTGTATAAGGACGATAATTATTGCTTTGGGATGGAAAGATTGCTTTTGTGGTGCCCCGTCCGAACGATCCTACCTTCCATTCTTAGCCCTAATTGGGAAACAATAATTTTCAAAATCTAGTTTATATCTCAATGAAAAAAATAATGAATGATCTATATTCAATTCTCATACCAAAAATGTATAACACAAATGAATTGTTTGATACTTATTAAATTCTGGTAAGTCAGTAGAGTAGTGCATGGTGGGGCAGTTAGTTGGTTGAGAGTTACGATCGGTTATTTTCAATTTATAATAATTTGTATATTCACTTTCATATCAGGCAAGTTTTCAATTAGATTCAGAGTGGTGGGGCAGTTTTCTGAAGAGACATTTCACGTATACAACGTTCATGCATCCATACTAGAACAGATTTTTTAAACTTATTATTTCCTGATAGGTCAGTTTGCGTGTATGGTGTTTTATTCAAATAGATATTATTCATTCAATAGATGAATGAAAAATGATTGATTCTATGTTATAAGTCGACCAGTTTTCAGGTAGGCCAGTTTCCTGTTATATGGAACTTTTATTGTAGGAGAATCACTCGTATTTTAAATTATAGGCCCAATATGATCATACTGGAAAGTATTGAGTTCCCCACTTATGAGGTATAGGTTTTGTATACTTCGTCGTTTCATTATCACCCGAATACCCGAACCAAACCCTATATAACTATGATGGTTATATGAGAAGGTACCAACTGTACTAAGAATAAACTGTCCTAACACTCGACTGTCCTAAAAACCATTTGTTCTGAAAATCAACTGTATTAAAAAACCAACTGACCCAAACTTTTACTTCTGCTTAAGCAACCTGTGAGAAGTTCAAGTGGGAGGTCTGGCTCCTCCCCCTCAGAAATCACATTTGGCACAAACCTTACCCACCTAACCTTACCCACCTAACTAAAAAAACAAAACAATATAACATATAATGGGAATTAACTATTTGTAAAGAGGAGGAGCCTCTCCTCCCACTTTTACTTCTGGACCCCTATTCCTGAGATAAATGAGATGTGAGAAAAATAAAAAATGAGTGAGAAAACGATTATCTCACTCATTTTTTATTTTTCTCACATCTCATTTATCTCAGGAATAGGGGTCCTGTACAGGTTGCTTAAGTGATAGAAGTGTAGGTCAGTTCTGGTGTTCATGATAGTTCGTTTTCAGTATTTTTAGTACAGTCGATCGATTTTTAGATCAGTAGATTTTCAGGACAGTTCTTTTTCAGTACAGTTGACCATTCCTCACCAAGATTGGGAGTCGATGCCGATTTAGCGAAATATCAAATTTTGGTTTGTAGCGTCTGAACGGATATCAAAATTCTAATTCTATCTCGGTATAGAAACACGGATATATTCAGTACTTACAAAATGATGCGAGATGAAATTCACTTTGGATTCTAATCAAAATCACTTTGGATTCTAATTTTTCACATAAATACATGATTTGTGGGCTGTATACCTGTTACAATTATGAAATATAATTTGAATAGTTTCTATACTCATAACTTCTTGAAGGTATCGAAAATATCTGCGTTTCTTGATATCTAATACCTTTCAAAAGTCAAAGGTTATCACACTAAACCTGATGTTTCGCTCAATCGACTCATATCCTAAGAACCATTGAATTAATGATGAAAATTACCTCTATATTATTAGGCTCGATAATTTTCTTACGATAGTGATAACTATAGTGATATAGGCTGGACGATATTGTTTTTATATATTTTTTCTCAGCTAGTCCTTACTATTGTTCTTTATCAGCAATCGTCCATACATCAATCACTATATGTTGGGAAATGTTTCTTATCACGCGTGATTTGTCGCCTTGCGCTGTATCTTTCGATAATATGCGGAAACGATGCTCACTCGCACTAAAACAAAAATACCGATAAGAGTGGACAGTCATTAGTGCGCTGAACCGTCATTCAGGAGACGGGAGACCGGCACATGCAGCGTAGTGGGTTAACGCGTTTGCTTCATGTGACCCAGGAGGCCGCTACCGTCCATCTTCACAGGGGTTCTTCGTGGTTTCTCTCTGTAGTCTGGGCTATAAGCTATAATGCCGGGATGGTTCCCACAATATAGGCCACGACCGCTTCCTTCCCACTATCCTTCCCATTACCTATAAAACCTTCATCTCATCATCCCATCATCTCATTAATCATTCATCCGACGCCAATAGATGTTAGTCATCATTACAGTGCGTCGTTTAAACCCAATAAAAAAAGGAGACGGGAGTTCGATTCTCACCATGCATAATCGCCGACCTGACTGAAGTTTTCATGGTTTCCTTCAGACGTGGAAGTGACTATACTGATATGATTCATTCAGAACAGGCCACAACCGTATCATTCATTATACCCACTGTCCAATGAACAACCAACTAGGCAAACGCGGTACATGCGTTGTAGGATGAGCGAGATGTTTCTATGAAATCTACTCGAAAACTTGACACACTTCGACTTATTTGAAATATAGGTGTACTCAATAACTCACACCTTGGTGAAAACTGTCAGTTAAGTGTATGGAGCCGTGAATCAACGTGCGCATAGTTATTGAATGGGAGTGATCAAGTTTTAAATAAGTACTCAATGTTTTTGTATCGCTTCACTAATTTGGTTCTCAATATTTGAATTCTCATATCACTATTCTTATCAAAACCTACACATTTCGAGGTCATTATTTGTTGTTTGATTCATACTTATTTTCTCTCCTTTCCCACACACAAGCTTCGGCTTATGTGGGTATCATTATTTTTTTTAAAAGATTCAATAAACATCTTATTTCATTCTAATTATTACAACTTATTATTTTTCTTATTTCCGCTCATTTTTATTTTATTTTCATTTGAGTGTCAATGTGATTGAAGAATCTTCCTTGTTTAATTTCAGATACTATTTGTAATTCTGATAATACCAAGTGTTTTCTTATAATGATAAATGTTTTTAAAAAAAAAGTTCTATTTCAAGCTATTTGATGAAAATGTATCAATTAGACAATTCATTCTGTTCTTCAAAACGGCTAGTCCGATCTCAGTAAAAGGTCGAAATAATCTGTATCATATTTGTATTTAAACGTTCACTGAAAATTTTGACGTTTTTGAAGAGATTTCAGTTCAGTAAATTTCCGCTCGGCCTAATCTTTTTTTTTATTTTTATTTTTTCCATTTGAGATAGTGTTTCTCGGAATTGGTCCAACCGATTTGATCTCAAAACTATGCAATTCCAAGTTGAATGAGTCCGCGTCTCCAGAAAAAGTTTTAATGTCTGTCAGACAAACTGTGCGACCTTGTGTATATGGTGCCACAAACAAACAAACAAACAAACAAAAACACACAGACAAAACTCTAGCATGAGAGTGGGATTTTTGGCTTTTGGACAGGACAATTTCTACATCAATCAATTTTTGTCATGCTGATATAAATAATACGTAATTCATATTCTCACGTCACTATCAGTGATAATTTGTTGATACGGTATCGAAGGTTTGGTGGTTGGACATTGATTGCAATTGATTGATTTCAATAGTTATCCTATTTATTCAGATGATAATAACACAATGCGGAACTCCATTGTTTTGTATAGTGTGTTTCCTAATAAAATGCATATTTTGTTGGCAGTTCTGTGTAGCATAAGCATATAGCAACAGATACAGCACATGACAGAGATGAGATGACTCTGAGAGAGCTAAAACCAAGCTTCTTTCACGCATCAAAGACGGCGACAGTTACGCCTTCTACTAGTTCAACCCCAAATTGTTCCTGACTCCGAGAGTCAAAACCCTTTCTACTGTCTCAAAGAGATTCTTACTTATACTATTGCTATCTGTCACCAACTGCTTAATTTCATTTGGAATGTTGTAATTGTACACTATCTCGCACAGTTGTAAAATTTCCCTTTGAACCATTTTCGTTCTATTAAACTTTGTTTTCGCAATTACCGGTACTATTCCATTCGGATTATTCTTGGCAATGCTATACGTATTTGTTACCAATTTGAATCATTTTAATTTTCTTAGACTAGTATAAGTAACGCTGCTTACTGGTTGGCGGTATACATTAAAGTATCATCATTGACGAAATACATAGCCCTACTACCGCAACTACCACGACCACTTTTATGACTGAATGAAAACAAATTCCCATGCACACCTACATTTACCTTGCTCACGTCAGTAATTTAGTACCTATCCAGACCACTGTGCACGGGTTACGGTCTGGCCGATAGTCAATCCCAATCCAGCACGCTTGTGGCGTTATCTAGCGATTGTAAGCCATCTTGATTTCACAAATTTATTGTTTGTGTGATACGCGTATTATTACCTAATTCTTCACACTTATAAATCTTGGGAGGAGGTCACTGTAAATTATCGTACTTAAAAATGGAGCTATGTTCTGTCTCTGTTAGTTCTATTCGAAACAATTGACCATCTACCATCGATGTCACAATTACCTGTGATTTTACGTTCAAATAGAGGCCTAACAGCTAACATGAAGTGGCTTGTTTATACTTAGTTAAGGGTTCGAAGGGTGCGGAGAAAATGGAATGGAGGGAAATGTCGGGAATCGGGATGAGTTTAATTTCAACATTACATGACGTGTCTGGAACTATGATCTCTCTTCTATATGGTCCAATGTGCAAGTCAACGGATTAATGAACAATACAATAAATTACAATACAATGTAATAAATAACATGACAAAATATGTAGTTTATTGTTGTTGGAAAGATAGCATTCTACAACAGACAATTCGCTGTTAGTCATACCATTATCTATTACATCACCTATGAACTACCTATTGTGTATCAATTGTCTGTCTATGATCACACTATTGTTTTGCTCCCACCGTAGCCCAGTCAGCTAAGGCACACCGCTTCAGAAACTCACCGGGGGCGTGGTTTCGAATTTCGCATATAAGGAATGGGTTTTCGTTGAAGTCCTTTTACTTATCACCACTTTTTAGTTTCATTATCACATGAACATTCGTACCTCCATATAACCTAGCTGCTGGTTCGATTTTGGACCCGAGGTCGCCAGTTCGAACCAAGCTGTAGTCAAAGTTTTTTGTTTTCATGAAAAAATATTTTGGAGAATGTTTTAATATTCGCTTTGTTTTCTGAAATAATGAATCAAAATATTAAGTAATAAAACCCCGGTAAGAGTTACTATTTCGGGTAATCGATTAATTAGGGCCCAGAGAAGATATATGGTTATAGGGTCAGTTGGGTTAGGTTTTAGTATCTTCTTGAATGTTTCCTTCTGGAAATGTTGCTCAGGTTCAATTGAATTGAAAGAGGTTCATACTGCATTTTCTTCGAAGAAAAAAAATTATATCACTATTTATTTGGCAATAATTGAAGCGAAATTGGCTATTACGTTGTGGCCTATACGGGATTGTCAAGTCGCCAGTAGTGCCAGACGATTCCCCCCCCCCAAGAGGTTTTCCCTCCGCCCACCCGTTCACGTCATTCATTCTGGCTGTATGTGGTTCGTAGTTTCCCTCAGTCGTTCAAGTGAATACTGGGATGTTGAATCAAAAACCACGACCAAATAAATAAATCAAGATTAATAAAATACTACAATTGAAAATTTAAATTGAGGCAAATGTTATATAAGTAGAAAAAGGGAGATTTAAGAGGGAAGAATCGAAAAAATAGCATGATTCATTCATTCCATCAACAGCTAGGTTACACCACACACACACACACACACACACACACACACACATATATATATATATATATATATATATATATATATTTATATATATATATATATATATATATATATATATATATATATAT
>OZ023327.1:64556852-64726852 GCA_964007535.1 Brachyptera risi | reverse complement strand
TCTTCTTTTGACAAAATTGACAGTACGGAGGACGGTCAAACAGAACCTGTGATCAAGCAGAAATCAGGCACATATGTACACGAAATCCGTGACACATATAATTGATTTTTGAGTAGAGCCGTAGAGCCTGTATACTCTTTTCTGATTGATGATTTGAAATTTCTCACAGCTTACACCATTGACTCATTCAAATTGAAATCTTTTATTTTCATCTCATTCATCATATTTTATGGACAAGGGAACCAAGGTCTCACAAGTACCATGTAATAATGGGAATGATAGAGGGAAGGAAGCGGTCATGGCCGACTTATTGTATAGGAACCATGACGGCATTAGCCTAGGGGGAGGAGGGGGGGGGGGGGGAAAGTGTCCAGAATGGATATTTCAAGTGAGTCTTATTATTCCACCGTTCTTTTTTTTTATAATTCCACATCTTGTTAAATGGAAAAATTATAGTCCTGTAAGGTATCTTGTTGTCAAAATAAGTCTTGCGTACGTTGGCGGGAGGGGTGAGTCTTTCACTTACGTCAAGATTGAAACATTGAAATGATTTCCAATTGATTCAAAATTGAGTTCTCGAAAACGTTTTCACTTCTTTTATGAAATTTGAAAATCAAATGAAAACCTTTTCCAATTAATATTTTTGTAAGATATGGGTGACCATTTTGAACACAATAATTCTATTATGTATTGAATCCTTCCACGTTTTGGTTGAATCTTAGTTTCGTATTGCGATGAAGGGAGTTTTTTCCTAAAAAAACCTCACACCAATTTCATGATGTTTCAATAGTGCCAGAGTTATTTTCTCAAATTCAAAATAGTCTACACAGTCATAATACATATTATTGGTGACAACCCTTCGACGTCGTACTAATAGATCATTATAGCCCCAATTGGGAATCAATGATTGCATGTCAAAATGTCGATGTCGATGAAAAGAAAATTAAAATTTGTTTCATTTTATTTCAGAGTACCAGTTGTGTCGTTCAACCTTTTGCGACGAAGGAGAGATACAGACTGGAATAGTACTGACATGAACGTGACAGATGATTTGCTCGATGATCTAGATTATTTGTCGGAAACCGATCCCAGTATATATTTTTCTCAATACGTATATTGCACTCTCGTGGAAAGCTTAGAAACGGCCTGCTTAGGAAATAGTTTGCTGGATTTATGGAATTACAACATCAATTCGTCAGCTGATGGATTATCGAAGAAGGATATCATCGAAGCCCTAAATGTGACAGCAGTCAGGTAAGCTGATATGCCAATTGGTGTAGTTCTGTTTAGTTCTGAAAAAGTCAACAGTGGCTCGATTAAAATAATAATGATAATAATAATGATAATCATTTTTTTATTTCATTATTGTAAATGAACAATAACTCATGTGCACATTGATAAATGAGACAAATCTGTACAAGTATTGAAATTCGTCAATGTTGCATATTTTTAAATTAATCAAATCAGTTCAAAAAGTCAAATTACATCAATACTTCAATGTATCATAATTTCATGAGAGTTATACAGCTTAGTTAAAATATCAGCATGAATGGTTGATCAATATAAAATAAAATGCATGGGCTACTGAAAAGCGTTCAATCTTCCTTCTTAAAAGTTACACATAAAATAGAAGCAAAAGATGAATTTTAAACTGTTGTAAAATATGTAAATTATTCAAGGTGTCACGTTGATAAAAGAAATACGATAATTACAATTACAATACTTAGCAGCGTGAATAAATTCGTCTATATCATAAAATTATAGCGGCCTTGTTTACCTCAAAATAATGCTTTCGATCTTCCTTAAAGCATACTGCAGATACATTTCTGAAATGAACAAAAATAATTTGGAAAGCATTCTTCGGCTAGTTATTAAAAGCCATAATGAATAGAAAATATGGCAAATTCCATATCTCTCAAGATAATTGAAAATTTTACATCTGCCGTGTTTGTTTGCTCATAAATTTTTCAAAATGAATTAATGAATTTCTATTTTCGGTAATTTTGTGTTACTCGGTACCAAATTCAGATTCTATGATTTGTGGGTAATGTTGGTGTTTTCTTGTAGTTTGAGGTTTGAAGTGTGTTTTTGAGTAACCTTGAGTTTATAATTGTCATGTTTTGTGTGTTTATTTACTGATATCACGTATACTCCGCCATGTTTTTTGCTATGCTGTCACAGCTGGGATGACGTATCAAGGGGTTTAGGTCAGGTTGGTGTACTTACCCCGCGTATACCGCCGGCAGGCGGAACGGAGCTTATATACTCGGTTTTTAATGTTTTGGTGGTAATTTGTGTTGCCAGGTGTGGTTTTTGTCAAAGTTTGATGTTTATTTATTCAAAAACACAATCTTCAGGAAAATTTTTACGAAATTAGGGATGGTACCGAGTAACTCAAATTTACTCTATTTTCTCACAAAAACGTATATTGTTTATTCATACACAAATTCAAGTTTTGGAACCGTAAAAACAGGACTATATTTATTCTGAGAAATGTAGGCTTACGAATATCTACTTTCAACAATACAATTGCATGGCTGTGAAATTCACACTTCTTCACAATTCCTTACATTTAGAAACCAAACGTTCGGGCCACTTTGAGGAATCGGATCGCTGCACATTCCTATCAAGTCCATACAGAATCTCCTTATCTATAACCCATTTGTATTGTGTACTTACAATGAAGTATTCAACACTAAGCCATCTCTGTAGCGATCGATTGATTGAATATTACCGGCACAGTAGCTGAGTGGTTAGCTCACTTGCTTCGTGACCCGGGAGGTGAAGGGACATATCGGACCCGGTTCGATCCCCGCCACCGTCCATCTTTACAGGGGTTTTTCGTGGTTTCCCTCTGTAGTCTAGGCTAATGCCGGGATGGTTCCTATAATATAGGCCACGACCGCTTCCTTCCCACTATCCTTCCCACTACCCATAAAAAAAACCTTCATCTCATCATCCCATCATCTCATTAATCATTCATCCGACGCCAATAGATCTTAGTAATCATTACAGTGCGTCGTTAAAAACCCAATATAAAAAAAAATAAAAAAAAAGATTGAATATTCTTTGCACAATAGCCCTACCAACTACCAGATTATTTCGAGGTCCGAATGAGAACTGGTGTAATACATGACTGATGTTTACAAACATCCATAACTTATGCGGGACTCGATATCCGACGCCCCACTTGATGTCAGTATTTGAAGCAGAGCTGTGCGGCTATCTCATGTCTGTATCTAATTCCCAATTAGAAATATTATATACCTTGGAAAATTACTGAGATAGTTAAAGAGAACCATAATCTAGGTCTTAGAAGATCGGGGTTTCCTAACTAAGGTTTTTCGTAGTTTCCCTCAGTCGTTCAATAGGCCCACCTGTGTCTTATTTACGTCCCAAAACACGCAATAAAGTGAGCTCTCATCTCATTTGCCTATCATCGTATTCATTGTACATCGACGCCAATCGATCTTATAGTTATACTGACTGGTGGACAATTGAATACATGGCACGCTGAACCGTCCTTCAGGACCCCTATTCCTGAGATAAATGAGATGTGAGAAAAATAAAAATGAGTGAGAAAACGATTATCTCACTTAAAATGGCCGATTGGTAATGGTAAATCGGCCATTTTAAGTGATATTCGTTTTCTCACTCACTTTAATTTTTCTCACATCTCATTCATCTCAGGAATAGGGGTCCAGGAGACCACGGTATTCGATTCCCGCTATGGACAACTATTCTGTGGGAGTTTTTTTTTGTGGGTTTTCTATGTCGTTCAGATGGATACTGGAATTAGACAACGACCGTTGCCTTCCCGTCGTTGTAACACACTGAAGAGAAAATGACTATTCACCAGCTAGCTCTATATTGGTCGATATACACTCTACACTCTACAGGCTGCTAAAATAAAATTAACTGATTGTTGTCATCATTAGAGTGTGTCCTTGAACAAAGTGTAAATAAATACGCCAGTATAATCGTATTACAATACTTGGTATTCGTGAAACCATAGGAGCCCTTTATTCTTCCTAATCTAACTTAGAAGCATATTTAGCTTAAGTTTGTATCTTGTATTTTGCATGAGAATAATTTTTACTTACAATTTGAAACAAATTCAATTTCTCATCAATCTGAATCCATGAAGTTTACTGTAAGTGTACTGGCCAGTGACTGATCTTTACCGTAAAAAGTAAAGATGATATTAAACGGCTGTTTTTTTCTATTCTACATTATTATTATATTCAAATCAAAAGTAGTACAAGAAATAAGATATAATGTTACACGCTATAAGCGTTGTATAACTATAACTCTGATTTACTCTATACCTCTGATGAAAACTTTTTAAAATGATTTTACACGGCTTCCTGGTTTTCATTAGATGACATTGATCAAAGTACAGAAAGGCATAAGCTTTGAAAAAGTGGGGATACCTCGTATTGGTTGAAATTAGCTCATATAATGTATTTCTATACAGTCAACTAGTGCAACCGTTTCTAGACGTACGATGCGGAACAACCAATGTTGAAGGATGGGCATAACAGTGAACGAGACGACAGTCATTTGAAATTCTCAATTCGCCACTGGTTTCAAACAAAACGTATACGAATAATTCGATAGTGATAGTCGTATCAGCTGTTTCCATGTTTTATCAGGAGTCGACGTCTCAGTGAGAGTCATACAACGAGCGACGGCATATTCGACCGTTCGTTCCCTCTATTCGCTAGCAGAAGCGGTCGCGAGTTTCGACCCACTCATTCTCGTACATAGTACGGAAATCGTTAAACCGGCCATAGTAATATCATAGAATAAAAGTATTTCTTTATTCTATGGTATTGCTATGGAATTGTACAATAGGAATTACTCTACATGTCCAGTTTTTGTATATTTTCATTGTTGTATAGGCACAAAATCTTGGCACTGCTGAGAAAAATGTCAAGTTTTTGCAGTCTTAAAGACCGATGACTTTGTTACTATCTTGCATTGCATGGTAATTAGATGGTCAAAAATTGTTTAGAAACAAAAATGGCAAAACTATCAAGTGTTATTGTTATACATTCAATCGATCTTTCCACCTTTGTTATATTATGAAATTTGACTCACCAGCATTTGCGATAAATATTGTCCGCATTTTATGAAGATTTGTTGATAGGGTGTATTATTCCCTCTGGCGTGAACATTTTGCCGTTTATCTCAAAACCGTGGCGTTTGCCGTGCATTGTCCATCATATTTACTGACAGTTTTCACGAGACATTTCCTCACTAACAGATTTTGTTTTTTCAACGTCACTGCTTTGCATTACACACAGCTTGGCACAGCTATCAGAAACCCTTAAGGCCCATTCACAATGCCACGCTAACACTAACATGTAACAAAAACATTAACGCGAGAAATGTTTGCCTTATGGGATGTCGTTGGTCCGTTCACAACCACCACGCTAAGATGAACATGAACATGAAACCTTGCAAGCTCCAAGCTTTCATGTTGACGTTAGTGTCGAAACGTAAGAATTGGCCAATCAGAATCCTCCAATTTCCGAATAAAAACGACTAGTGGCGAAGTACAACGAAGCCATCACGATGTTGTTCGGAACTTGTCCCTCCATCTTGTTTCGACTTTGGCAAGAGTCCCTAGCCTATTTTAATTTCAGGTTATGTTACCCCTTTCTTTTTCAAACATGCAATGATTGACCCCAGATCTTCGACTTCTCGGTCCAGGACAATGGTGTAAAATGTAGGTATAGCCCATCAAAACTCCAAACATACAATACTGAAAAGCAGAATCATCTAAATCTATTTTCGAATAGGCCCATCTGTCAAATCGAGTCAAATGTCAGACGTAGTACACAGACGCGATAGCAGGTAGTCGTGTGAGATGGCAGTGGAATCGGCGCGAAAAATCTGAACTTCTGATTGGCTGTTGGTTATTGTTTACGTTGATGTTCTTTCTCATTGTGAACAGACATTTGTTTCATGTTCTTGTTAATGTTGGTGTTCATGTTAATGTTAGTGTTAGCGTTGCATTGTGAATGAGCCTTTAACGTGACCTGACCTTCAACATCATGTTGACGTAGCATCAACATGATTTGTCTTGAACATATGCACCAATATCATAAACGCTTCACCTGTCCGATCGACAAAATTAATCCATGGATTGATCAGTCGTTAGCGAGCTGAATCGACATTCAGGAGACCAAGGTTCGATTTCCGCCGTGGTCAACCATCTTGAGAGAGGTGTTCTTGGTTTTCTTCTGTCGTTAAAGTAAACACTGGTATGGTTCCTCGAGTGCAAGCCACAACCACCATTTCCTTCCCACTGTCCAAAAATACCTAATACAGAAAAATTAACCTTTCATCTAATCATCATTCACAGACGCCAGTAGATCTTCGTTATCATTGAAGTGCGTCGTTGAACTCATTATAAATTAAAAATAATAAGTAGCCTCTTTCGGACATGTTTAATACGTTCGGGTCACCCGGCCTGTATTGAAACGGTGAAATATATATTGGTAGCCGTAGAGGGGAGGCTGCATTTGACCATCCCGCAAACTGCCCATCCAATATACCTTCGAGAAATTGAAATTGAATTAATAATTAGGTTAATATGAATTCCCCATCCCGCCAACTGTCCATCCTAAAAACTCACCATCTATATAAAATATTATTAATAAATAGAATTCAATATTTTGTAACTGCCCATCCCGCAAACTGCCCATCCTGTGAACTCACCATCCTGATAGAATATTATTAATAATAATAATAATAATAATAATAATAATATGTTTTGTAACTGCATGCCCATCCAGCAACTGCCCATTCTGTGAACTGAATAGAATTAAACGTTTTGTAACTGCCCATCCCGCAAAGTGACCATCCTTATCCTTATATTCATTAATACTATTCTATACTTATACTTATACTTTTATTATTTATTATTATTCCACTTACATTCTACTTAGGGGTAACAGTCGATCGTTTATTCTGTTGGAAACCACATATTGATGCTCTATGTAACCGTTTACGATCTTGTTCATTTCAACTGTAAAACCTTAGTCGTATCTTACCTTATAAGACTCTTAAACCAGTGTATCGTAGCATTGCTCAATCATTATTATTGTATGGTTTACTTGCATGAGGCAATGCATCTTCATGGCATTTAACAAAATTAATTGCTATCCAGGATCGCATGATTAGGATTATAACTCTTGCATTGTTAACAATAATGCTGATTCTACCGGCACAGTAGCTGAGTGGTTAGCGCACTTGCTTCGTGTGACCCGGGAGGTAGTGGGCATGTCGGACCCGGTTCGATCCCCGCCACCGTCCATCTTTACAGGGGTTTTTCGTGGTTCCCCTCTGTAGTCTAGGCTAATGCCGGAATGGTTCCCACAATATAGGCCACGACCGCTTCCTTCACACTATCCTTCCCATTCATCATCATCTCATTAATCATTCATCAGACGCCAATAGATCTCAGTAATTATTACAGTGCGTCGTTAAAACCCAATATAAAAAATGCTGATTCTGTGGATTGCTTATACCGTTTCTGTAACCTTCTGCCATTAGTCAAGTTATTCAAATATAGATTTATTTTAAAATACCTTTTCAATCAAAATTATGAAACACGTGTTAAAAAATCTGTTACCTGATTCTTAATTTTCTTGTTTACATTAATGTACTATAATGAGGAATAATTAGGCCTATACCTAATATTTTTTGTTTTTCATGTAAAATCATCGTTTTCTTTCCATTTTTTCTCTTGGACGTATTCTTGAAATGAGAAACAGTGAAGTACTACTTTCAAGCTATGCCCAGCTATATTTTTGTGTGTATTATTAATCTTTGATTTCGATTCCATCCCAGTAGAAGTGAAACACGATATGTTCAAATATATATATATATATATATATATATATATATATATATATATATATATATATATATATATATGTTTATGTATATATATATATATATATATATATATATATATATATATATATATATATATATATATATATAGAATATATATATATATATATATATATATATATATATATATATATATATATATATATATATATATATATATATATATGTATATGTATATATATATATATATATATATATATATATATATATATATATATATATATATAGAATATATATATATATATATATATATATATATATATATATATATATATTATCTTACCCCTACAGTCAAGCCAGCATTTTTGGCTTTGTAGGATTTTATGATGAATGTTTCATGTAATAATGTATTTAATGTGTGACCAATAATAAAAAAAACGAAAAAAATAAGAATGGTGAGCAGTTTGCGGGATGAGCAGTTACAAAACATTGAATTATATGTATTAATAATGTTTGATTGATATATAGATGATGAGTTTTCAGGATGAACCGTTTGTGGGATTGGGAGTTTATATTGCCTTAATTATAAATTTAATTTCAATTTCTCAAAGCTATTGGATGGTCACTTTTTGGGATGGGTAGTTTGCGGGATGGACAGTTTGCGGGATGGACAGTTTGCGGGATGGACAGATGAAGGCATCCCGCCGTAGACAGTGGGCTTTAATAAATTGGTGGTGGGTGTTATTTTTTCTCACGGGTCACGTGTGAGGATATTGACACGTTATTTGACTGTCGCAGTGTGGAATAATTGTCATGCATTGTCTATTGTATAGACTTCGTAAGTCTGCTTATAAGATTTGTTGTGGTGACGATTAGGTGATGATGAGGAGGTTATGATGATGAGGTTACCTGCAAGAGTACTGCAGATTATATGACCAGTCACAATTTTAAAATGCAATGCCTAAATTTTCCACAGAAAAGTGATTTCAAAACGATTAAATTCTATTTTCACCGAAGTAGTTTTTTTTATATATTAATAGCTACTGTAATTGGGGAGTGCATGGCAGTCCATTCAGCGAAATACTAGTTTTTTGGTGAATTCTTTCGAAAGTGAGATATCAAAATTGTAATGAGGGGGAAACAGATATTTTTAATACCTTCGAGGCGGTCTAAGTAATAACTAAAAATGCTAAAATTGCTTTTTTTAGCTGTATACATTTGACAATTATGCGATATGAGTCGAATAGTCATAACTTATACCGTCTTGAAGGTATTAGAAATATCTGTGTTTCCTCGATATGATCATTTTGATATATCATACCGTTCGAAAG
This sequence comes from Brachyptera risi, assembly GCA_964007535.1. Lineage (NCBI taxonomy): Eukaryota > Metazoa > Arthropoda > Insecta > Plecoptera > Taeniopterygidae > Brachyptera > Brachyptera risi. The sequence goes on along the minus strand of OZ023327.1, from coordinate 64,717,652 downwards.
TTATCCTCAAAAAACTGGTATTTCGTTGAATCGACGCCCATGCACTCGTTAGATTATATTAGTCACCGGTAGCCTACTTTGGTTAGGTTAGCTAGATTAGAATGAATCATGGGACTACTATATAAAGGCGACCGCTGATAAAACCGAACAAGTGTATAGGAGCCTAATCAGTAGGCCTAATCACAAGGTGTCATACAGTTTACCGCGCGTGTCTCTGTCCTCAAAATAACATATGCATTGTGTTTCAAGCCTACTATTTACACCATTCAAATTGTTTTTTTCTTTCTTTCCATATTTTCCGGTGCGCAACCGTTCAATCTTTTTAAAGAAACATGTACAGAATGTATTCCAACTGTGTGTTATTCCTTCATTCTATTTTATCTCCAATCATTTTGTATGGAATTATATAGCTCTTGAGGTGTCCTATCTGAACTCCTCCCCTCTCTCCCCCCGGGAGGAAGGAGGGGGGGGGGGGGGAATTTTGACCTAACGGAAAGTCAAAATCTGCTTGTTTGTGGTGTTCAGGGGCGTCCAAAGAGTTGATTTTGTCATTTTTTGGGACACATGTTTTTATTGCGCTCAAGCTGCTGGTTCAAATTATAATCGAATTCCACATTCCTATTTATGACAATAAAATACATTTTAGAATGATTTTTGTCACCTTGTGTGACCTTGACATCAAAAGGTGGTGACCTTAACCTTTTGGAGCAGTTTTTTTGTCAAAACCAGGTCAATTGAACTTATAATGTGCTCAAAAGATGCGAATCAATAAGTTATATCAAAACACATATTTTTGGAACGAATAACTTATATTATTCGTTCAGTGTTGACCCAAGGTAAAAAACGCATTTTGGCAGGCCCGGATTTACGCACAGGCTGGCAAGGCTGAAGCCTAGGGGCGCAAGAGCTCAGGGGGCGCTTGGGCTTTTCAGGGCTTCCATATTTTTGTTTCAAATGACATGAAATGGGATCAAAAAAATGCAACACGAAGTTATATCATGTAGTTCGGAAGGACAGAGATGAAAATACGAGTTTTCACACAATTATTATTATTAGACCTATTATTATTATTATTATTATTATTATTATTATTATTATTATTATTATTTTTATTTTTTTTTTATTTTTTTATTTAGTCTTTTATGTTAACTTTCATATAAAAGTTATCTAAAAGGTATGTCAGTATTATAACCCTATTAAAAAAATATTCTTACGGTGGATACTGCACAACAATCACGAGACACATTCTTTTTCGCATGAAATTTCCAAACTAAACTAAAATAGAGATATTTCTGCTACAGTTTTTCCTACACAATTGAGTGTGAGAAACAACTTTTCTCCATAACTATCTGTTGGAATGTGTTGAATTTTTTGTTGAATTTTCCTCAATGCTTTTTGGAGAGAAGTGGTTATTAAAAACTTTAACAAATGGAAAAATAGTAGTACAGTAAAATAATGAATATTTGGTGAATTTTCTAAAAAGCAAAAATAAAATTTGATGAAACTTCAAAAATATCCAACAGCAAAAGTATTAATGTGATGTAAAAACGAATACCCATTATTGTGCGTTGGTTTGTTGCGATTAGTTTACACTCTAAATATCGAAATTATCTGTGTTGGTTAGCCAGAAAAGGTGTTTTCCAGTAATGTCAAAATTTATACAAAAAACCTACAAAAACCATACAAAAAATACAAAAATAGTATTTTTCAATTTCTTAAATTTTTTTGTTTTACCTGTTTAGTATTGTGTAGTATTTTGAGACTGTTTGATATTATACTTTAGATTATAAGATTTTCACCTCTGTCCTCCCTTAAAAATGAAACCAAAAGTATCACGAACTTATTTCCATTGCTATTCCCATTCATATTCTCATTAGCACTACAACAACATTGGCCAATATCTACAACTTACAGAATACAATCTAATAAAATGATATTTCGAAAAATTCCCTGCGAGGCTATTGGGTTAACTGAAATATTGCTGAAATATGCCCTGGTAATTCTTTCTAGTACTTCACCCCGGGTAAGTCGCACCCTGCCGTATAAATATTCCATTACTTAGTAAGTCATCATTGGTAATGTCGAGTACTGAGCAGAAATACGTTGACGTATCACGTGGTTTTCACATTGACCGGAATATTTTCCACATTTATTCATTTACGTTTTATTTTTTCCCACTACTGTCTTATGCACGTTTTGAAAATGAGTATTGGGGCAAACTTTGTTTGATACTGGCACTGTTTTTTTTCAAAGCACACCAACTTATGACAAATATGAGAAGAATCACTGAAAATGTTATTTGCCACTTACTTTATCAGTCCAGGGTAAAATAATGTAAGATGGTAATTTCCGTAATCAGCAACATAGAAACATATGCACTCTCGTTGTCAATAAATTGCACATTCAATTGACTGATGTAGATCGTCCGCCCTCGTGATGTCACAAAATATAAAAACCAATCAAGTGGACAGTGAAGCAGGGGAAAATAGGGACAAAACCAATCAAGGTATCTAAAATTTCCCCTGATTCGTATAAGCCACGCCCATCTACATTGGTCAATTTTCATTCAATTAATTGTTAATTATTGAGAAACCTTTCGAAGCTGGTTGTACCAATTCTTATAATTAAATATTAATTAGTTACTTATTACCCGAGGTATCAAAATGACATACATAACCAACGGTGATATCAAGTTGATTTGCTAATTATTTTTCAATTCAATAATCCTCAGTAGGTACAACATGCTCCTAGTAGCCTTACTGATTTTTGAGTATTCTGAGTTTCCCAAAAGTAGGGTATAGATGTTTTCGATTTGATTTTTGTCAGTATCGATCCTATATATCCAAATATAGGCCCTATGCCACGAAAGTCCTTGGTCACATTTGACTGCCCCTTACTTGGAAAACGTATCACACAATGTGCTCAATTCTTCACCTATTATTGATGCAAATGCCATGTATTAGAAGAAATGAAAAGTTCTTCCACGTGAGGGAATAATTGTGATGATCAGTAAACGGAATGGAATAATGATCCCAAAATGTACGTAGGCTTTTTATAATATTGTACCATGTTGTCGTGCTAAATTTTAATGTCAAAAATAACCAAAAAAGTCTCAAGTTTAGTGATTTAGATACATAAACAAAATGCATAAGAAACAACAAGAGGGTCCTGAATTTTCCGCCTCCGGCTCCTGGGCAGAGCCCGTATGCACAAGTACCCCTAGATATTGAGTTTTAAAGAAATGCTTCCCTCCCACTCAATTCAAAGTTCCTACTTGCCTGGTGGCTTCATTAAATAGATCTAATCCAGATCAATTAGGAACACACAAATTTCAGGGTAAGCATGGAAATTAGGTACGATGCTCAATAAATTTTGTGACATATTTACCCATTTTTCATTTAATTTTTCAAGAGTTGAATTCAGTCTTTCACGGAGACTTATATAGACAAGTATGCGCATAGTTTGGCCCTGTATACCATGCGTATCTTGGAGAAAGCGTTGCTTCATCCATAGACTAAAGATATATCTTTAGCCTATGCTACGTCCACTGACTGTCCGAACGTCCAATATTTAAATCTTGTTCCATGTTTCCATGTTAAATTTAGGCATACCCATAAATTGGCATATATGACTGAGTGAATTGACCTGCACGCTTTGTTCTATTTGTGATTCATTTACCGTATGCATTTCTTTGCATATCTATTGTCGTATTGCTGTTTTCAGCCCAAGTCTCGGCCACCCGATGGATTATGTACATTTGTTGGGAGATGTCACAAGAGATGAGGTCACGGGTCAGATAATCTCTGCTGGATCAGTGTTATCTCTTTACATGGTGGCTGTCAACTTCTCCGCAGTCAATATGGATGAGACAGGCAATGATGCCGGGACTGCCGATTGGGTGAGAATGAGAAAGATTATAACTTTCATTTATCATCACTTCATAGTTTCATTCCACCTTCTCATTCTTACCCCCAAATACCTAGCTGTTGGTTGGGACATTGAGCAGACAATAATTATCAAACACCGATGATAAAGATTTCCTTGTACAAATGTGTTGGAACAATCACTTGGAAGAGCAAGTAAAAATGCTGATTTTCAATATAGGTAGCCTCAAGTATGTTTCCATGTCTAATATTTGTGGAGATATTTTAAAGATATCAGTATCAAATATCTATATCTCACTATCATTATCTCATTACTGGTAGTGGGAATGCATATGTGCCAAGAAGATTGATGTGGTGACAAATGTATGGATATTATGTTATGAATGGTACAGATAAATGATGTCAGTGAACAGGTCTACCTGATAGGTGGGGTGCTACATTCCCATGATGGAACAAATTGAATGATACTTATTGAACTCCAAAGACTATCTCTACATTATATGATCCCCTTCCCCCTCAACCCATGCGGCTTCATTTTGCTGAATGGCTAGTGGTAAATGAGTGATTCGTGTTCATCAAAAACATGTTTTCGCGTCGATTTGTTTGATTTAGACCTACTGTATAGTTTATATGTACTTATATTGTATTTACGTTTTTTTTTCATTATTTTGAACGGGGTACTACGAAGGCGATCTTATCACCCTAAAGTTTTCAGAAAAAGTTTTCAACCTTCCTTCTGAATACATCTACTCCTTCTTCGATTCATAGAGTGAGAAGGGTAAAAGGGTGTGAAGGATGCAGAGTGGGATCTTTTCATGTTAACTTTGCATGACATGTTGTGAAGTATATCTTTCACCTTCGTAATAAATTAAAGTATAAACATCTCCCACAAATTACATTCCTGCCTACTAGTCAATTTGTCTGACATACAGAGCACCTGCTAAAAGAAAATGAAGGCAATCTCTCTAAGGACCAGACTAAGAGATCATTTACATGCACCCATTTGATGCATATTTTCCAAAATCATGTTATTTTATTTTTCTAGGCAAATGGACCAGGCTTATTGTGGGAAAAGAAGTTCCTGGAACAAATGTCAAACATATCACAAAACGTAGATGGGATAGAAGTTTATTATGAAGCTGGAAGGAGGTAAGATCACAACCATAATTGTCTCTCTTACTGGTACTGGTCTATTTATTAGAATTCATAAATAAACCTAATTTGACCCTAATCTATTTATTTTTTATTGATTTACATAGTTTCAATACCGGTAGGCTATACACATAAGGTTACACAAAACAGGTGAGGTGTATTGATAGATGAAATATTAATAATAATAGCTCATTTTAAAGATAGTGATAGTTTGAAATAGTATTAACTTAGTGTTATTTAGAGATGCTCAGTGGCACTATTCCTTAGGTTAGGTGGGTAAGGTTTGTGTCAAGTGAAATTTCTGATGGTGAGGAGCCAAATCTCTCACTTCAACTTATGTACAGGTTGCTTAAGAAGTAGAAGTTCAGGTCAGTTGGTTTTTAATACAGTCGAGTATTATGACAGTTGGTTTTTAGGACAGTCGAGTTTCAGGGCAGTTGGTTTTTAGTATAGACGGTACCTTCTCCAATGATTTGGCATAGTTAGTTAAATATCCGTTGAATGTATCTTGAAATTATTAACGCAAGGCGGTATTCATTTCCAGTCGACAGCACTGTAAAAATGAATTATTTCATCAAATAGAGGTTGAATGTGGATCAAATTGAATCTTGTTCTATTGTTCAAAAAAATCATCTTGTAATTCCGATGGACGACATTTCTGTTGGTTACTTGATTGACATGTACCATTATTGCTGAAAAGCAATCTTAAAATGGTTATCTGCTGATCCTATAGTAATAAACTAATAATTATCAATTAGGGATGCAAGCGATTATCGATTATCACCATCGATTACTGATTATCTCGATCTGCATCAGCCAGAAATCAATTGTTCAACTATTAATATTCATTCAGTTATATATCGATAATCTGGAACTCTGATTAGAAGTTCACGCTGTGTATCCAAGATGAGTGGTTGAGGGTTGGTATCAATGTAACACAGCTACGCATGTATATGCTCCCATTATATTTTTTCATTTTTACGTATGGTAGTTGTTTGGCCATTAGTGAATAATTCATGATTACTGATATTTTTGTTGTTATTCGAATACCAGTTTTCATTTCAGTTATTCAAATAATCGATCGCTCGATTATCATGAAAAATTTAATTAATATAGATATCAGTTTTTGACATCGATTGACAACCCTAGTAATCATCAATGTATGATTTTGTGTGATGAGGAAGAGATCATTGTTCTAGCATAATTCTTCACATAACGTACAAGCTGCAAGTTTCAAAAGTGATTATTTTCTTCCAGTTTTGGCGACATTAGTGCCACAACAATGTTCCAGGATGTCGATAAACTGGTTTTAGGCGTTCTTATGATGTACATATATGTCCAAATAATCCTGAGCAAATGTAACATGGTGGAGATAAGAGTAAGTTTTGATAAATTAAAACCATCTGTTTCATTTTTTCTTCAGAATACATTTTTCTCAATATAACATTTGTATTCAAAATACAATATTTTCATTTTCGAATACAATCTTTTCATATTTAGATAGACCTACAGTGTTTTTTTTTTTGAATACAATATCCTCATTTATGCATTATATTGAGCTTATGATGCACCGAGATATTGGTCACACAGAAAAGATCAAGTCTACTGTGGATCTGCCTGTACTAAAACCATTGCTCTTTCCTTAACATGGGTTCCACCAGTTGTCGCATACTTCATCTAATGATGAAAATTTAAAAAAAATCTTGAAATACAGGGTTTTTCCAACCGTACATCATTATATACTCTGAATTTGGCAGACAATATAGATACGCACTTCATGCACAGTCTATGGAATAAATTTTCCACTTTTAATTTCGACTCAAGGACAAACAATAATGAAACTGCAAATGTACTAGCTATCAATTTGTATTGTTCTATTGTATGTTATTCTTTCAGTTCTATTTAGCGTCTGTAGGCCTGGGGTGCATAGGAATGGCATTTGTTGTTGCGTGTGGCTTATGCTCGTTAATCGGCATCCCGTACGGCCCTGTACATACAGCGCTACCATTCCTACTGATGGGCATAGGTGTGGATGACATGTTTGTGATTATGGCATGTTGGAATAACTTGAATACTGCCGAGAAACAAAAGAGCTTGGCGGTGAAGATGGGATTAACGTTGCAACATGCTGGAACGTCTATCACAATCACATCTCTGACCAATGGAATCGCGTTTGCTGTTGGGGCTTCAACTGTAAGTAGCAGCTTCCCTGACTTGGTCTACCAAGTGATTGCATTTGAAAGTCAGGTCAAGTTGGGCATAAGTTTGAGTCCAGCATAAGTCATGGGTGTTAAAATAAACATCATTCATCTATCATTCGGTCATTGGTGTTATCTAATAATGTATCTGTTGGTGGATTGTGAAGGAAACAGTAATAATGTTTTTAGTTTCGAGTCCGAGTCGAGTCTGAATAAGTTTCACGAGTCTCCATACGACATGTTTCTATACTGTCTCTTCACGTCGAGTCTATAATTAGATGTAATCAAACCTTTCACTTTGAAATGTAATAATCTTCATCTTTAGTTTGAATTATTCAGTAAAAAATCTGATTGAGAAGGAAAAATATCTGAGTATGCATTATCAGGGGTAAGAGATAACATTCAATATTTTTCTATACTACATATATTTATATTCATTTTCAGATTCTACCATCATTGCAGTCCTTCTGCCTGTATGCAGCTATGGGGATTTTGATCACATTTGTTTTTCAAGCATCCTTGTTCACTGCTTGCTTCGTCCTTGACGAGAGAAGAGTCATGCAAAACCGTAACGGCATCTTATTTTGTTACAAGCACAATGACTTCAAGCCAAATACTTGCAGTCAAAAACCACTATCAAAGCGTTTTTTTAAATTCATATTCTCGAAAGTTATTTTCACAAAATTCGGTAAGATTTTTGTGATTTTGGCAACGATCGGTATCACGTCGATCAGCGTGAAAGGGAATCTCCAGCTGAAGCAGAAGTTTGATCCGGCATGGTTTCTGCCTGAAGATTCACATCTGTATAAATATCAAATGGAACGAGTCAAGTATTATCCAGAGTCGGGGACCGACGCTAGTGTTTACATGGGACGTATCAACTATGCGGCAGAGCTTGGGAATATTCACAAACTGGTTCAACAAGTGAAGAAGGAAACGGACATCTTGCGGGATGTTGACGAGTGGTATACTGGATTTCGCACTTATGTCAATAAACATTTCAAACAAAGTAAGTACCTACCACAACATTAATATGTACCCTTGTCTCGACAAATTGTTTTAACAATAATGGTGCAAATTATTGACAATTGACAATAAAACATGACGATCCACGATCTAATATTTTGACAAACTACGGTTTACTACGTGATTGTGTCTAAGGGTTATTATGGTATTTATTACCGCTATTTATTACGTTGGAAATGAGAGGGAAAATTGCAAATTTCATTTGTAAAAAATATATGCAGATCAACAGACACCCAGAAACCAAATGCATGTGATTCTCACATACATTCATAAAATTATTATTCTATAATCATTTCCACCAAGAGGCTTACCTAACATTCACTGAAAAATAACTCACTCAGGCCCATCTATGCTGGGTAAGAATTAATAATTTATCATTTGGAAAGGACACACTCATGCTGAAGGCCATTCAAGGACTGTGGAAAAATCAACACTAGTAAGTCACTAACATCCTGCCAGTTATTAGTTGTCTTGGAGACGAGGCGAGACTTATAGACATAATACCTGAGGAGCAGCAAAGCCTCATTCAGGGCACCACCCCTACAAACACAAAACATTCCCTATGCGTGCCCTAGACATGCCCAAAGGGAATGTTGGGGCACCCCAGGCGTGCTCAACCCCATTTCATTTAACATAGGGCAGGACTCGTAGGGCACGCCTTACACATGCCCTGGGGGCGTGTCCTGGACATGGCTCACACGCGCCCTAGACACGCTCTTTCAGGTGAGGTTGGTAGTGGGCATCTCCAGGGCGGGTCGTGGGCATATTCAAGAGGTCTCATTTCATCAGCTTCCCACAGGGCATTTGGGTGGCATGCCAGGGCACAAATTATGGCAACGCCTAGGGCATGCTCATTTGGTAACCTTTTCGGCATGCCTTTAGCATGCCCATGTTTGTAGGGACAGGCTCTGTATATAATGATTAATAAATGACGACTCAACTGTGCAGTAATAATTATGAACAAACTAGTAGGACCCTTGGTGGCATAGCTCACTCTTTGGTTTATCGCACTAAAATGGCCGATTGATATTCTCCAAAAAAAAATCACTTTTCCCGAATTAAATGACTCATTTCACTTGTCATGTTGTAAAGTGAGATAGTTGCCATGACAGAAAATCTGTCAAACTGAGCTCACATCCATATAATGATTTCTAATAATCATAATATTTCAGTAGAATGAGTAGATAATCATTTGAATATAACCATATTTAAAATTGTACAATTAATCATAAATAATTGAAAATTCTAAAATTATTTGAATATAATTAGAAATTTTAAAATTATTGAACTACTAGTGCCTCACTTTTTTGGACATATTCAACTCACGAATAGCAGAATGGTAGAATCGTGAAATGTGACATGGCAAGGAGCGTGAAAAGCAAGTGAATCATGTCACTCAGTGAGATGACTTACAAAAGGGAAATTTTTCAGGAATAAGGGTCAAGGAGGATACAAAATTACTAAAAATAGAGATAGATTTGAGTAAGAAATTGGGATTTCTTCCTATAGAAAGTTTGTAACATTATACTAACTTGATTCTACAGTTACTTCTTGAATACTGTTTAACCCTGTTTTATCATTTTAAACAATAGTTTTTGTTGACGATGTAAATACAATGTAAATTGTGAATATTACAATGAAAAAACCTAAATTCAAATAGATGTAAAAATGTTGTTCAAGTAAATTAATTTCTCAAGTATCTACTGTATATCCATTCTATATTTGCTTTTTCAACACTTTTTCCATCACAACTTTTAAATTGTTCTTCATCCCTTGACTTATCTCTATGATTTTCACAATTTGTTGAATGAGCCTTTTTCTTTGGAATGGTGCTAAGAGCGCCTTTGTGTTGCCCATACAAACAATCCTAAACTTTCATCCTTTTTCCTTAACAATGGCTTCATGTCAAGTTTTCAATGTTGAGAAAAAGCATACCATATTTATTCTATTTTTTCATTATGAATAGCAGTGCCAAATCTTTCCGTCTCATTTGTTGTAGATATTCCGTACAAGCCAATATCTGAGAAGGATTTCAGTCTATACATTGCACGGTATTTGTTTAGCCCGAGTGGGGCCAAATATCAGCAGAACTTCAAGTTCGATGGCGAGCTGAAGTGTGGGCAGCCAGCACCCCCTGTCCTAGTGAGTACCCAATACACTTCTCATTTTCACGTGCCGAGACAGAGGCAGTATCGAAGAATGTGTACATGTTTTTGAAATACGCTCAATCAACATATTTGTATTTTGTATTTTTATTACTTGAGTTCAATGTACCGGTATTTTATGAATTTGTGTTCAAATTTCTTCAAATTACTTTCAAAATTCAAAATGCTCTCTATATTGGTGGCCACTGGAATGTGCTCCTTTTGGTCTATTATGAAAACATTCTTGACTGAGCTACCAACATTTTCAGATTTGTCGACGTTGAGTTTTGATAAGTTGATACAACCCAATGTTATATAAAAATTATGTTATTTCATTGTGAGGGTTAGAAAAAAACTAATAGAATATACTATACTCTAAATTGAAAAATATATCGTTATTTGGAAAATAAATTTGAATCTTTGCATCTCAAATAAATTACGATTAGAACAATTTGAATACAAATTTGATTCAATTAATACTGATTTGTTCAACATTGAATACCATTTTGAACATAGAATTGTGGAGTAAAAGCGTTACCAAATTTCAAAGTTGGTAGTTCTGCGCAGATTTCATAGGCTATTAATAATTAGGAAGGCCAATATGTAATTTTTAAAATGTACCGGTATCAAATTATTTCCACTTGCGACAAACAGTTTTGAACATCTAAAATTATTCACTTGAATTATTCGAAATAGTTTCTGCCATTCATTAGGGTTCATAATAGATGTTGATTTTGACGATATGGTTATTCTCTGCCTAACTACCTCACCAACAGCCATGTTATAGGCCTATAGCTTTGTAAGCAGTGGGATGAGAGTGAGAATTGGTTTTATTTCAACATTGTTCAACATGTCTTGAAGTATATTTATCGTATATTGTCTTGTCTTATTCCAGCTCTCAAGCATTGACTTCAAATTCCGAGTGTTTCAAGAACCTGAACAATATCTCCCGGCTATGAATCACATCAAGTACGTCGCTCGTAATGCGAACATTACCACTGGGGATAAATTCGTCACAGTTTGGGGGAAGATCTTTGCAAACTGGGTCACTGATGAGGTAACTAAAAGGCGATTGTTATAGTTTAATAATGATGATATTAATAATAATTAATTGAATTATAATTCAATTGAAAATAAATTAATTACCCTAATAATATTTTTTTTTTTCATCTCTTCAATAGTTACACTGATACATAAATTATACATTCAACATTCACTTGTCATTTCCACAAAGCTCTACAGAAGCTAATTGGTTCTAACTGTTATAGTTAGCTGAAAACTGTCCCTCTTCATACAAATTATATATAAATTTGTCATCTGACTTGAGTATTTATAATTTTGAATATAATGTTATATATAATAGACTATGATTATATTAATATAATATGTAGGTGTTGAATAAGTGAGAAAAATTGCGAAATAATATGTCAATAAACAAAATAATAGAGGCAACAGATAAATTTAAATGTGATTTTGTTTAGAGAGAAACTATTGAACCGAAAAACCAAACATACTCATTGAATAATTTAACAATGGACGGTCGGGTATATACACTGTCCATGTTGGAAAGAATGAAAGTTTTGATTTCTCATTTGAATGATATTATTAACACTATTAATAATAATACTGTTCAATAATGTAATTAGATTAGCATAGCAAAGATCCCTTCTCACAAAGTGGAAAAAATCGGGTCTTGTATTTTTTTTCTGGATGTGACATACATGCCAGTCAAAGTAATCAATCATCTCGTACATTTTTCTAGACATTGGTGTCATACCAGAAGAGGTTGATTGTTTTTGAGCAAAATAAGTTGGGCACCTCTTTTGGAAAATCACACTGGTTATTTGATCATTTTCATGGTCAATTTTCCAAAAAATATCCCTTGATGTTAATATTGATCTAATTCATGTTTCTGAGTAGTTTGAGGAAACTTGATTGTTGTTTTTGAGAAAATGAATGTGATATACTGAGAAAATAGGTAACATTGAGTTTTACGTTGGCTGTATAATAATGGCAATATCTAGACTGAATAGTTAGAATATCAAGAAGTGTATATAGCTTTTGAGTTCATTTCATATAAATATTAATCTCATCTTACAACATAAATGCTACATTCGGGCATTGGCTCAAATTTAGTGTAGTTGTTTTTCAGTGTCGAGTAGTAACTTTTAAAAAGGAACGCGTAACTTTTAAAAAGGAACGCGTAACTTTTAAAAAGGAACGCGTAACTTTTAAAAAGGAATGCGTAACTTTTAAAAAGGAACGCATTCCTTTTTCAAGAACTCTCGAAGAAATGCGTTCCTTTTTTTCTAAAAGGAACTTTTAACCTTCAAGTTACAAATTTCCGGGAACTTTTAATATAGACGTGAACGTTTCTTTGAAAGTTCTTTTAGGCATCGACTGTAGTCCTACTTCATTTTAGAAATCCCGAATCTGTTCCATTTATCATCAGTCATCTGTTTAAAATATTAGAAAATAGAAAATCATTCAGAATGTCCAGTCTTGAAATGTGGCAAGTTACCCTAATCACTCACTAAAAGCTTATCGGCACTGGGATCGGGAATTGATGATCACATATGTGCGTAGTCTAGACTAGTTGTAGTTGTCTACAAGTTCAGAACTTGATCGATTCTAGTCAACATCCCTGATTAGTTTGTCAAAACTCGCAGATTTCCCCATAATTGAAAAACTTTTTATAAAGTACAACACATCTATTTCATCCAGTGCTGGCGTTGAGAAAATATTTAGTGCAGGAGAGCTGATTTTCAGTAACCGGCATGGCCACATGTCAGATCGAAATTAGAAAATTCACTTGGATTGAAGATTGGCATGTAAAACGATAGAATGTGTACAATTGATTGAACGATGCATGTTGTTCTCGCGACCAAGTGGGGGCAATTTCTTTGACCTATATCCTATCCCGTCATTCATCCGCTAAAGTAACTTTGAATAGTAACTTTTTAATATTCAGGAACTTTCAATATTTTTTTTTTTCTGAGGAACTGTAACTTTCAAAAGTTCCTTATAAACATTGAGAAACTCAACTTTTAAAAGTTCCTATATTTGAGGAACTTACCCAACACTGTTGTTTTTAAGAAAATGATTTAAAATATTGGAAATTTGAATAACTTGCAGTTGCATAATTTTAAAGCAATGTCCCTTACATAGCCGACTGGAGATGGGTTGCGAGCAATCTCCAGATGGCAATACTTTCAACACATTTTTGTTGTAAAGGAGTAATAGTGTAATAGTGTTATATAGTCGTAAAGTAGGTAAACACAGCATATGCGTAGTATGATGAATGAGATATTTATTCGGAATATACTTCAAAGTCACCACAATTTGGAAACTGTAGAAGCCTAATTAGATAAGTATAGCTGAGATTCCAATTATCATAATAGAAAGAATCGGGCTTGTCCATAAGATTTTTTTTCAACCAAATTTGTAAGCTTTCTCATCGTGAGCTCTAAGAATCGTGGGTTTTAAAATAAATATCTATCCAATCTTGTTCCATTTTGTTATCATCATGATACATGAAATATCTCAGATTATGTCAGTACAAACTTCCAATCTAATTCACGTACTCTGAGAATTATTGAGTTTCCCTTGAATGCCCACTACTTTATTGATACATTTTTGGAACAAAGAGTTCAAAAAATAGTAAATGGCTTTGTGTTGGCCTAGTGTAAACGTTTTTCACAATATAATATTTTGATGAGCATGTTCTTGATTATTCATTAATTGTTCATAACCTCTGATACTGATTTTTGATCACTGTGTTGTTGTAACCTTCAGTTGTGTTATTTTCATATCATTTTTACTTATATTTTTCAGTATTGGTAATTGATAGAGAAATTAAATTGATTATAGAAATTATATATATATATATATATATATATATATATATATATATATATATATATATATATATATATATATATATATATATATATATATATATATATATATATATATATATATATATATATATATATATATATATATATATATATATATATATATATATATATATATATATATATATATATATATATATATATATATATATATATATATATCAAAAATTGAATCAAATCTGTCAATTAAACACTTGAAAATGATAGTTTTCATCTCTGAATACTTTGAAAGCAATCATTATTTCTACAAGCCATAACCAATTGAAATAGCCAACTGATTGTTTTAAAAAGTGGAGCTTCTAACTTGAATGAAACTTGAAATCGACTTGGTTGTAAAATTAAGTAGGTTTATTGTAGTTCTCTGTGAGCCATAATAATGTCCTCTTGGTTTTCAGGTGATAGACACCGAGTTGTACAGGAATCTCCTACTAGCTTGTATCTGCGTAATGGTATGCACAGTACTTCTTATCGTCAACGTTGTCACTTGCTTCTTTATATTCGTCTGCGTTGTCCTCACTCTGGTTAGTATTGTTCAGAAGTCATACTCATACTTGAATCACATCACGCTTTGGAAGGGGACAAGGAGGGGTTTCATTATTTATATGTATTGTCTGACTCGCAAATGCAGCCATGTGCGGTGGCGAGACTATAAACTATTTATACTAAAAAACAATTCAAATATGGTACACAATACAAAATTAACACTCAAATTAAATTAAATATAAAACAAAACAATAACTCTACATTCAATTACAAATCAAATTACTAATTGAAAATTCTTTTAAATTCTATCAACGTCTCTACACATCTATTTTCCCCAAGTTCGTTCCAATCCCTTGAAGTCCTCTGTATAAATCCATTCTTCCCTACTTATAAGCACTCTCTCCACTTCCAATTTACCTCCACCTCTTGTACCTCTTTGCAGCCCCTTTCCTACTCTATTGTTGAGTTCTTCCCATCCAATGAAATTGTTCTTTGCTTCAAAGAAATTACATAGTCTATCCTTTTTCTTTCGTTCCACTAGAGTTTCACTTGTCAGTTCCTTAACCATTTCGCTTGGCCTTTCTAGTTATTTCTTTACCACTCCATTGTTATTTCTAAAGGTCCTCCATTTCTCGACTCTCCCCAGAGCCCTTCTTCCAGCAACCCTCGGTATGCTCTCCATGGCCTTGACTTGTGGATTTGTATGCCTTTTCTTTGATTTTACTTCCTGTCCCTTCAAGTTGCCTCATAATGAAATTTAGTGATCTAATTCCTCATTTTGTCAGGTTTCTCACATGATCCCCCTACCCTAAATTTCTATGTATGTATAATCCTAAGTATTTGTACCCATCCACCTCCTCTAGTATAAATTCCCAAATGTGACCGTTTATGAGTTATAACATAGAGGGGGTAGGAGTTTGTGATGTCACATTCTGTTGTAAATTTTGTTGTTGATGTACTGTTGTGTTCTGTTTCATAGCAATCCTTATTATTATTGAATTATAAATTAAAAACAAATTTACAATTTCCCTCGCAAATGTATTCTGATTGTGACACATCTTTTTTACTGGATAAACATTATTAATTTATTTTAATTAGGGTAACCAATTGATATTGAATATTTCGGTTGACTTTGGATATCAAGGTTTCAATCGATATCAAAATCAATTCATTCAATTTTCGATTATTGTGCTATCAATATTCGAAAGTGAATTCACTATCGAATAAATAAACTGTCAGTTGTGTGTCAGATCGACCATATCGCCGACTTGAAAGAACAAGCAGCAAGCCAAACAAACCAGCCTATCAACAATTTGTATCTATGATATAATGCCTGTCAGTCTCTGTCTATATCTCGACAATATATATGTCATCATTCAATACAACATGAACTGTTCACGAACCTCATGAGCCCACATGCACTTGACTCACATTTCTCATTATTTACGCCTGCCGACTGCCGTATTAATTTCGGCAATAGGAACAATCTGTGAAGGGAAAATGTGAATTACAGAGACAAGTGGTTGAGTGACTATTACACTGAACCGTCATTCAGGAGACTGGGGTTCAATTCCCGCCATAGTCGATCATCTTGACACGGGTTTTTCATAGTTACCCTTTGTCATTCAGGTTAATACTGGGATGGCTCTTCAACGACCGACGTTTGGCAACGGTTGTCAGTCATATGTTGACGCTTGAAGTGGGAGTGTAGAGGCAAAGGCGAATGATCATCACTACGTATCACAAATTGGTTACCAACGACTAAAAAAAACATGATTCAGACCTAAAACAATTTCGATTATTTCCATCGATATTCGATATCATAATTTCGATTCGATATCGAATGGAATTCCCAAAATTTCAATATTTTTCATAAATTTTCTAATTGGCACATTTCGGTATCGTTTACATTTTCTTGATCGATTGACAACCCTACTGCTAATGTTTTCAATCATTTTTACATGCCCTTCATCCTATTTGAATTTGAAGAACATACCATAGATTGTAACGTATTTTCAGGGGTTCGGTCATCTTTTAACATGACAAAGAGTGACAGAGAGGGTATTGAGAGGTGCCTTAAAAGTATAGCTTATTAAAATAAGACATCTTACACTTTAAAATACTAATTGAACCATTTAGTTTCGTAGATAAATATATTGAAAAAGTTATTTCACTGGTATCTAATGCATTAAGGAAGTAGTGTTTTCTTGTAAATTATTCACACTAATTGAACCATGTCAGGAATAAGTATTTTTCTCTCTAGAATTTCCTTCCATTTCTAAACATATAGAAATCTATTGTATTGGACATATTTTTCAATTTATTTCCTTTTATTACTATATTTTTTCTCAAGTTCTCCAGATTTTATCTGAAGGTGACTGTTTATCTATCTCTCATGAACTAGAAAGCTATATGTTTTGTTTTACTCAAGATTTTGTGGGGATTTGTTGTTTACCTACATAAAAAATAGAAATGTTGCAACTTGTTAACTGACACTAGAACACTAAAGCTCATTACAAAATGTAAAAATTAAATAATGTGTGGTGCTTAGATAGTCATTTAGACTATCAACTCATACCGAAATTATGAAATAATATGTGATTATGAGACTGTAAGACCTGGTTCATAGTTTGTATCAATAATTCAAACTCGGCATACAGCGTTCAATAAAACAATATTTATTTAGTTACCATCGAATACTCAACTATTTTTGGGGGTATATATCTACAATTGCCTGTTAACGGTATTTATCTGTTGTCATCATCATGTTTCAGTCATTGTTTGATTTGTTTGTAGGTAAATGTAGCAGGCATGATGTACTTCTGGGGTTTGACGATCGACGTGACATCATGTATTGGTCTGCAGTTAGCAGCGGGTTTATGTGTTGACTATGCAGCTCATATTGGTCACACATTCTTAATGTGCTCCGGCACTCGAGGCGAGCGGGCTCTTCGAACAGTTACCAGTATTGGACCAGCTGTCGTAAGCGGAGGAATCTCAACGTTATTGGCGCTCTCTGTACTAGCTGGGTCCAAATCATATGTGTTTGTCGCCTTCTTCAAAGTAAGTACTTCAACTATCCAGTTGTTCTTACTTGAATTTCTCTGTGTGAAAACATTCTGTGTGCATAATGTGGCAGAACGTAAACTACAGAACTTGAAGAATAAAGTAATCATTCATGACATAAGTCAATATAAGCCCGAATAGCCCTGCTTGTGTTCTTCACAATTATTAATATTCTATATTTAAATTAACTGCAATTATAATTCATTTTGTATAGATTATCCTCATAAATGCATGATAAATTGTTCTGCAGATAATCAATCAAGATCTTTCTTTTCCAATATCCTACGTGATTCGCGTAATATTTGTAAATAATGATTACTATACTGATAGTACTAGGTAATTATGTGCGTTACAGTAGCAGAAATTACGAGGAACGGGTGACATTACGTCAAGTAATGAATTAAGTGGCCAAGGTACACATAGCACAGGACTAAACAATAATCAATACACATATTAATCGTTATTCATGTCAATGCTTGTCTTTCAGATCTTTGGCTTGGTTGTGGTGTTTGGCTTATTTCATGGAACAGTGCTACTTCCAGTGCTTTTGAGTATGTTCGGACCTGCGCCATACCAAATATCTCGGTCTCGATCAGAAGAACTAGATAACGACAAGAACTACAATCTATGTAGCACGGGAGAATGTATGGAGAAACCATTCACAGACAAAGTGAAAGAATCGTCGATCTTAGTCAACGGAAATTCGGAAAAGGTTCGCACGAATGGGATTGAAGAACCAAGTTGAAAGTACATTTTATCAGTAATATGAATGTTTTTATTCTAATTCAACTACTATATTCAACCCAAAGTGATATTGTAAGAGACCGTGGGTGATTGTGATATGTGTGCTTAATTATACTATTATTGTTGTAATTATTTTTGTGATTCTTATAGGTCAGTAGTTGATACTATTTTTAGTTAAGTAATGATCTTATTAGTGATTGTCTGTTCTCACCAAACTAGTCTCAGTGGTAAGGGCAGTGGTAATGAGTTATCTTATTTTTAAGTTGTAATATATGTGTTTATAATGTATGTATCCTAGTATTGTATTATCTATAAGCGTAATAAATATTTTATCTGAGATAATTTCTGTATACAGACCATAGGGGTTATGTTTTAAAATTGCATAACATATTTATAAGCTATAAATAATTGATGTACATACATTATTTATTATACATTCCATCACTCTGGTGAAGTATAGATTTTTTATTATTTATAACGTTTTCAGCTGTATTGAACCAAAGCCTTGAAATTGAAAAAATTAAAACATCTTTTGAATAAAATGCAAAATGTATCGTATACCGTACATCCAAATCCAAAAAATACACCAGCTGGTATTGTTACTTTCCTTCGATTGTTTCAATTAAACAATACAATAGAATTGTACAATTTTGAAAATCCTCTTTCAATTTTGTTCTAAAAAGTATTTCCACTTGAACAATATCCTTCTAAATGGTACTTAATGACCCCACCACCAGCTCAGTGGCATAGCCAGGGAGGGCCAGAAAATTGATATTGCTTTGCTAACGTCATGCGGGCATACAACTATTTCATTGCACATTGCGCATTCTGGCTGATGAATATTGAAATTTAACTTACTTTTATCGTTCATATTCTAAATTCCTAAATAAAACATATTCATATTGAAAATGTCAATACTGAGAAGATACGTGGTAGCCTCAGGGCTATATGTACGAGTTTCAGATATTCAAGAGTCAAACTACATTATTCTGATATTACCTTCAGCTTTGTCTTCTGAAACTCGGAAATTCTATACGCCACTAGATTTGGGCGCCTTCTTTTTAAAAAACCGTAATTTGTCCGATTGACTCATGACGAACTCAAAGAGAATATTAAGAGAAGACTTGGATGCGCACACATGCAGTGGTGGACAATAAATCAAATGAAATGAACATATATATAGAACACGACTTTTGATTGTCAATTGTCAACTGATTCTAGCTCTCCTGTCCCCTTGTGCTCGTATAAATACGTAGTCATAATATTCCGCGAACGCGGCGTCTTCCGTCTCTGTACAAAGAAAACGAAAATGCAAGTGTACCGGTAGTCTTCGCAGAAATAAAACACGAGTCTTGACAATGGGGCAATCGTGAAACAACTAACAAGCTCTGCTAATTGTACTATTTCGAAGAGTGAAAATTGAAATAGTTCAATCAAACTATCGTAATCGCTTATCGATTGTTTCAAATACACTGTCGTAATAATTTCAGACAAATTAATAATTGTTTGAAATAATTGCAATAATATATCTCTTTTGAGATTGAGTAACTGTGCAGTGCGGCCGTACCTAAAGCATTAGGTATGTCCTGGGCCCAGTCGGCCGGTCCTGTGCGCACGGCTATGAACTGTTCATACCTGCAAATACGTAGTACCGCCTGCGGCCTGATACAGTACTTGTGTTGGTGGTTCTGGATTCATCAGGCTTGGAACTTAGTTTTTTAAGAGTTGGTACACAAGTGCGTCAAAACAGCACCCAGAAAGCACCCACAATCAGAGCCAGCGCCCAAGCTCAGGGTCGCTTCGGAAAAAACCACCTACTACCAATTTCAACAAAATACGGAATACGCTATTTAATTAATGACATTATCCCAATGACTAACCCTCTTACGTCTATCATCCCTATTTTTCCTGAGACATGATCTATGAATGATTTTAGAGGACAATTCTTCAACAGAATTTAACGCAATTTTTTTCTGTTTCGTGTATTTAAAAAAGAATCAACAGCATTTCTACACCATATAAACTGACATGAATATGGTCCTGAAAACATTATCATTCAGAATTAGACCCTGACTTTTTCGTGCCATCTCTGTTCTCCAGGAAACTACTCGTATCTATAACATGGTGATTCAACATTCGGTTTCTGGAATATTGAAAGTGAATTTTTGGGGATGTCGACATTTGTGCCGCATAGGCCTATTGATTGGTATGAGGGTGTTCCTGGACAACTACTGAATTCATTCGAGCCCTTGACATGTTTGTTCCATCTCTGTTCACCGGTGAACAGCCCTTATCTAAAGTATACGGTAATATTATTCTTTGGGCGCTGGAATATTGAACGTGAATTTCAGGGGTTGTCAATATTTGTGCCGCATATTGACTGGTAAGGGTGATCCTGGATACCTTATCAACCCTCATTTTACTAACCCTAACTTTTTTGTTCCAACTCTGTATTCCAGGGAACACTCTTATGAAAAATGGACATTTTAAGCTCTGGGCACTGGAAAATCAAATTCCAATTTGAGGGGTTGTCAATATTTCTGCACCGTTCTCACCAACATGGGGTTGTTCCTGGATATCTTGAAGGTCCAAATCTGCCCCCAGCTCTTTTTATTCCATCTCTGTATTCCAGGGAGCAACCCTCTTCTGAAAAATTGTCATTTCGAGCAGTGTCGGACTGAGTCCAAAAGGCCCCGGCAGCAAAGACATTCAGAAGGGTCTCTCACAGCGAGGGCGAAGCCCGAGCCACAACGGGGTTTTGGGCGTAGTCCCAGCTGCTGGAGGCGATTTTTTTCTAATATTCATATTTTAAGCGATGAAATATATAACTATCCTTTTATCACAGTAGAATATTCACATAATCTAATTAAGACAAATAATCTTTCTTATAAGCTATGACTAGGTACTTGTATCAATGATATTATAGCTGTGTGAAAAAGAGTCACAATCAAAGCAATAGGTATGTGATGCTGCATTTTTCTCATTTATTGAAAAAAGTAAGTGCTTTTAAAATATAAATTGGAAAGCATCAAAAGAATCTTGCATATACAATGAACTTGAACATCTGATGTGGTACTTATAATCTGCTGTAACTATATATTTTATGCAGGGACGTCGTTAAAATTTGTGTATTGGGGGGGCGCACAGGTTACAACTACAAATAAAATGACTGCCCAGCTGGACACCAGCTCCTCGCAAAAAGGGGGTCTGCGGGCGGAAGTCTCCTAGCAGAGCCCCGCAGGGAATTTTTTAGAATATGGACATTTTTCAAGTAATTTTTGCAATTCACAAGTAGTTTTGAAGTCTTATAATTAAATCATCATGGACATTTTCGAAGATATACTTGTGCGATTTCTCCCAGCAAAGCCCTGCAGCGCATTTTTTGAAATAGGCCTACGTCATTTTCCAAGTGATTTCTTGATATTTACAAGCAGTTTTGGAGTCCAATGATTGAATCACTATGGACATTACCAAAGTTGTTTTTAATAGTATAATCATTATGGACATTTTCGGAGTTATTTTCTCGATTTCTCCCAGTAAAATTCCCAGCAGTGATTTTTTTAAAAATATGGTCATTTTTCAAGTGATTTTTGCGCTCCAAGAGCAATTCTGGAATCTAATAATTGAATCATTATCGAAAAGAAAAAAAAGAAGTGTAAAGTAGTAGAGTGTATACTGATACAATTCATATCAAGTAATAATATCTCATTGTGTGCTTATTTGTAGGTCAACATAATATATTTTCAAAGGAGCTGATGAATCATTGGAGGGGCGCAAATGCCGATAAGTGGCCTCCCCCCCCCCCTTCCCCCGTGGACCCCTAAAGGCATTCCTGATTTATGACACCACTCTTAAAACTATATACACGCGAGAATCATATCCATTCCTATTGTTTCATTTTGAACATCAGATTAACAACAGAGAAGGATCACAGAAAATATGTTTCCTTATGATGATAATAATAATGATTAATTCACAGTGTACTGCCGGTCTGAACTGATGAGATATATGAATAACGACAATTCTGAAGCTGACTCCCTATTGGTTAGCAAAATTGTAACCTGTGACTAACAGAAAATAACTATAAAATGTAACTAACAAGCAGAACTATCAAAAATTCATATTAGAGAAAAAGCTCATCAGTCAAGATGCAACGACGAATACAATACCATTATTTTCGGCGATTTCACTTTAAAATATAATTGTCAAGTATAATTAATATTTGATGGTAGATGATAAAATAATATGTATAAGAACAACAAAAGAAGGACAAAATCGCGCACGCACGTGCAACTTCAACGATGAAACAGTACAACGCATTAGAAGTCTAAAGAGCAACGGGCAATTATAAAAAATACATTGCATAATGATTTGATTTACTTGCATCCCCTTAGAATGTTTCTATTGAATTCTGTATTTCAGCAATCATAGAAATGAGCGCAAAATATGGAAGATTTAATTAGATATTATATACAAAGCATAAAAATTGTATTGTTGCATTTTGTTTATTAATAACCGCGAAGGTTCACAGAACATAAATGATTCAGGGGCCTCCGTGTGCCAGCAAGCATTGAATATTGTAAATGAAATAATAGAATTTGCTCGATCATCACCTTCAAACGCCAGTTGCTGACGCCGATCGAAACATATAAGTACAGCATCTAGCATTCATTTCCTATGAAATATGATACAAAAACATTTCTTAGTCTAGGCTTACGTATCACAGACTAAAACAAGGCACGTGCACCTCCCACAACATTTTGCTATAATTATATAGGCTTCAATAATGTTGTATACACGTGGGCCCAGACATATGCAATCAATATTTTATTAGATTTTGCCATGTATTTTTTATTTAGTCATAATATTTTTGCAAGTCAAGTATTATTGCATACTTATATATTTTGGGGGCCCTATTAGCCAGGGGCCCCGGCGGCCTTCGCCGCCTAGCCACCCTGGCCAGTCCGAGACTGATTTCGAGCTCTGGGCGCTAGATATTTGGCACTGAATTTTAGGAGTTGTCAACATTTCTGCACCGTATATTCACCAACATGGGGTAGTTTCAGGATACCTTGACGGTCCAAATCTATCCCTAACTTTTTTGTTCCATCACTGTATTCCAGGGAACAACCCTCTTGATGGTTCAGTGTATAACCACTCGGCCACACGTCTCGGTATCAGATTTATATTATACCTGAACTTACTATTAGACAATTATGGAACTATCCATTAGTCTTGAACTTATTGTGTACAGATTGTTCAATGCCTTTCAATATTAATCATTTGCTTTGTTTGTTTATACTTGTGTTCTTCTTTACTATTGAAATTATGGTAGGGATAATCTATATGTTCGTAGCGTGCATGTGCACCTGTGATTGTGCCTGCGTGTGTACGTGCGCTATATGAGATGCCTGATGGTAGGGCGAGGGCTTCGGGTACTCTGAACGGGCGGTAGTGTTGGACAGGGGAAAACGAGGAGGTGAGGAAACCGCCGAGCGGGGGCTGCGGTTCGGCTGCGCGAGGGTTTTTGCTCGGATTACTCTGTGATGCGCAATTGTGCCTAGGGGGGAGGGAGGCATGAAGGCTCAACATTTTAGTTTCATAATCATGGCACGTCGTCATTGAGTTTATATTGTTAGTAGTCGTATTAGACGGGCGCAACTTGCTAGTAATTAGTACATATATTTTCTTCCATTTTTTGCGGTAACTTGTATTATTTTACCAATGAAACTCAATTAAATCAATTCTATGCTCTCCAACGTTTCATGTTTATTGCAAAACACATTGTCAAAGCCTAAAATATGAGATGTGAACTGAAAGTATTCAGCTCAAAATTGAGCCTTGATAATGTGTTTGCAAAAGAAACGTTGGCGTTGATGAAACGTTGATTCAATTGAGTTTCATTAATACAACAATACATTTCACCCCAAAAATGGAAAAAAATTACCAATAATTTTAAAAACTTTCATACTTGAATAATATATATATATATATATATATATATATATATATATATATATATATATTGTTAGTATTTAGTTAATATGAAGGTGATTGCATATGAATGTATCCTAGAAATGCAGGAATATTTGTAGGCTTGTTGACGAAATAACTCCACACATGTTGACTGTTAGTGACGAACTGTTTTTATTATAAGCTCAACACTAGGGGCAGCACAAGTCAATACACGACAAATGGTGCCAACCTTTGAGTTACATTTTGCTTGCTCCAACACCTCTCCTCAAAATGTCACAATCAAAATTTCAAAGGCTCAATTCTACTACATGTAGATCCCCAATTTGTTGGCCAAGTCTTTCGTCTTGGGCCCAGTTTGAGGTTTTGTAAGGATATCAGCTACATTCTCATTAGATTGAACATACACAAATGTTATCTCCCCATTTTTCACCAGTTCCCTGTTGTAGTGATATTTAACATTGATATGCTTACTTCTATCATTAATTGCATTAGAATCTGCAATACAAATTGCACCCATATTATCTGCATGAATGCTGCATGGCTTAGGTACAAATTTATCCTGTCCCAACTCATGTAGGAAGTCTCTCAACCACTCAAATTCAGCGACACATTCATACATTGCTACATACTCTGCGTGAGTCGTGGAAGTAGCAACACACCTTTGTTTCTTGCTACGCCAACATATTGCAGCTCCTGCCAAGATGAACACATAACCAGAGATAGACTTGGCATCTATTTTATTATTAGCCCAATCAGAGTCAGTATACACTTCGACGGGTTTCCCCGTCTTGTGGTAATTCAGGCTGTAGCCTTTCGTCCCTTTCAAATACTGAAGAATGTGTTTAACATTCACCCAATCTCCTTTAACTGGATTCTCGCAGAACTGGCTTACTAAACAAACCGCATTTGCTATGTCTGCTCTTGTATTTCCTGCTACATACAATAAACATCCAACAGCCTTCCTGTAAATGTGTTGATCGAAAGTATCACTCTCACACCTGTCTACATTCATGACTCCCACTTCTAGTGGCGTACTTAGGCTCCTACAATCCAACATAGAAAACTCTTCCAATATCTCGTCTACGTAAGACTGTTGATTTACATTCAATTCTCCCCTGGAAGGTCTTTTAATTGTCATTGATAGCAGATTTGTAACATCACCCAAATCCTTTATCTGCATACAATCGGAAAGATCTTTCTTTGCCTGGTCTACCGGAGCTCTTGTTCCAACTAACAGGAAATCATCTACATACACTGCGATGATCACGCCTGTTCTTACATAAACACAAGTATCCTTAACACTTTGGGTAAACCCTAGTCTAGTTAAAATACCATGCAAGTGATGATTCCAGTTCCTCCCTGCCTGTTTCAGACCGTAAATGCTCTTTTTGAGTTTACAGACAAACCTATCTGCGTCACATGACGCAAAGCCCGGTGGTTGCTCCATGTAAATGACAGTATCCAAATCACTGTTCAGATAAGCCCCAACTACATCAAGATGGACCATCTCCCAATCGTTTTCGATAGCTATGGCCATGAGGATCCTAAGGGTCTTTCTCTGTACCACTGGGCTAAAGGTTTCATGATAATCTATACCATACATTTGTCTGAAGCCCTGTGCTACCAGTCTAGCCTTAAATCTAACAACTTTGCCCTCTACTTTCTTCAAGGCAAACACCCACCTACTTCCTATTACATTACACCCATTTTGTCTCTTTACAATTTCCCAAGTAGATTGGGCTTCCATGTTTCTAAGCTCCTCTAGCATGGCATCTCTCCACTTCTCTACATGGGATCCGCTTAGCGCCTCCTCTGCAGTCACGGGTATCACAATGTCCATGGCCTCTTTCCTCTTGCACCTTAACATGTTACAGCATGGACACGTCCTGGGCACCCTCCTCCTGTCAGATCGTCTCACTGGTGGTTGACCCGAGACGTACGGCTCCGCCCCTGCTTGGACTGGCACCTCCCCCCGGACCGCCTCCGCTTGGACTGGCACCTCCCCCCGGACCGCCTCTGCTTGGACTGGCACCACCTCCCGGACCGCCTCTGCTTGGACTGGCACCACCTCCCGGACCGCCTCTGCTTGGACTGGCACCACCTCCCGGACCGCCTCTGCTTGGATTGGCACCACCTCCCGGACCGCCTCTGCTTGGACTGGCACCTCCCCCCGGACCGCCTCTGTTTGGACTGGCACCTCTCCCCGGACCGCCTCTGCTTGGACTGGCGCCTCTGCTTGGACTGGCACCTCCCCTGCATCTGCCACTTCTCCTTGGACTGGCATCTGTCCTTGGATTGGCACCTCTCCTTCATCTGGCACTTCTCCTTGGATTGGCACCTCTCCTTCATCTAGCATCTCTCCTTGGACTGGCCTCTTTTCTATTGAGAATTGCACCTCCGCATCCCTCACTGACTGTGTCTTGGGGTGTTCCGCAGACTTAAAGGGAAAGATGTGTTCCCGGAACTTCACATCTCTACTGCTTGTTATCCTCTTCTTCTCAATGTCCCACAGACGGTAGCCCTTAATGCCTTCGTCGTATCCAAGTAGCACACATGCCCGTGCTCTGGGCCCCAGCTTTCCGGTTCGTTGAACATTTGGAATCCATGCCCATACCTCACAGCCAAATTTTCTGATGTGCTCATAATCACTCCTCTGTAGATTTCTGCCCATCCATACTCCTAACGGTGTGCGGAAGCTTAGTGGCGTTGAAGGGCACCTGTTACGCACATAGCAGGCTGTCATGAGAGCCTCCGCCCAGAAGGAAGCAGGCACTCCGGCTTCGATGATTAAGCACCTGATGACGTTGCTGATAGTGAGGTTAGTTCGCTCGGCTAGGCCATTTTGTTGTGGCGTGTAGGTGATGGACTTCCTGTGCAATATTCCACTCTCCTCTAAATATTTCTTGAAGTCTCCGCCTACATATTCCCCACCTTGATCTGTCTGAAGTTCCTTTATCTTCTTCTCATGAAATATTTCTACCCTCTCCTTGTATTTCTTGAACTCCAACAAAGCATCACTCTTTCTTGATATGGGAATCGCAGACACATACCTGGAGGTTTCGTCAATGAAAGTTACAATGAACCTCTTGTGCCCCTTTGACGCAGGAGTTATTGGTCCCATCACATCAGAGTGAATGCGGTCTAGCACCTCCTTAGCTTTTTCTCCTCCGTCCACTGGGAACTTGTCACGTTTCATCTTCCCGGCAATGCACGGTATGCAGTCTTCGTCTTCTCCCTTGCTTTCCTTCTCCGTCAACTCCTGTAAGACATCTAGCTTCATTAGTGCCTTTTTATTTGGATGACCTAGTCGACTGTGCCAGGTGGAGCGAGATACTCTCGACACTTTGATCTTCTTTGTTCTATATTCTTCTTCGATTTCTTTGGTTGAGACTCCACCCAATGTTGTCACATAGTAAAGCCTTGACACTCGGTGTGCTTGGAAACATATCTTGTCTCCCATCAGGATTTTTGATATTCCTTGAAAGGCTTCAATCTTTACGCCTTTTTCTTCAATCTGTCCTTGGGATATCAAATTATCCTGGAGTTCAGGCACGAGTAACACTTCTTTGAATTCAATGTCTTTACCTCCACATTCATCAGACATTTGAAGAGTAACTCTCCCTTTTCCTGCGATCTTTAGCGGAGCACCGTCTCCCACTTCAACTTCACCCTGCATCTCCTTGAAATCTTGAATGAGGTCTCTTCGATGTGTCATATGGTCTGAGGCACCACTGTCGAGCAACCAAACTCCTCCATTGTTTGGAACATTTCTCTTGGCACATAAAGATACATGCTCCCTGGTGACAACAGATGCTTTCTTTGATTCTCCCATATTTTCCTCCGATTTCTCACGTTTAGGACATCTCACAGCTATATGCCCTTCTCCCCCACAGGCAAAGCACCAAAACTTGCGTGGTTTGCCTTTACCAGGCTTAGGCTTCGATCCCTCCTCCTGTGATAGTTCCTCAGCAGTATCATATCTAGGCCTAGCCCTACTATCTTGCTTCTTTCTAGTTTGTTGTGACTGACCTCTCCATGAAATCTTCAAAGCTTGGTGTTGACTATTTTCTTCACCATTTCGCTTCCTCTCTTGCTCATCTTCCAGCAACTGCTTCTTCACCACAGCCATGGTCAACTCTCTGGATTGTGAGGTGAGGGTCTTAATAAGAATTTCATAGGTGTTAGGTAGTCCTGTTAGACAAATTCCTGCTAATTGTTTATCTGTAAATTCGATGTTATTCTTCTTCAACACACGATTCAGATTTACAATTTTGCAGCAATATTCAGTCACGCTGACGTCATCCGTCTTCTCTAGATGCGTTAGCTCTCTCAGCTTCAACATGGACCCATACAGGGAGTTGTCATTGCATAGCTTATCAAGCGTCTCCCACGCAACAGAAGCTATCTCGCAATCCATAACATCAGTTATCAGATCATCACTTACCGATCTTAAGATGAGGGATAACGCCGTTAGATTGTCCCTGGTTCTTTTCCTCGTGTCTTGCTGAGATATTTGACCATTAGGAATGTTTTCATATCCGCAGATAGCCTCCCAACAATCCCGCAGCAACATTTCCGACTTGACTCGCACCATCCATGCATTGTAATTGTGCATAGTTAGTTTAGGAATGCTAAAGCTAACATCGTGGCCCAAACCACCATCGTTGTTGTCTCTTGTTGCCATCTTCTCCTCTCCCGAGTTCGTTGGGAAACCACACACAGCAACACAGCTTTCGTCAACGTGCCGTCCTAGGCCTAGATTGTCCTCCGACTTTATCTGCCTAATCCCCACAGATTTCACACGCTAAACACTTCACTGCGCACCTGGGCCCATAACCTGTTAGTATTTAGTTAATATGAAGGTGATTGCATATGAATGTATCCTAGAAATGCAGGAATATTTGTAGGCTTGTTGACGAAATAACTCCACACATGTTGACTGTTAGTGACGAACTGTTTTTATTATAAGCTCAACACTAGGGGCAGCACAAGTCAATACACGACAAATGGTGCCAACCTTTGAGTTACATTTTGCTTGCTCCAACATATATATATATATATATATATATATATTTATATATATATATATATATATATATATATATATATATATATACATATATATATATATACATATATATATATATATATATATATATATATATATATATATATATATATATATATATATATATATATATATATATATATATATATGTATATGTATATATAAAAGTTTGTATTTTTTAAAATTCGGAACCGGAATAGTGAATACGTGGTCAGCCATATTGTTCTTTGTTCATACTTCAGTGAATGGTCAAGTCGTCATTCGTGTTCGTCTCGTGGTGAATCCGGTAAGTTTCAGTTGAATTTTATTGATTTTATGTTCGTAAATGTAAATTTTAGCATACTACAACTCGTAATATTGAAGTATCATTGTTATTTCACTTGAACAATCAGTCATCATACTTCCGAGTTTGTTTAATTAAACTGGGCCCTAACTACAAAGTCTAGGCCTCTTGCCTATATGACTTGTCCAGGCCTAGGCCGTGCTTATGTGAGAAATATTGAGGCAGGCCATGATTGCATTTCGTTTAGTTTGCTTGCCTCTTCAAATGAATGTCCAATATTTACAATATCTAGGCAATATTTTGACTGATGTAGGGCCTACCCAAACCCATGGTCGACTATCATGTCTAGTGCCTATCAAGATTCAAGGGCTTGTATTCAAAGTGAATTTGTAAAATTGCATTGTGTTGGCCTATTTTTTTGTTAGGCCTAGGCCTTGAGTTTTGACTTTGTTAGATAAGGTAAGTTTTGAACCATGAAAATTGCGGCCCCTACCAATTTTGACACCAAACTTACCTCACGTAGCCTAACCTTGAGCATCAGTAGAAACAATTTTGGTTGTGTAAGAAAATTTGTAGCAATAATTGTGTTGGATCTTAAGGTATACACTCGAAGACAGGTTCACCTCCAAAGTACAAACAGCTGTTTGATCTTTGTATCTTCATGTATTAATATCATTCTATTGAATGGCTCTATGTTGCCCAATTCTTTTTCAAATCACAGCTTGAGATGTACTAGTAGGGTCATTCCACATCAAATCAACTGAGCCGAGCATCATTATTTCCCTCACCATCTCCAATTTTGATGAAATTCACACCAGTTGTGCCAACCATCGAGACGACCAATTGTACAAATTTTTGGCTCTGTAGCCCTTATAGTTTTCGATTTACGCCACATAGAAAAATTACAAATTTGACGCGCTTTGCGCCGTTCTAAAATTGGTTACGGTACTTCTGAACCGTTCAATGTAGATAGGCCCACATAATTTTTTTCCATAATTGAGCTCTGATTTTATGCAAATTAATGGCATCAGATTTGATGCTATTCTGTCGTTTGAAGATCGAGATATCTGTGTCCACATTTTTTGGTTTCACCCCACATAAATAAGGTGTGTTTTGAATAAATTAAAAAAAACCATCAAATTGTATGTATATTCAACACATGAAAAGCATTGCTAAAAAGTGGTAAAATGATGGTATCGGGAGATATAACAGGGTCATGCTATGATTGTGTAGAAAGCATCAATACTTTGACAAGATCTAGACCTCATTCTGGTTACAGTCCTAAGCATCACTGAAGTAACAGTAGGCCTACAGATTGAGAGTTTTCCTACACAATCATAGCATGGCCCTGTTCTACCTCCTGATAGGCCCAACCATCATTTTACCACTTTTTAGCAATGCTTTTCAAGTATTGAATATACATACAATTTGATGGGTTTTTTAAAATTTATTTAAAACACCTTTTTTTCATGTGGGGTGAAACCAAAAAATGTGAACACAGATATCTCGATCTTCAAACGACAGAATAGCATCAAAGCTGATGCCATTAATTTGCATCAAATCAGAGCTTAATAATTATGGGAAAAAAATTATGTATGTACGTTGAACGGTTTAGACGTTGGAAGTAACAAATTTTGGAACGGCGCAAAGCGCGTCAAATTTGCAATTTTTCTACGTGGCGTAAATCAAAAACTTTGAGGGCTACAGAGCCAAAAATTTGTATGATTGGTCGTCTCAATGGTTGGCACAACTGGTATGAATTTCATCAAAATTGGGGATGGTGAGGGAAATGGCTCAGTTGATTTGAATGGAATTACCCAGTACCGATAGGCTTAACTTGGTATAACTGGCTTATGCAGCACGATGCAGTACATACCGGTTCCGGTATTGTAGTTTGTAAAAAGTACCTAATAAAAGTAGTAGGCCTAGGACCTTGAAATAAAAGAAAAAATGATTTACTCATCACTGCAATCAATGCTATATAGACTTGCCTACTGGTACTGTTAGACTTATATCAATATTCAATCGGATGTCAAGATAGCTTGAATGGCTATTTCTTATGTTCCAGTTAGTACCAGCATTTGATTGAGCATAACCTCCAACAAGCACTCGAGAACAACACGCTAGCTGCAGATTGTTTTTTATTGGAGCATCTGAACAGGCTCCATGATGGCTTCTGATTGACTTGTTCACAAATGCAAATTACTACCATTATTAACGGGTAAGAAATTATAATTAAATAAGAATTTAAATTTCCTGACAGCTCTAAAGGTTACTTGCTAGGAAATTTTAAGTGAATGAGGCCTGTTTACTTGAACTTAACTTGGTAGAGGTGAAAGTTGTTCTCACAGGTAGGGACAGGCTTGAAAACAGTGTACGAAATGGCGTGTGTTAGAAGTTTATCCAATTACTACGTGTACGACTAATTATTACTGGCTCAGGCCTTGTTGACCTTTCGAGATCTACATTGATATTGGTACTGACTAAAATCTACCCTGTTGGTGTCAATTTCCGTTTAGAAGGCCTATGATGCATCCTAGCAGCAAATTGGGAATTAAATGAAGCTACTTGGAAACTGATGATAACATTCGAGCATCCTGATGATAAATTGTCCTCGATTTAAACTAGGGTAGAAGTTGATGACAAGATATTGAATAAAAATTGAAGCAAGAAATCAATATGAATTGAAAATCAGTACATTACATTATACATGATGCATGAAATACATTAAATTAAACATAGGAGGCCAAGCATGCTAATCACCTTCTAATCCTTCTTGGCCGGACATGTGCAGGCTCATCTTCGTTTCGTTCATTATCAATGTCGATACGATTAGTGGTATCCTGGACCGAGACGCGTGGTCGTGTGGTAACACACTGAACCGTCATTCGGGAGACCGGGGTTCGATTCCCACCATGGTCGATCATCCTGACAGGGGTTTTTCGTGGTTTCCCTCTGTCGTTCAGGTTAATACTGGAATGGTTCCTTAACAACAGGCCACGACCGACTCCTTCCCACCATCCAAAACACCTAATACAATAACCTTTCATCTCATCATCCCATCATCTCATTCATCATCCACCGACGCCAATAGATCGTAGCCATCAGTATAGTGCGTCGTTGAAACCCAATATAATAAAGTGGTATCCTGGGTCGGAACACGCTGATACGGAATCTGGGGCTCATCATCACTTGGAAACAAACGAGATTGCGATGTTTTGACTATTCCCTTGGTCACAGTAAAGTAGATAGTGATGATGAAGGCTGTTTGTTCAGGTAGGTGAGTGTGGTGTAGGAGGGGGCAGGGGGGGAGACTGATATGTGTTGGAAGGTGTAAAGTAAAAGAAAACAAGAAGTTGAAGTCGGAAGGGGAGGGGGGGCGTGTTGTCATAGTGGTTGGCTGTAGTGGGAGGGAAGGGAGAAGCTGATGAAGTGTAAAATTAACTCTATTCGGCACAAAATGTACCAATAGAATGTGCTAGCGGCAGCTGTAAAAAATCCAACATGGTGGTAGTTTGGAGGACATAGTAATCTCTCCGTAGTGTTTACTATGGCTACTTCCCTTGTAATGCAACTTGGAATTACCATGCTAAACTTTCATACGTGCGATTTTGTTTTATGTTCATCTTTCAACAAATGTGTCCCAAGTTATTCAATTAGATTTGGATGTTTCATTTGTAGAGAAAATGTTATTGAAACTTGGATCGGATTATTTTAATAATATGATCCACCACATTTGTTTAAACTATTGTTGTAAGTTAGGTATATACAGTTGGGCCCGCATATAACGAATTTCAAGGGGAATGAAAATCTGTTCGTAAAAACAGAATTTCATTATAGAGATTTATTGCTGTTTTTCATAAGAATTTTAGAGATAAAGATAGGCCTACATTTACGACTTGGTATAGTACTGTATTAGGTGACATATTATCATCACATCGTATCATCACTTGGTATGTTTATAGAAAGTAATAGAAAACAACTATGTCCTTTCATAAAGAACTTACCATCAGCTATCACATGACACCACCACTTCCCACTTCTCGTGTTTCATTTCCTAGGTTACAGGAAACTATCACGAATGGAAATGAAGGAATGTAAACAAAAAAATAGATAAACAAAGTCATTGAAGACGTCACCATCGCGTTATTATTTAGCGCGCATTGAGTGAATGTTTGGGTTTGGGCCCTTTCCACTGTGCGTGGGGGTGGGGAGTGCAGCAAGTGTTCTTATGACCGCGTGCTTTCGTGAACGTCACCATAGCAACGCTGCTACGATGTATAGTCAGTTCAAAATAAATGTAACCTAAAAATAGATCTACTCAGAAAGTTCCGATTTTCGAATATTTTGTTGGAAATAGCTGAAAATACTAAGCAAAATATGCTGAAAAGTGACAAAAAATTCGTAATGACCGAATTTTAAAATATAAATTACTTCCTTATAGGTTTTTATTTAGTATTGTAAGGATAGGAGATTTGAAGGGGGATGGTAATTAATTTGTGAAAACCGAAATTTCGTTAAAACCTAGTTTGTTGTGGGTCGACTGTAGTATTATTACTAGGTAAATGTTGTGTGAGAATTTAGATTATTAAATTATTTCACTCCTTTAGTAACTTATCACAAACTTATATAGGGCCTAAATTAACCGAATAATTTACCCATGCAACATATTAATTCGTTGACTGATATTACTTCAAAACACCATTAAACTTGAGCTTAAAAATGTCCAGTAGGTATTGGCAAAATGTGTAGGATTTTTCTAAACATTGTCATTACTTGTTATCTAATCTAGGCCTATGTATGACTACTTAAGCACTCCAAGGAAATTAATTGCAAGGTAAACATAAAAAATGTGTTATGTTTTAAGAGAAGTTTATTTAATTACACGGTTTTCGTTTTGTATAATATAATATACAAAACAGTTTTGTATAGTTTTTGTATGATGGGCCCTATTTGCAATCAACCCACAACATATCATCAGTTGAAATGGGCTATGTCAAATAATTATTTACAGTTTAATGTTATTTACAAAAATAGTATTCACAATTACCCTGAAGCTGGCCTTACATGAACATTTTTGATGCGATATCGCTCCCGCGAGCAGGACGGTGCGTCAAGATTAAACAAAAGTGCTGCTGCCTAGTAGCAATTCGAGCAAGTTTGTCAAAGAGATGGGCGTGTCTATAGTCTCCCGCGATTTTCGTGGCATGACTCAAGTACGTTGACTGTTTGTTGTAATTTTGTTGACATTGCTGGTGTCTTAATAATAATAATAATAATAATAGCTATATAAAAACAAAATCTCATAAAAGAAGTAGTATGCACGTGAGCAAATTCATCAATTATGGAATTATATTAAACAATTCATGCTAAAATCGACGTTCTGGGGTAAGCAGTACGACGGCGACCTCAAGTGGATTCTACCTGAACCCAAGCGACATCCGGCCATTCCGCATGCTATTTGGTGCGGTGCGAGCTAAAAGTTGAGTAGAGTTGAACTTGTGCGGCAAAACCACGCATCATCACGCAGTCTTCGCTGATTGGTCAATAATTCAAAATGGCCGATATCGCTCCCGCATGCGGTTGTGATATCGCATCGAAAATGTTCATGTAAGGCCAGCTTAAATGTCATGGACACATAGTATATGCACTTTGAAAACCTGAAATGTATCATCAATTGAAATGGATGGGGACAAATAATTAATTACAGTTGAATGCTATTTACAATTAATCTAAAAAGTGTCAGGTAGGCATATCATTTGCAATTGACCTAAAAAGTTTCATCAATTGAAATGGATTGCCGCATTTTGGGAATAAATGAAAGGAACATTCGCGGTCCTTTCCTGTCACAGAATTATATTGTGGTACGCAACAATTTCGTCGTGAAACACATTTCTTTTTTGGCGAAAAAGTAGTCATGACCAAAACAAACTACGTAGTAACGAAGCCACGCTCAGAATTGTGTCCTCCAAACTCTATTTACGGTAGTCGCCGCTGAGCGCATGACTGCGACTTTTTGTGCCGAATAGTTGGAATGAATGAATGAATGAATGAATGAATGAATGAATGAATTAATGAATTAATGAATGAATGAATGAATGAATGAATGAATGAATGGGTGCATGAAGGAAGGGGGGTATTTGGAAGTTGTGAGGAATGGCTGGCAGTGGATAGGATGAAGAAGCTTGCAAATGGTTGAGGGGTGTAGAGATGTGAACTATTCAAGTAGTTGAGTAATTGATGAAGTAGTTCATTAAATTCTTGACGTTACAGTAAAATTATTCAATAACTTATTATTAGGCCCACTATTCAGATTTGGTCCAGTAGTTTCCGAGATGAAGGTACATTAGTATTGAAAATGATACTAGCTGGCAAATGAATGATACATACGCAGATGCATAGAACCATTTCACTTCCGAGTCTTTATGGCAAATAATCCAATAGCAAAGTTGTGGGTATTTTGAAAGATGCATAAATTATTTTTGAACATATATAGCATTATAAAGCAAAAGGCATCATTATTTAATCATTGAATAAATTAAAAAAAGAGAAAAGTCAAGGCCCACTTAATAACAAGATATTGAATGATATTGATATTGAAATTAAAGCAAGAAAATGAAAGAAAAATTTATAGGAATTGAAAATCAGTACATTACATTATTCATGATACATGAAATACGTGAAATTGAACATGAGAGGCACCGGCACAAGCAGCGCAGTTGTTGACATGCTCGCCTCGTGTGATCCGGGAGGTGAAGGGGCATATCAGACTTGGTTCAATCCCCGCCACCGTCCATCTTTACAGGGGTTTTTCGTGGTTTCCCCCTGTAGTCTAGGCTAATGCCGGGATGGTTCCCACAATATAGGCCACGACCGCTTCCTCCCCACTTCTCAATACCTAAGGAACCTTCATCTCCTCATCCCATCATCTCATTAATCATTCACCCAACGCCAATGGATCTTAGTAATCAATCATTATAGTGCGTTGTTAAACCCAATATGAAAAATAAAACATAAGAGGCCAAGTGCGCTGGTCTCCTTCTAATCCTCCTTGGCCTAACATGTGCAGCCTAGCAGGCTCATCTTCATTTCGTCCGTTATCAATGTCAATGTGATTAGTGGTATCCTGGGTCGGAACATACTGATACGGAATTTGGGGCTCATCATCACTTCATTGTCAAAACACGAGATTACGACGTTTTGACAATTGCCTTGGTCACAGTCAAGTAGATAGTGATAATGAAGGCTGCTTGTTCAGGTAGGTGGGTGTGGAGTCGGAGGGGGCAGGGTGGAAGACTGATAGGTGTTGGAAGGTCTAACGTAAATGAAAACAAGATGTTGATGTTGGAAAGGGGGGGGGGGGGGGGGGTTGTCATAGAGTGGTTGATGTAGTGGGAGGAAGGGAGAAGCTGATGCAGTGTAAAATTAACCATAGTTAGAATGGGTGTATGGTGGGAGGGGGGTGGGGGGGGGAGGGGTTGGAGGATGTGAGGAATGGCTAGCATTGTATAGGATAAAGTAGCTTCCAATGGTTGAGGGGTTTAGGGAGGTGAACTATTCAAGTAGTCAAGTAATTGATAGAGTACCGGTAGTTAATTGAATTCTTGACTTTAAAATGAAATTATTGAATACTTTATTATTAGGCCTACTATTACAAATTATTTATAATTCTTTGGTTGGTCGATGATCTACTTCTTTCGTGGATACCAGTAGAACTTTGAACGTTGCTTACTTGGAAAATTTGAAGAATTTCAGGTAAAAAGGGATATTTCATTGAATCGTTGGTATGCCTACACTCAGAACAATTTGCCATCAATTAGTATATTTTGTTCCAGCTGCTCACTTTTTGCTCATTGACATGCATTTGCATGGTTTGTAGTTCTTTTCAATAATAATATTTTCACTGTCCATTATGACGTAGAATTGCCATCTACTTTCTACAGAATAAAATTCACTTTCAATTTTTAATTTCATTTCATTTTACCCTGCATAATATAATAGCTGATATATAATATGGGTGAAGATAATTAAATCAACAGAAGACTGCATAAGAAGTCTTGAGTGCGGGCTGACAAAAGAAAAGCATTTATAAATATTGTAGCTCGTAGCAGAGACGGAATACATAAATAATATTTGATATTCAAGAAAAGACAAACAGAACAAAAATTAATTTCATCCAAGCTTTCATTATTAATATGATAACAGTAGCCTATAGTTACTGCATATCACGACAATATGAAGAACTACATAATTAGGTGTAAGAGAGCTGAGTAGTAGGCCTAAGACCTTGAAATGATTGAAAATTAATTAATGTTCATTTTTCACTTCCATGGAATTAGAGCTGGACTTGCATGCCATTATATCTATCAATAGTTGATACAGTACGTAACTGGATTTCGAGATATGCTTGTACAGTAACTTATATTGCTATGTTTCTTACATTACAGTGCTTCCCATCACTCGAATGCATTTGTCCAGCAAGCTGCCGCTGAAGAACACGCTAGCTCTCATTGGACCTTTCCGATTACAAGCCAGCTTCATGACTTCTGATTGGCTCGATTCCGATTGCAGATCACCTCCATTATTCACTGGTAAGAATTAGAATTAAAATTTCCTGATAGCTCTTGATGCTACGCACACAGAAAATTTAGTAGGCCCAAACTAGGGTTCAGAAAGCAATCGTGATTTTGGATTAAAATTGCTCACAGTAAAAATCATGCTGTAGTTCTCGCACAGCATGATATTTCGCATTGTCGAATAGAATTGCCAATTACAGTGAACCCTCCTCAAGAGTCCACGGTAGTCGGTTTGGCAAAATACAAGTTTTTTGATGATAACTTTTAAACGGTATGCGATATCGAAATTCTAATACGCAAGAAACACAATACAATAGCTTCAAGATGATATAAGTTTAACTTTTCAAGTCATGTCGCATAACTGTCAAGCGCATACAGCTGAAAAAACACATTTTTTAGCTGTATACACTTGACAGTTATGTGACATGAATAGTGTAGTTATAAATTATATCATCTTGAAGCTATTTAAATTATCTGTGTTTCGTGCGTGGTAGAGTTTCCATATCTCATACCGTTCAAAAGTTATCGCCAACAATCTTATATTTTGCTAAATCGACTCCCATGGACTCTTAATTCGAAATTTAATGGACCCAGAAATACCCAATTTTATTTATGAAAGTTTGAATAGCGCTTATGGATGGATCAAAACTCCGTAGGGACCAGACCAATTTTTAGCAAAAATGGTTTCAATCAGCGAGAGGTTACTGTTTCAGTACTCGCAGATTCTAGTTGGGCCTACATTGAATGTGAAAATATTTGTTAGTAGCTGCACTGGTAGCTCAGTAATAATGTTTTCAATGAGTGCAAGGTCAATTTTATTCATTTGGGATAAAACAGGTCGTTCAGGATTGTGTAATTCATGTGTATACTTCTTGATTCGTACATCCTTAGGTAAAACGGGAAACGTGTCGACTTGTAAATTTGACAAAGATTGGTCCCGTATCGAAACAGTACTGTAATTCTTGGAAATTATCAGTTGCACTACCTCTGAGAAAAATATGTATGAAAGTTCGAAGTGTAGTGATATTAATAGCAAAATCATTTGTTTTGTTAATATCTTCATTCTATTTTAAATGGTGTTCAAAGAAGCCAACAAGAGTGAGGTTATGTGGAGCATAAATGAGTGATTGAAATGATGGAAGATAAAAGTATCTTGATGCGTGTCTTATGCGTGACTGGAACCCACACTCAACTTAACTTCATTAGCACATTTAAATCGGTGGAAGTGGGCCCTGCCGCGTGGAACTGAGCCAATTTCACTGCGGAATGGATTCGAGACTAGGCAACCAGTGGCGAGTCTGCAACTGGCTCCTGCTTATTTTGGAGCAAAATATCAATTTTTTTAAAATTAAATAGGCCTATGCGCCCTGATTTCTATTACATATTGAAGAAAATATATACAAACACAACATTGAGTTCAATTGCTAGCACAGTCTGCTCCGGGAGGTAAGGGGCATACCGGGCCTCAGTTCGATCCCCACCACAGTCGGTCTTGACTGAAGTTTTTCGTGCTTTGTCTCTTGTCTAGGCTAATGCCGGGATGGTTCCCACAATATAGGCCATGACCACTTTTTTCCCACTAACCTTTCCATTACATAAGAAAACTCCCATCTCATTATTCATTCATCCGTCGCCAATAGATCATAGGTATCATCACAGTGTGTCGTTGAACTCAATATTAATGAATAGAAGAAAGTATTTTTAAATGTCGACATTTTCGATTATAACGTTGAATTCTAGACACGATTGTAGGCAAACATCACAGTTTTGCATTTACATATAAAAAACTCTATTTAAATAACCCTCCATGTCATCTTCTCATTAATCATTCCTCCGGAGTCAATAGATCCGTCATTAAACTCAACACGAAAATAAATATACCTTCATGCCATCTTATCAATCTCTCCGTCGCCAAGAGATCTTGGTCATTCAACTACTTGATTTACTTTTTGACTGCTGACAAATCAATGGCTAAACATTAATACAAACCCATTTCCTATTGTTGCAGGTTGCCCCAGCTGTTGGACATGTGAGCGCACTCTTCCTAGCCTGCAGTACAAGAGAGCTGACTTCAGGATCATTTTGGTGTTCAGTTAGTCCATCACAGCTATCAACACTGACTTCAGCCAGTCAAGCAAGCAGCTGGCCAAGTCAGCTTGCTATGTTTTGAATGGTTGGATGTAGATTGGAATGAATGATGTGGTAGCAAATATATTGTGATTGCATGATTTATTGATATAACTTGTACAGAATAATTAATAAATTGATAAGTTTCAATGACATGATGTGTTCTCACGTGTGATTATCCTGTGACTCCTAGTACCCCCCGTGCAGCCTGCAAGGGAGGGGATGACGGGAACGTAGAGGTGGTGGGGGTGCTTGACCTTGAACCCTTGCGTGCAAGAGAGGCTCATGTAGCTTCCGAGAAAACTACGCAAGTCTCTCTTACACGGTCGAATACAAG
The DNA here is from genome assembly GCA_964007535.1 of Brachyptera risi. Classification (NCBI taxonomy): domain Eukaryota; kingdom Metazoa; phylum Arthropoda; class Insecta; order Plecoptera; family Taeniopterygidae; genus Brachyptera; species Brachyptera risi. The sequence continues at coordinate 64,676,671 of OZ023327.1, read as the reverse complement.
GTCTTCACCCCAACCCCTCCAGCAAGTCTTAGTTGGTGGTCGGACGCATGACAATGTACCCTTGAATGCAAGACAGGCTCATGCGAGTCTATCTCACACGTAAGAGTAGAAGGTCTCGCCTGAGAGTCATCCAGACCGTTCCCCTCACCCCCACAAGCCCTTTACCCACGACTCAGGTGCAGGCCCTTTAGCCACGGCCCAGGTGAGAACAGGCACCAGTGCTCATGGTTATCAGGTTTCTTTAAGCTCAGGGCAACAAGATCCCTACTCGGAGCAGTAGTTTATTAACGTGACATTACCTGGTCATTACTGTCATTTGTTGAACTCTAGGCTGACAAATGCACCATTCTGAGCTTGATCGACTTGGATTAAGACATCCGGGCTGATCATACCACGCTAGGCTGGCCTACCCGGCTCAGGGATCATTTTATAACAGGCTGAATCACACCTGGTTGCGGGCTGCACGGGGGACAGTTTAGCCACATGCCGGTGGACCTTACCCAGCTAACTCCTACATACTACCACAACGCCAAACGCTTCAAGGAAACAGTCTTCAAGGTAAGCTGTAGCCTGCAAGCAACAAAGAGGTCACATTGAAGTGAATAACTTACACATAAATCGTTCAATTTCATGATTTTCAATTGATTGTGGTATATAAGAAGCTATTTCATGTTTCCATCAAACTTGAGGAAAATTGAAAATATACGAAGTTATTTTTTGCAATAAAATCTTCAAAATTCAACTCAATACAGGAACTGAGACCTGATTTGTGTTTCAATTTGATTATTCTACACAAATACAATGACAGAATCAAGAAATTCAACAAAAACCATCAAGTAACCAAAGAAAAAATGCCAAAATGGTGAGGGACTAGTTTTCAACCTTCCGCAATTAATTTCTATGAACTGGTGAGGCCTACGATGTTCTAGTATTTTTTCATGAGTGGTACTTCAGGATCTTTGAATCATTGATTGATTGATTGGTGGTGTTTAAGGGGCGCTCAACAGCGTGGTTATCAGCGCCTAGAAAGCTCTGTTACGATTGCCTCTGCCGTTAGCAAGAAAAACGACACTGATTTACCAAAAACGTAATTTTCACCGACTTTCAGAACAGACTTTTGAAATAAGTATAATAATACACTTATTTGGGGATATTCACACAGAGAAATTACTTTCTAGAGAAAAATTTTTGAGGGAAATTTTAAAAACCAAAACTCATTTATTAAAATCAAATTTGAAAAAAATAAAAAAAGGAGATCATGATTTTTGAATTGGCTAAAATTTTGTGGGAGGACAAGAGGACATCTGAAAAAACAAATTCCGTTGAAATATGTCCCAAAATATCATTTTACGAGGATTCTAAGGCTACATATTGAGTATGATAAATATACTAAATTACTTTTGGCTCCAAAATATTTAAATTTTAACTCAATGTAGGAACTGAGACCTGATATGTGTTCTAATTTGATCACTCCAAAGACACATAACGACAGAACCGAGAAATTTGACGAAAACTATCAAGTCACAAAAAAAGCCAAAATGGTAAAACTAGTTTTCACTAGTTTTTGACCTTCCGCAATTAATTTCTATAAACTGGCGATGCCTACGATGTTCTAGTATCTTTTATGAGTGTAACTTTGAGATCTGTTGATCATTAGAAAGTTCCGCCACAATTGTCCTTGCCGTTGTCAAGAAAAACGTCACTGATTTACCAAAATATGTAAATTTCCAGCCGACTTTCAAGAACAGACTTTTTAAATGATGATAATAATACACTTATTTCGGATACTCACACAGAGAAATTACTTCTGAGGAAAACAATTTTGGGGGGGGAATTTAAAAAACCAAAGCCAAATTAGAAAAATCAAATTTGAAAAGAGTAAAAAGAGGCAATCATGATTTTTGAATTGGCAAAAATTTTATAGGACAAAAAGACATCTGAAGAAACAAAGTCTGTTGAAATTTCACCCAAGATATCATTTTTTGAGTAATTACAAGGATTCTAAGACTACATATTATAACACATGTATGAAGTTATTTTTTACTCTAAAATCTTCAAATTGAGCTCAATATGGGAACTGAGACCTGATCTGTGTTTCAATTCAATTATTCTACACAAAAATGATAACAGAATCGAGAAATTCAACAAAAACTATCTAGTCACAAAAAAAAAATGCCAAAATGGTAAACAGTTGATAAGCACACTTCTTTTCGACCTTTTGCAATCAATTTCTATGAACTGGTGATGCCCATCATGATCTAGAATTTTTTTATGTGCTCACCTTTAGGATCTTCAAATCCAAATTCAAATTTGGTTACGATTGCCCTTGCCGTTGCCAAGAAAATGACACTGCTTTACCAAAAATGGTCAATTTCCGAGAGACTTTCAGAACGGACTCTTGAAATAACAATAATAATACAATTGTTTTCAGATATTCATACAAAGAAATCAATTTTGAGGGAGAAAATATTTTTGGGGAATTTCTAAAACAAAAACTTGGTTCAAAAATCTAATATGAAAAAGAGTAAAAAAAGGCAATCATGATTTTTGATTTGGCTAGAATTTTGTAGAAGGACAAAAGGACATCTAAAAAAACAAACTCCGTTGAAATTACGAGTAGTTACGAGAATTTTGAGACCCTATATATATATATATATATATATATGGCAAATGTACAAAGTTATTTTTTGCTCTGAAATCTTTGAAATAAACTCCATAAAGAAACTGAGAGCTGGTTTGTGTTGTAATTTGATCATTATACACATACATACGACAGAACCAAGAAATTCAACAAAAAGTATCAAGGTGATTGAAAATTTTGCCCCCAAAAATGTCAATTTCAAGCAGACTTTCAGAACGGACTTTTGAAATAACAATAATAGGCCTAATACAGTTATTTTTGGATATGCACAAAGAAAAATAAAGTCTGAGAAAGAAAATATTTTTGAAGGATTTTTAAGACCAAAATTAGGTTGAAAAATCAAATTGAAAAAAGAAAAAAAGAACATCAGGATTTTTGATATGACTGAAATTTTGTAAGAGGATAAAAGGACATCTATAAAAACAAATTTCATTGGAATTTTCCACAAAATTATCATTTTTCGAGTAAATACCACATTACAAACATATAACATTTTCAACATTTTAACATATAACAGTTGATTTTTGCCCCAAAATCTTTAAATTGAATCCTATTTAGAAAAAGAGATCAAATTTGAGTTTTTATATTTCGAGACTGAAATATAAGAACACAAAACATAAGAATTAGGCTTAGCATTTCTAGTTCAATTAGAAAGTGAATTCCTTCTCAAATATGCAATCTCCTATACCATGAAAACTGTAAATGAACGACTTTGTTTTCTACTTACTGGCATCGATCTTGTAATTCTCTTTATTGCGTTCATCTCCTTCTTCATCTTCTTTTTTTTCATCTTCTTCAACTTTCTTCCTCTGTTCTCACAGCGTCAACTTCTACATTCTACTGCTGTCTCAGTTGCATTCTCTTTATTCTTAAATGGTCCTGCTAGTTGATATGTGTACTGGCATCGTTCTTGTAGTTCTCTTGGTTGCGTTCATCTTCTTCCCTCTTCTTGCTACGTCCTCACTGCGTCAACCTCTACATTGTACTGCCGTCTCAGATGCCTCCGCTTCCTTCTTCAACAGTCCCGCTAGAACTCACCACTACGTGCAGTAAGTGCACTGGCACCGCTCCATATTGATGGGCCTCAACAGCTGTAACAAGGAAAATACCAAAATTAAACTTTTACTGATTTATTTGACAGACGTCATGAATCGTAACACCCAATCAAAAAGGCTGTTTATTATTCAACAACACCAATCAGGGTATCTGTGAACGCTGCACGAGGTGTCAATCTGGAAGGCCTACTGTTGAGCCACGCCTCCCACTGGGGGTCAATTATTCTATACACAGAGGTCCATCATAAATACCAAGTAACCAAATTGAATACCTATACATATGAATAAATAACACTACTACCAGCCAGCAAACATCAAAGCAATGAAAAAAAATCGGATGATTAAGTACATTGTATACTTTCAACTGTGGTTGGAATTGTGTAAGCAGTTAAAAAGCCTGAATCTATCAAAATACTTCTTTTTGGCTACAACTCAGAACGATTATAGAATAAAGTAAGGAAATTGAATTTGTGTTCTAGAATACAGTATATAAATTGAAATCTATTTTTAATCAAGACCACATGTATGTTCAATTTCATCATGGTAAGCATAATTTCACCCTCCGGACCCTCAACATCACCCTTGTGGTGCACTGTACAACACCACGTGATTATCGTCCATGAGAAAAGAGCGTTATTCCACGCTCCAGACCTTCTACATCTCACTTGTGATGCCCTATACTCCACCAAGTGATTATCTTCCATGAGAAAAGAGCATAATTTCACCCTCGAGACCCTCAACATCACCCTTGTGGTGCCCTGTACAACACCACGTGATTATCGTCAGTGAGAAAAAAGCATAATTTCACCCTCTAGACCCTCAACATCACGCTTGTGGTGCCCTGTACAACACCGAGTGATTATCGTCCATGAGGTAGAAGCATAATTTCACCCTCGAGACCCTCAAAATCACCCTTATGAGGCCCTGTACTCCACCACGTGATTATCGTCATTGAGAAAAAAGCATATATCCACCCTCCAGACTACAACATAACCCTTGTGGAGCCTTGTTCGACACCACGTGATTATCATCCATGAGAAAAAAGCATAATTTCACCCTCCAGACCCAGAACATCACCCTTGTGGTGCCCTGTACAACACCACGTAATTATCGTCCACGAGATAAGAGCATAATTTCACCCTCCAGACCCTCAACATCACCCTAGTGGTGCCCTGTACTCCACCACGTGATTATCGTAATTGAGAAGAGAGCATAATCCAACCCTCCAGACCTTCAACATCTCACATGAGGTGCCCTGTACTCCACCACGTCATTATCGTCCATGAGAAAAGAGCAAACTTTTACCCTCCAGACCCTTAACATCACCCTTGTGGTGCACTGAACAACAACACGTGATGATCGTCCATGAGGAAAGAGCATTATTTCACCCTCCGGACCCTCAACATCACCCTTGTGGTGCCTTGTGAACCACTGGGTGATTACCTTCGATGAGAAAAGAGCATAATTTCACCGACCACATCCTCGACATCACCCTTGTGGTGCCCTGTAGAACACCACGTGGATATCGTACTGAGAAAAGAGCATAATTTCACCGCCCAGACCCTCAACATCACCATTGTGGTGCCCTGTACAACACAATGTGATGACCGTTCATGAGAAAAGAGCATAATCTTTCCTCCAGACGCTCAACATCACCCTTGTGGTGCCCTGTACAAAACCACTTGATTATCTTACTTGGGTAATTAGCCAAAATTCACCCTTCAGACCTTCAACATCACCCTTGAGGTGCCCTGTACAACACCACGTGATTAGAGGCCATAAGAAAAGAGCATTAATTCACAATTCACACCTTCAACATCACAATGGTGGTGCACTGTACAATACCAGGTGATTATCGTCCTTGGGTTATAGGCATATTTCCAGACTCCAGACCCTCAACATCACCCTTGTGATGCCCTGTACAAAACCACGTGATTATCGTCCATGAGAAAAGAGCATAATTCGACCCTCCAGACCCTCAACATCACACTTGTGGTGCCCTGTACTCGATCACGTGATTATCGTCGATGAGAAAAATGCCCAATTTCACCCTCCGGACCCTCAACATCACCCTTGTGGTGCCCTGTACAAAACCACGTGATTATCGTCCTTGGGTTATAGGCATATTTCCAGACTCCAGACCCTCAACATCACCCTTATGATGCCCTGTACAAAACCACGTGATTATCGTCCATGAGAAAAGAGCATAATTTCACCCTCCAGACAATCAACTTCACCCTTGTGGTGGCCTGTACAACACCACGTGGTTATCGTCAATGAGAAAAGAGCATAATTTCACCCTTCGGGTTTGCAACATCACCCTTGTGATGCCCTGTACTCCACCACGAGATCATCGTCCGTGAGAAAAAGCATAATTCCACCCCCTAGACCCTCAACATCACCCTTGTGGTGCTCTGTGAAACACCAAGTGTTCATCGTCCATGAGTAAAGAGCATGATATCACCCTCCAGACCATCAACATCACCCTTGTTGTAGCCTGTACAACACCACGAGATTATCGTCAATGAGAAAAGAGCATAATTTCACGCTTCAGGTTTGCAACATCACCCTTGTGGTGCGAAGTACTCCACCATGAGATTATCATCCGTGAGAAAAGAGCCTAATTTCACCCTCCAAGCCCTCAACATCACCCTTGCGGTGCCTTGTACAACACCACGAGATCATCGTCCATGAGAAAAGAGCATAATTTCACCTTCCAGATCCTCAAAATCACCATTGCGGTGCCCTGTACAACATCACGTGATTATCGTCATTGAGAAAAGAGCATAATTTCACCCTTCAGACCTTCAACATCGCACTTTTGCTGCCCTGTACAAAAAGACCAGATTATCGTCCATGAGGAAAAAGCAAAATTCAACCCTCCAGACGCTCAACATCACCCTTATTGTGCCCAGAACAACACCAAATGATTATCGTCCGAGAGTAAAGGAGCATAATTTAACCCTCCAGACCCTCGACATCACCCTTGTGGTGGTCTGTAAAACACCACGTGATTATCGTCAATAAGAAACGAGCATAATTTCACCCTCCAGACCCTCAACATCACCCTTGTGGTGCCCTGTACAACACCAAGTGATTATCGTACATTCGAAAGGAGCATAATTTCAGTCTCCAGACCCTCAAAATCAATTCTGTAATGCCCTGTACAACACAACGTGATTATCGTCCATGAGAAAAGAGCATAATTTCACCCTCCAGACACTGAACATCACCCTTGTGGTGCCCTGAACAACACCACGTGATTAGCGTCCATGGGAAAAGAACATAATTTCACCGTCCAGACCCTCAACATCACCCTTGTGGTGCACTGTACTCCACCACGTGATTATCGTAATTGAGAAGAGAGCATAATCCAACCCTCCAGATTCAACATCTCACATGAGATGCCTTCTACTCCACCACGTCATTATCGTCCATGAGAGAAGAGCATACTTGAACCCTCCAGACCCTCAACATCACCCTTGTGGTGCCCTGAACAACAACACGTGATGATCGTCCATGAGGAAAGAGCATTATTTTACCCTCCGGACCCTCAACATCACCCTTGTGGTGCCATGTGAACCAATAGGTGATTATCTTCAATGAGGAAAGAGCCTAATTTCACCGTCCACACCCTCGACATCGCCCTTGTGGTGCCCTGTGGAACACCACGTGGATATCGTACATGAGAAGAGAGCATAATTTCACCGCCCAGACCCTCAACATCACCAATGTGGTGCCTTGTACAACACAACGTGATGACCGTCCATGAGAAAAAAACATAATTTTTCTTCCAGTCCCTCAATATCACCCTTGTGGTGCCCTGTACAACACCAAGTGATTATCGTCCATTCGGAAAGAGCATAATTTCAGTCTCCAGACCCTCAACATAAACTCTGTAGTGCCCTGTAAAACACAACGTGATTAACCTCCAAGAGATAAGAGCATGATTCCACTCTCCAGATCCTCTTACTTCACCCTTGTGGTACCCTGTACAACACCACATGATTATATTCCATGAATTAAAGAGCCTAATTTCACCCTCCAGACAATCAACATCACCCTTGTGGTGCCCTGTACAGAACCACTTGATTATAGTCCATAAAAAAAAACATAACTTCACCCTCCAGACCCTCAACATCACCCTTGTGGTGCAGTGTACAACACCACGTGAATATCGTCCTTGGGTTATGAGTGAATCATCAGCCTTCAGATCTTCAACATCATCCTTGTGATACCCTGTACAACACAACGTGATTATCGTCCAAGAGAAAAACGCATGACTCTACCCTCCAGACCCTCAACATCACCCTTGCGGTACCGTGTACAACACCACTTGATTATCGTCATAGAGAAAAAAGCTTATATTCACTCTTTGGACCCTCAACATCACCCTTGTGGTGACCTGTGGAACACCATGTGATTATCGTACATGAGAAAAGAGAATAATTTACCCTTCCAGACCCTCGAACTCACCCTTGTGGTGGCCTTTAAAACACCACGTGATTATCGATCATGAGAAAAAAGCATAATTTCACACTTCAGGTTTGCAACATCACCCTTTTGTGCCCAGTACTCCACCACGTGATTATCGTCCGTGAGAAAAAAGCATAATTTTAACCTCCGGAACCTCAACATCACCCATGTGGAGCCCTGTACAACACCACGGAAATATTGTCCATGAGGAACATGCATGATTTCACCCTCCAGACACCAACATCACCCTTGTGGTGCCCTGTACGCCACCCCGTGATTATCGTCCATGAGATAAGAGCATGATTCCAACCTCCGGGCCAACAACATCACCCCCGTGGTACCCTGTACAACACCACACGACGATCGTCCATGAGTGAAAGAGAATAATTTCACCATCCAGACCCTCAACAAAACTCTTCTGGTGACCTGTACAACACCACGTGATTATCGTCAATGAGAAAAGAGCATAATTTAACCCTCAAGACCCTTAACATCACCCTTGTGGTGCCCTGTACCACACCATGTGATTATCGTCATTGACAAAAGAGCATTATTTCACACTCCGGACCCTCAACATCACCCTTGTGGTGACCTTTACTACACAACGTGATTGTCGTTCATGAGGAAAATGCATGATTTCACCCTTCGGGTTTGCAACATCACCCTCCTGTGCCCTGTACTCCACCACGTGATTATCGTCCGTGAGAAAAAAGCATTATTTAACCCTCCGGACTCCAACATCACCCTTGTGGTGCCTTGTACAACACCACGTGGATGTTCATCATAAGAAAGAAGCATAATTCCAACCTCCAAACCAACAACATCACCCTTGTGTGTCCTGTACAACACAATATGATTATCGTTCATGAGTGAGAGAACATAATTTCACACTTCAGACCCTCAACATCACCCTTTTGGTTCCCTGTACAACACCACGCGATTATCGTCCAAGAGTGAAAGAGAATATTTTCACTCTCCAGACCCTCAATATAACCCTCGTGGTGCCCTGTACAACACCACGTGATTATCGTCCATGAGAAAAAAGCATAATTTCACCCTCCAGACCCTCAACATCACCCTTGCGATACCCTGTACAACACCACGTGATTATCGTCCTAGATTTATAAGCATAGTTTCTTCCTCCAGACCCTCAACATCATCCTTGTGGTGCACTCTAAAACAACACGTGATTATCGTCCATGGGAGAAGAGCATAATTCCACCCTCCAGACCCTCAACATCACCCTTGTGGTGCCCTGTACAACACCAAATGATTGTCTCTCATGAATGAAAGAGCATAATTTTCCCCTCCAGGCCCTCAACATCACCCTTGTGGTGCCCTTTACAACACCAAGTGATTAACGTCATCGAGAAAAGAGCGGATATTCACCCTTCAGACTCTCAAAATCACAATTGTTGTGCCCTGTAGGACACATTGTGATTATCGTCCAAGAAAAAAAAGCATATTTTCACCCCTCAGACCATAAACATCACCTTTGTGATGCCCCGTACTCCACCACCTGATTATCGTCATTGGAAAAAGAGCATATATCAACCCTCCAGACCTTCAACATAACACTCGTGTTGCCCTGTACAACACCACGTGATTATCGTCCATGAGAAAAGAGCATAATTTCACCCTCCAGACCCTTAACATCAGCCTTCTGGTGCCCTGTACAACACCACGTGATTATCGTCCATGAGAAAAGACTATAAGTTCAACCTCCAGACCCTCAACATTACACTTGTGGTGCCCTGTACAACACCACGTGATTATCGTCCATGAGAAAAGAGCATATTTTCACTCTCCAGACCCTTAACTTCACCCTTGTGGTGCCCTGTACAACACCACGTGATTATTGTCCATGAGAAAAAAGAATGATTTCACCCTCCAGCCCTTCAAAATCACCCTTGTGGTGCCCTGTACAACACCACGTGATTTCCGTCCATGAGTAAAAGAGAATTATTCCAACCTCAAGACCCTCCACATAACGATTGTGGTGCCCTGTACAACATCACGTGATTATCGTCCATGAGAAAAGAGCATAATTTCACCCTCCAGACATTCGACATCACGCATTTGGTGCCCTGTACAACACCACGTGATTATCGTCATTGAGAATAGAGCAATATTCCACCCTCCAGACACTCAACATCACCCTTGTAGAGCCCTGCAGTCGACCACGACATAACCGTCCATGAGAAAAGAGCATAATTACACCCTACAGACCCTCAACATCACCCTTGTGGTGCCCTGTACAACACCACGTGATCATGATCCATGAGATGAGAGCATAATTCAACCCTTCAGACCCTCAACATCACCCTTGTGGTGCCCTGCACATGACCACGTGATTATCTTCCATGAGAAAAGAGCATATTTCCACCCTCCAGACCCTCAACATCCGTCTTGTGGTGCCCTGTTCAACAACACGTGATTATCGTCCTTGGGTTTCAGGCATAATTCCAGGATTCAGACCCACAACATCACCCTTGTGATGCACTGTACAACACCACGTGATTATCGTCCTTGATGAAAAACCTAATTTCACCCTCCAGATAATCAACATCACCCTGGTGGTGGCCTGTACAACACCACATGATTAACGTCAGTGAGAAGAGAGCATAATTTCACCCTTCGTGTTTGCAACATCACCCTAGTGATTCCCCGTACTCCACCACGAGACCATAGTCCGTGAAAAAAGAGCATTATTCCACCCCCCACACCCTCAACATCACCCTTGTGGTGCCCTTTACAACACCAAGTGTTCATCGTTCATGAGAAAGAGCACAATTTAACCCTCCAGACCCTCAACATCACCCTTGTGGTGACCTGTGCAACACCATGTGATTATCGTCCATGAGAAAAGAGCCCAATTCCACCCCTCAGACCCTCAACATCACTCTTGTGGTGCCCTGTAGAACTTCACGTGATAATCGACCATGAGAAAAGAGCATCAGTTCACCACCAGACTCACAAAATCACCCTTGTTGTGCCCTGTTCAACACCATGTGATTATCGTCCATGAGAAAAGAGCCCAATTTCACCCCCCAGACCCTCAACATCACTCTTGTGGTGCCCTGTACAACACCACCTGATTATCGTCCATGAGAAAAAAGCTCAATTTTACCCTCCGGACCCTCAACAGCTCCCTTGTGGTGCCCTGTAACACCACGTGAATATCGGCCATGAGAAAAGAGCATAATTTCACCCTTCAGACCCTCAACATCACCCTTGTGGTGCCTTGTACAACACCACGTGATTATCGTCAATGAGAAAAGAACCTAATTTCACCCTCCAGGTTTGCAACATCACCCTTTTGATGCCGCTTACTTCACCACGAGATCATCGTCCGTGAGAAAAGAGCCCAATTCCACCCTCCAGTCCCTCAAAATCACCCTTGTGGTGCTCTGTACAACACCAGGTGTTCATCGTCCATGAGAAAAGAGCATAATATCACCCTCCACACCATCAACATCACCCTTGTGTTGGCCTGTACAACACCACGTGATTATCGTCAATGAGAAAAGAGCATAATTTTACCTTTCAGGTTTGCCACATCACCCTTGTGCTGCCCTGTACTCCACCACGAGATTATCGTTCATGAGAAAAGAGCATAATATCACCCTGCAGACACTCAACATCACCCTTGTGGTGCCTTCTACAACACCACGTGATTATCGCTCATGAGAAAAGAGCCTAATTTCACCCACCAGCCCCTCAACATCACCCTTGTGGTGCCTTGTACAACACCACGTGATTATCGTCCATGAGAAAAGAGCATAATTTCACCCTTAAGACTCTCAACATCACCCTTGTGGTACTATGTACAATACCACGTGATCATGGTCATTGAGAAAAGAGCATAATTTCACTCTTCAGACCCTCAAAATCACCCTTGTGGTGCCTTGTACTACACCACGTGATCATCGTCCATGAGAAAAGAGCATAATTCCACCCTACAGATTCTCAACATCACCCTTGTGGTGCCTTTTTCAACACCACGTGATTATCGTCAATGAGAAAATAGCATTATTTCACCCTTCAGGTTTGCAACATCACTCTTGTGATGCCCTGTACTACACCACGTGATTATCGTCATTGAGGAAAGAGCATAATTTCACACTTATGAGAAAAGAGCCTAATTTCACCTTTCAGACATTCAACATCACCCTTGTGGTGCCTTGTACAACACCAAGTGATTATCGTCCATGAGAAAAGAGCATAATTTCACCCTCCAGACACTCAACTTCAACCGAAGGGTGCCCTGTTCAACATCATGTGATCTTCGTCATTGAGAAGAGAGCATTATTCCACCCATCAGACCCTCAACATCACCCTTGTGGTGCCATGTACAACAACACTCGATCATCGTCCATAAGAAAAGAGCCAAATTTCATCCTTCAGACCCTCATCATCACACTTGTGGTACCTAGTACAACACCACGTGATTATCGTCGATAAGAAAAGAGCATAATTTCACCAACCAAACCCTCAACATTACCCTCGTGGTAACCTGTAGAACACCACGTGATTATCTTCCATGAGAAAAGAGAATAATTTTAATCTCCAGACCCTCAACATCACCCTTGTGGTACCCTGTACGACACCACGTGATTATTGTCCATGGGAAAAGAGCATAATTTCACCCTTCCGACTTTCAACATCACCCTTGTGGTGCCCTGTACAACACCACGTGATTATCGCTCATGAGAAAAGAACATTATTTCACAATTCAGCAATTCAACATCACCGTTGTGGTGCGCTGTACAACACCACGTGACTATCGTCCTGAGGTAATGAGCATAATTTCACCCTCCAGTCCCTCAACATCACCCTTGTGGTGCCATGTACTCCACCACGTGATTATCGTCATTGGGTCATGAAAATAACTTCACCCTTCAGACCCTCAACATCGACCTAGTGTTGCCCCGTAAAACACCACTTGATCATCGCCATTGAGAGAAGAGCATATTTTCACCCTCCAGACCTCCAACATCACCGTTGTGGTGCCCTGTACATCACCACGTGATTATCGTCCATGAAAAACGAGCATTGTTTCACCCTCCAGACCCTCATCATCACCCTTGTGGTGCTCTGTACAACACCACGTGATTATCATCCATGAGAAAAGAGGATAATTTAACCCTTCAGGCCCTCAACATCACCCGTGTGGTACCCTGTACAACACTATGTAATTTTCATCATTGGGAGATGATCATATATCAACCCTCCAGACTCGCAATATCTCCCATGTGGTGCCCTGTAGAACACCACGTGATCATCGACCATGAGAAAAGAGCATAACTCCACCACAAGACCCTCGAAATCACCCTTGTTGTGCTCTGTCCAACACCATGTGATTATCGTCCATGAGAAAAAAGCCTAGTTTCACCCTCCAGACCCTCAACATCTCCCTTGTGGAACCCTGTCACATCACGTGATTATCGGCCATGAGAAAAGAGCATAAACCACCCTCCAGAACCTCAACATCACCCTTGTGGTGCCCTTTACAACACCACGTGATTATCGTCAAGGAGAAAAGTGCATAATTTCACCCTTCAAGTTTGCAACATCACCTTTGTGATGCCCTGTACTCCACCACGAGATCATCGTCCGTGAGAAAAGAGCCTGAATCCGACCTCCAGACCCTCAACATCACCCTTGTGGTGCTCTGTACAACACCAAGGGTTCATCGTCCATGAGAAAAGAGCATAATATCACCCACCACACCACCAACATCACCCTTGTGGTGGCCTGTACAACACAACGTGATTATCGTCAATGAGAAAAGACAATAATTTCACCTTTCGGATTTGCAACATCACCCTTGTGATGCCCTGTACTCCACCACGAGATTATCGTCCCCTAGAAAAAAGCATGATTTCACACTGCAGACCCTCAACATCACCTTTGTGGTGCCTAGTACAACACCACTAAGTTATCGGCCATGAGAAAAGTGCATAATTTCAACCTCCAGACCCTCAACATCACCCTTGTGGTGCCCTGTACATTACGTGATTATCGTCATTGAGAAAAAAGCCTAATTTTACTTTCCAGACTTTCAACATCACCCTCATGGTGCTCTGTACAACACCACGTGATTATCGTCATTGAGAAAAGAGCATAATTTCACCCTTCAGACCCTTAACATCACCCTTGTGGTGCCTTGTACCACACCACGTGATCATCGTCCATGAGAAAAGAGCCTAATTTCACCCTTCAGACACTCAACATCACCCTTGTGGTGCCTTGTACAACACCACGTGATTATCGTCCATGAGAAAAGAGCATAATTTCACCCTCCAGCCCCTCAACATCAACCAAGTGGTGCCCTGTACAATATCACGTGATTATCGTCAATAAGAAAAGAGCATAATTTCACCAACCACACTCTGTACAACACCAAGTGTTCATCGTCCATGAAAAAGGAGCATAATATGACCCTCCACATCATCAGCATCACCCTTGTGGTGGTCTGTACAACACCACGTGATTATCGCCAATGAGAAAAGAGCCTAATTTCACCTTTCATGTTTGCAACATCACCCTTGTGGTAGCCTGTACTCCACCACGAGATTATCGTCCGTGAGAAAAGAGCATAATCTCACCCTCCAGACCTTCAACATCACCCGTGTGGTGCCTTGTACAAAGACCACGTGATTATCGTCCATAAGGAAAGAGCATAATTTCACCCTCTAGGCCCTCAACATCACCCTTGTGGTGCCCTGTACAAAATCACGTGATTATCATCTTTGAGAAAAGAGCATAATTTGACCCTTCAGACCACCAACATCACCCTTGTGGTGTCTTGTACTACACCATGTGATCATCGTCCATTAAGAAAGAGCATAATTCCACCCTTCAGACACTCAACATCACCCTTGTGGTGCCTTGTACAACACCAATTGATTATCGTCTATGAGAAAAGAGCATAATTTCACCCTCCAGACCCTCAACATCACCCTTGTGGTGCCCTGTACAACATCACGTGATTATTGTCATTGAGAAGAGAGCATAATTTCACCCTTCAGACCCTCAACATCACCCTTGTGGTGCCGTGTACAACACCACTTGATTATCGTCCATGAGAAAAGAGCATAATTTTACCCTTCAGACCCTCAACATCACCCTTGTGGTGCCTTATACAACACCAAGTGATTATCGTCGATGAGAAAAGAGCATAATTTCACCAACCACACCCTCAACATCACCCTCGCGGTGCCCTGTAGACCTCCACGTGATTATCGTCCATGAGAAAAGACCATAATTTCACCGCCCAGGCCCTCAACATCACCCTTGTGGTGCCCTGTACCACATCACTTGATTATCGTACATGAGAAAAGAGCATGATTTCACCCTTCAGACTCTCAACATCACCCTTGTGGTGCTCTGAACGACACCTCGTGAATATCGTCATTGAGACAAGATCATAATTTCTCCCTTCGGACCCTCAACATCACCCTTGTGGTGCCTTGTACTACACCACGTGATCATCGTCCATGAGTAAAGAGCATAATTTCACCCTTCAGACACTCAACATCACCCTTGTGGTGACTTGTACAACACTACGTGATTATCGTCTAAGAGAAAAAAGCATAATTTCACCCTCCAGACTCTCAACATCACCCTTGTGGTGCCCTGTACAACGTCACGTGATTATCCTCATTGAGAAGAGAGCATAATTTCACCCTTTAGACCCTCAACATCACCCTTGTGGTGCCTTGTACAACACCACTTGATCATCGTTCATGATTGAAGAGCATAATTTCACCCTTCAGACCCTCAACAACACCCTTGTGATGCCTTGTACAACACCACGTGATTATCGTCAATGAGAATAGAGCATAATTTCACCAACCACACCCTCAACATCACCCTTGCGGTGCCCTGTGGAACACCACGTGATTATCGTCCATGAGAAAACAGCCTAATTTCACCGCCCAGACCCTCAACATCACTCTAGTGGTGCCCTGTACAACACCACGTGATTATCGTCCATGAGAAAAGAGCATAATTTCACCCTTCAGACCCTCAACATCACCCTTGTGCTGCCCTGTACAACACCACGTGATTATCGTCCTTGGGTTATGAGCCTAATTTCACCCTTCAGACCTTCAACATCACCCTTGGGGTGCCTTGTACAACACCACGTGATTATCGCTCATGAGAAAAGAATATTTTTCCACAATTCAGACCTTCAACATCACCCTCGTGGTGCGCTGTACAACACCACGTGATTATCGTCCTAGGGTGATGTGCATAATTCACCCTTCAGACCCTCAACATCACCCTTGTGGTGCCATGTACTCCACCACGTGATTATCGTCATTGGGTAATGAAAATAATTCTACCCTCCAGACCCTCAACATCAACCTTGTGGTGCCCTGTTCAACACAACTTGATTATCGTCATTGAGAGAAGAGCATATTTCCACCCTCCAGACCTTCAACAGCACCGTTATGGTGCCCTGTACATCACCACGTGATTATCGTCCATGAGAAACGAGCATAGTTCCACCCTCCAGACCCTCAACATCACCCTTGTGGTGCCCTGTGCAACACCACGTGAATATTGTCCATGAGAAAAGAGCATAATTTCACCCTCCAGACCTCTACATCACCCTTGTGGAGCCCTGTTTAACACTACGTAATTTTTGTCATTGGGAGAAGAGCATATATCAACCCTTCAGACCCTCAACATCTCCCATGTGGTGCCCTGTAGAACACCACGTGATCATCGACCATGAGAAAAGAGCATCAGTTCACCACCAGACTCTCAAAATCACCCTTGTTGTGCCCCGTTCTACACCATGTGATTATCGTCCATGAAAAAAGAGCCCAATTTCACCCCCCGGACCCTCAACATCACTCTTGTGGTGCCCCGTACAACACCACGTGATTATCGTCCATGAGAAAAAAGCTCAATTTCACCCTCCGGACCCTCAACAGCTCCCTTGTGGTGCCCTGTAACACCACGTGATTATCGGCCATGAGAAAAGAGCATAATTTCACCCTCCAGACCCTCAACATCACCCTTGTGGTGCCTTGTACAACACCACGTGATTATCGTCAATGAGATAAGAGCCTAATTTCACCCTCCAGGTTTGCAACATCACCCTTGTGATGCCCCTTACGCCACCACGAGATCATCGTCCGTGAGAAAAGAGCCCAATTCCACTCTCCAGTCTCTCAAAATCACCCTTGTGGTGCTCTGTACAACACCAAGTGTTCATCGTCCATGAGAAAAGATCATAATATCACCCTCCACACCATCAACATCACCCTTGTGTTGGCCTGTACAACACCACGTGATTATCGTCAATGAGAAAAGAGCATAATTTCACCTTTCAGGTTTGCCACATCACCCTTGTGGTGCCCTGTACTCCACCACGAGATTATCGTTCGTGAGAAAAGAGCATAATATCACCCTACAGACCCTCAACATCACCCTTGTGGTGCCTTTTACAACACCACGTGATTATCGCTCATGAGGAAAGAGCCTAATTTCACCCTCCAGCCCCTCAACATCACCCTTGTGGTGCCTTGTACAACACCACGTGATTATCGTCCATGGGAAAAGAGCATAATTCCACCCTTCAGACTCTCAACATCACCCTTTGTGGTGCTCTGTACAATACCACGTGATTATGGTCATTGAGAAAAGAGCATAATTTCACTCTTCAGACCCTCAAAATCACCCTTGTGGTGACTTGTACTACACCACGTGATCATCGTCCATGAGAAAAGAGCATAATTCCACCCTCCAGTTTCTCAACATCACCCTTGTGGTGCCTTTTTTAACACCACGTGATTATCGTCAATGAGAAAATAGCATTATTTCACCCTTCAGGTTTGCAACATCACCCTTGTGATGCCCTGTACTTCACCACGAGATCATCGTCCGTGAGAAAAGAGCTTAATTTCACCCTCCAGACCCTCAACATCACCCGTGTGACGCTCTGTACAACACCAAGTGTTCATCGTCCATGAGAAAAGAGCCTAATTTTACCCTTCAGACCTTCAACATCACCCTTGTGGTGCCTCGTACAACACCACGTGTTTATCGTCAATGAGAAAAGAGCATAATTTCACCCTTCAGGTTTGCAACATCACCCTTGTGATGCCCTGTACTCCACCACGAGATCATCGTCCGTGAGAAAAGAGCCCAATTCCACCCTTCAGACCCTCAACATCACCCTTGTGGTGCTCTGTACGACACCAAGTGATCATCGTCCATGAGAAAAGAGATGATATCACCCTCCACATCATCAGCATCACCCTTGTGGTGGCCTGTACAACAGCACGTGATTATCGTCAATGAGAAAAGAGCATAATTTCACCTCTCAGGTTTGCAACATCACCCTTGTGGTGCCCTGTACTCCACCACGAGATTATCTTCCGTGAGAAAAGAGCATAATTTCACCCTACAGACCTTCCATATCACCCTTGTGGTGCCTCGTACAACACCACTTGATTATCGTCCATAAGAAAAGAGCATAATTTTACCCTCCAGACTCTCAACATCTCCCTTGTGGTGCCCTGTACAACATCACGTGATTATCATCTTTGAGAAAAGAGCATAATTCCACCCTTCAGACCTCCAACATCACTCTTGTGGTGCCCTGTATAACACCACGTGATTATCGTCATTGAGAAAAGAGCATAATTTCACCCTTCAGATCTTCAACATCACCCTTGTGGTGCCCTGTACAACACCACGTGATTATCGTCATTGAGAAAAGAGCATAATTTCACCCTCCAGACCCTCAACATCACCCTTGTGGTGCCCTGTACAACACCACGTGATTATCGTCCATGAGTAAAGACCATACTTACACCCTCCAGACCCTCAACATCACCCTTGTTGTGCCCTGTATAACACCACGTGATTATCGTCATTGAGAAAAGAGCATAATTTCACCCTTCAGATCTTCAACATCACCCTTGTGGTGCCCTGTACAACACCACGTGATTATCGTCATTGAGAAAAGAGCATAATTTCACCCTTCAGACCTTCAACATCACCCTTGTGGTGCCTTGTACAACACCACGTTCTTATCGTCCATGAGAAAAGAGCATAATTTCACCCTCCAGACCCTCAACATCACCCTTGTGGTGCCCTGTACAACATCACGTGATTATCGTCCATAAGAAAAGAGCATAATTTCACCCTCTAGACTCTCAACATCTCCCTTGTGGTGACCTGTATAACACCACGTGATTATCGTCATTGAGAAAAGAGCATAATTTCACCCTTCAGTCCTCCAACATCACCCTTGTGGTGCCCTGTACAACATCACGTGATTATCGTCATTGAGAAAAGAGCATAATCTCGCACTTCAAACTTCAACATCGCCACCGCGGCGTACGACATGACGCAGATCGGAGAGGCCACTCATCTCACCTACGAGAACTTCACCTACATCGCACTCACCGGCACATTCAACAAGTGAGACACCTGCTGGAAATATTACTTACTAGAGGAACTTGTCATGTTAGACATGACCGAGTGCTCACCAGAATTAATACACGTAATTACGTACTATTACTTCAAGAAATAGCCAAGTGGAAATGTTGAAATACTGTATTTATTCGCATATAAGTCGTATGTTTATTTAGAAATTTGATAGCTCAAAACAGGGGTGAGACTCATACGCACGCACAAAATCTCCAGAAATGAGAGGCAAATCCATCAATTCTCATCACAGTGAACGTGCTATTCCCAGTGTAAATGCTATATATTACCGTTTTTACACGCATATAAGACATACTTTTTTCCATTTTTAAGTCATCAAAAAGTCACATTTTTCTTATAAAGGTACCTAAGTGAGAAAAAACATCAAAACAGTTGCCGTGAAACACTGGCGGTCGTTCAATGTTTACTTTGATGTTCACAATGTTTACTCCAAGAAATAGCCAAGTTGAAATGTTGAAATGGCCAAAATAATTTGACTTATTAGCATTTTCAACAATTATTGTCTGCATCTTGTGATGTATTTGTTAATAATGTGCTTGCACTGTTCCAAGTTTAACGATCATTCATCTCATTGAAATCCCCCTGGCGGGAACCCCTTTCTATAGTATTCAATGAACACTTGAATAATAAATATAATTCAAGAAATAGTCAGAATATATTTGTTAATAGAAAACATTCTTGCACTGAAGTAACTCTTTATGCCACAGAGGAATGAGAATTTTCAATAAAACTCCTAGTAGTATTAAGAGTTCAAAAAATGCAACTACATTTAGAATTAATTATTGTAGAGTAATCAAAGACGGAGGCTCGATCCCAAAACCATATCAAGTGAACTAGTTGATAATCCAACTATAGAAGTTGAAGATGATCCTTAGTAATAATGATAATTTTTTTTTTTTATCAGATTCAAATAATACATACATACAAGATTAATCAATACACTCTTCCACAAAGCCAAAAAGGCTTATCTGTGGGATGATGAATGAAATTAATAGCTTGGACAAGGAAAAAATAAATGAAAACTTTTCAATAGTTAAGGAATACAAAATCGAATATATGTATATCCTATATATATGTAGACATGAAATTGAAAAATTATTATATCATTATACATCAAGAATACAAATCATATCCACACAGCTAAAGACATAAAAAGTTGATGCACAAGAATAATTCAATAAATATCTAATAAGTGTATCCCACTGCACAATTGGATCAATCATTTTCAGAATTAGTATAATTAATTAACCATTTCCTAATTTCTGTTTTGACATGTTGATATTTTTCTAACTTTCTCAGACTGAGAGGTATTTCGTTGAATAATATAGGTGTCGCATACTCTAAACGCCGTTTCCGATGTTAGGACACCAACCTATTTTATCATGATATTTTTCAAATTTCCAACGCCCAGAGCTTAAAATGTCCACTTTTCATAAGAGGGTTGTTCCCTGAAATACAGAGATGGAACAAAAAAAAATTAGGAGCAGATTCGAACCATCGAGGTTATCCAGGAACATCCCCATGTTGGTGAATACGGTGCAGAAATGTTAACAACCACTAAAATCCAGTTTCATATTTCCAGTGCTCAGAGCTTGAAATGTCAATTTCTCATAGGAGGGTTGTTCCCTGAAATACAGAGATGAAACATAAAAAGTTAGGGACGGATTCGGACCATCAAGGTAATCCAGGTACATCCACATGTTGGTGCATACGGTGCAGGAATGTTGACAATCCCTAAAATTGGAATTCAAATTTCCAGCGCCCAGTGCTCGAAATAACCATTTTTCATAAGAGGGATGTTTCCTGAAATACAGAGATAAAACAAAAAAGTTAGGGGCAGATTTGAAAAGTCAAGTTATCCAGGAACAACTCCATGTTAGTAAATACTTCTATAGTCGGAAACAGTACTTTGATTTTGTGTACCTCGGTATTTGTGATTGTGTAATTCAAAAATATTGTGTTCTGTCCCTTACTCTAATTTTCTGTGCCTCGGCGTTTTCGGGTAGTGACCTTTGATTTTCTGTCTCTCAAATTTGTGTCAAATTTTGGAACTTTCAAATTTTGGAAACTGTACTTTTATTTTTACATTTTTGTGCACCTCGATATGAGTTCGGAAACTGTACTTTGATTTTGTGACCCTCGACAGCATATAGTACATCAAACTCCCGTCAGACTGCGCCGTAGATGTATTAGGCATCTTTAGACGAGCTTTAGCGAGGATGCAATTTGACATACTGAAAAAAATTGGTGTTCGTTTTTATATATTGTTTTGTTTGTTTGTTTGTTTGTTTTTTATGGTCTTTTAGGTTCTCTACAGGTCAAACGGCTACAGCTATCAACTCCAATTTTTTTTTTATGGTTCCTCATCTAACTTAGATCTGTATAGTTTTGTGGCATTATCGGGTGGTAACTTTTATTTTTATGAATTTTCGACATTTCAAAAATACCCATTAGAATAACACAGCGGGAAAAAAAATATTTTATTTTCCAAAAAAAATGAAATTTTGCATGAAGTTGAATTACATTCTGATACAAATTTCTGGAAATTCTCAGCTTGATCGGGTCAGCCATTTTGAAGAAAACACATAAAATGTGCTAAATTGGTACCACTCGAAGCAGTTTTTACCCATTTATAACTTAAATGTCACCCAATTGGCGGATGTAGGCAAAAGTTTGGCAAAACAGTCGACACAATATTACAATCCGCTCGTCTAACAACGCATATATGGCGTTTTCCTAGTATAGGACATGGGCGTTATTTTAAGCAATGTATGCAATGTTGGGAAACTCAGTCGAGCCCACTTACAACAGTATTTTGGTAATGATATATATATATATATATATATATATATATATATATATATATATATATATATATATATATATATATATATATATATATATATATATATATATCATCATAATGGGCCCATACATCATTTCCGCAATACTATTCCAAGTAGGCTTCTGAACATTGCATAGATGGATGATAGTTTGCCTACCTTGCACGGCGTCAGGGATGCAGCCTAGCTCGGGTGGGGGGCCAGTATTTCTTCTCTGTAGATTTATTTATCGGGGTACAGTTTTCAATTTAACAATGCCGATCTCTTTGTAGGTCACTTTACTAGGGTCCACAATACCAATTCAGCCGTTGGAAAAGATATTCTGGACCCCGGTGTTGTACAATGTCGGGGTTCAGTTTATCGAGGTTAACAATGACAAATCTTTGTGTATTAGTTTACTGGGGTCCACAATACCAATTTAGTCGTTCGAAAATATATTCTGGACCCCGGTGATCTAGTTTTGTGGGCCACTATATTGGGGGCCAGAATATCGGGGTTCAATACGTCTAACTAGCTTTGGAGTACTTTGGGTACAGAAAATCTAGTTTGTGGTCCACTATATCAACACGACATTTGGATACATTCTTGTGGGCCACAATATCGGGGTCCAGTCCACGGGCTCCCGTGATTATGACTAGGCCTATTAGCTTTTGACTTGATGAAATGGAATGTGCATGGCAATTTATTTCATCATGTCTGTCTGACCTGTGTTTTCAACTTATCAACAAAATCTACTTTTTTGTACCCCCACGCGTTGCACGCAAACAACTGTTCCAAACATTCAAAAGTCGCAATAACCTGTTCGCACATTCAATCATGAGCAGATTCATGTATCATTAATGTAATATTTTAATATGAAACTGTTTACACCCTGTAAAAAGAATATTGTAAATCTACTGGCAGAAGATTGAATAAATAATGAATAATAATAATAATACCTTCAACAGCTTCACTGTAACTTTTCCAAATTATGACCCAAACTCAAATTCACTCACAAAACTAAAACGTATTTTTCATAGTAGGCCTAATTCATCTCCAAATCTTTAGCCTTTCGTGAAGACTTCATACTTCTTTTGTCTTATCTGTCTATTGTATTTCTATTCTTATTACTTTTTTCATTTTTTTTTTTTGTCTCGTATTGTTTGTTTATATACTGTATTGTTACGTTAATTTGTCATTCTCTTTATTTAGTATTGCTATATGTTGTGTATTCTGTCATGCGATGTCATGAGCCAGATTTTATTTGTTATCACATTGCACTTGTGGAATGCTTGTATTCTGTTGTCAATAAATAAATAATAATAATAATAATAATAATAATAAAGCCTAGTTATAATTACGAGCGTTTGCATTATACGCCTAATATCTCTCCACACATATGCATTTTCCCTCACTTGAAGAGTTCATTTGGCTGAAACTTTTTATATCACCCACTATTATATGCCAAAGTGTTTGATAGCAAGGGCCATTGGCTCCCTGTTTTGACAAGTTTTTGTTTTTGGTGGAGATTTCCCAAAATCTAAAAGATACAGGATATTTTCAATAGAGTATCTTGAGATGCAAGACACCGCGACGTTATCTCACCGTAACGTCACCGTAACGTCACCGTAACGTCACAGTAACGTTTTCCCAACAGGCGTTTTGTTTTCCAAATATTGAAGAATCTGTTGGTTAGGGTTGCCATTAAGGTTCGATACTTTCGTTTGATTCGATATTAAAGTGGAATATTTGATATCAGAACAACGATCGGTTCCAAATAATCAATCTTGATTAACTGAAATTATTCGCGGCTGCAAATTATTTCGTATTTTGTGCTAGAAACTCAGCCTTAGGGTACCGATGTTACTTGTTGAGTGTAACAGTCAAAAAAGTGTATTTTATTCGGGTTTCAGGATGTACAATAAATTAGATAAGGATATTAAATTAGAAGATAGAATAGCGTTTTTTAAGGCGAAGTGTATCAAATTTGTTAAATTCAACTATTAATATTTAGTATCGTTGAAATTATTGTACTATAGCTGTAATAGTTTTCATGTTCAATGCATTTTTGTTTTGTCTCTTAGGCCTATATATTTTGTTAATTATGAAATGTAACGTTTTTTTGTAGTATCAACAAGCTAAATAAATATTCACTTACTTATTTGGTGTAACTCTATAACACAGAGCACTGAACGTTTTGGTGAGAAGTATTTTTTTTCTGATTCAATATTTTGGATCGACTCACGATTTTTATTGAAATGTGAAATTTCGATCAATATTCGATAGCTTTTTGGATACACTTTATAGGAAGCATCCCGGCTCAGTGAGATTCCGATTAGTCGACTTGCCTATACAGTGAAATAAGTCGACCGTACTGGGATTCCGATGAATCAGGATTTCACTGAATCGGGATTTCGATCAATTAAGTCAGTCGACGAAAAGGGATTTCACTGAACTGGGACGTAGCCTAAAATAATGTTTTGCTAATCCTTCATTTCGATGTATCCACCCACGTTCTAGAATTGTCCTAATGTATTAACAACGATAACCTTCGATAGGCTTGCCTACATCAATGCTAAATAGTCTAGCTATATTTTGTATTCTAAAAAAGTTACGTTATCAACATTGCTATTATGAGGATATTCTTCATAAACTAGTTGAGCGTATTGTTATAGTCACCTTATTTGCATTTGGCTGAATGGCCTTCATGCTTGACTACTAGCTGCACCGTGCTTGAACGAGAGATAACCATCTTCGGTGTTCGCAGCCAGAAAGACCTTCATGTCACGCATAGTTTGACAGACGACAATTTAGGGTATTATTATAAACAACACAGGTGAAGATACGTCACAACAACGATCGATTGATTACTAGTCGATTTTCTAATTTTATTGTATTTCATTTGCATTCATTCTCTATCTATACAATATACGTGAAGTAAATGTAGAGACTACAAATACATGGTATTGGTATCTATACAAGAAACGAAGGTTCCGATTGAGTATTCCCCATAACTACATGATGACGCAATTCGTGTCGATGTCGAATGAGCGAGTAACATGTGAAAACGTTCATTTGTTCTCAAAGTAGAGTATGGTTTTTTTCTTGAAAATAAAATGAAAATAAAAAAAAGATAATAACATTTTTAAGAAATAGATTGAAAGAAAAAGAATTGAAATTATTCGTTGTACGATGGACGAGAGCATCATATGAAATGAAGAAACGTAATGCAAGTGATCTGTCTGCAAACTCTACTTTAACAACTCAATTTCTTTATCAATTATCAGCATTATCTTGGTAAAAATATAGTCTAAAATAATCATTTGAAATTTTCTCTCTTCAAAATGGTTTGTCCGATATTTATGTAAGCATGTGTAATGTGCCTCATTGCTGCGTTCAAATTCTTTTTTTTCACCGGTACATGCAGCTTAGTTGCTAACGCGCTCGCTTATGTGATCCAGTAGGTGAGGGGTATATTGGACCTGGTTTGATCCCCACCACCATCCATCTTTACAGGGATTTTACGTGGTAATTACCTCCGAAGTCTAGGCGAATTCCAGGAAAGTTCTTATAATATTGGCCACGACCGTTTCTTTCCCATTATCCTTCACACTACCTAAGAAACGTTCATCTCATCATCTCACCAATCATTCATCCGACGCCATTAGATCTTGGTTATCATTGCAGTGCGTCGTTGAACTCAATATAAATATTTTTTTCAAAATATATATCATTTCGAAGAATAATTATGTCACAATTGATACGTGAATACAAAGAATCGTCACTGAGACTGGCACACTGAACCATTCATGAGACCGGAGTTCCATTCCCACCATGGTCGACCATCCCAACAGAAGGTTTTCTGTGGTTTCCCTGTCATTAATGTGAGTAGTGGGATGGCTGCTTAACAATAAGACACGACTGTTTCCTTCCCACTATATCCCAAACTCATAATGAAAAAAAACTTTCATATACAATTTTCACACATCATCCCATTCTTCACGCCATTCTTCATTCTTCACACATCGACGCCAGTACATCATATTTATCTGCACAGAGCGTCGTTAAATATCTTCTGAATGATCTGATTGATGATGATGATTATTGTTAGCTTAACGACCCCACCAACAGCTAGGATATACGGGGGTACGATTGAGCAGGTGATTATGAATGTATAAAGCGGTGATTGATTATTTCATTTCATTTTCATTTCATTTTTATTTCATTTTATTCTGCAATAGAATAACTGATACATAATATAAGAAAGGATAGTAAAATCAACAGGAGCCCGCTACCCGCGTAAGAACACAAGTTCTTGATCTCTATCGTATATTTTTCTCTTACGAGAACACAGACTCCGACTCGACTCTTCGATAGTATTGGTTGAATGTATCTGTTTTTCTTAAATTTTGAAATTGTTTTTGAAATAGTAAGAATATGGATCTAAAAAGTGTAAGAACGTTTGAAACTAGACAGTGTCTATTATGTCAAGATTGATCCTATTCACGATGTTAATAATAATCGATGTTATATATAAGCATCAAGCACGTAGTCAAGTGAACTCAAAACGACTGCATTACGACAAATACTCCAATTTATTAGCAAAGTGTACAACTCACCAAATATACATACTTCTGTAGTGTATGGTTTATATGTCTTTGTGTTTCTATTACAGCAATTCTTGATCGCCTGCCGTCGCTAGATCGAATTCCAGAACTTCAAAATCAAATTGTACAAAAAGTGGAATCAACATTAATCTGAATATCATGCGTATATATGGGCCTATATATATATATATATATATATATATATATATATATATATATATATATATATATATATATATATATGCCACCCTCGGTAGCTCGGTCAGCTGAGGTACCGCTTCAGAAACTGAAGTCACCGTTGGGCGTGGGTTCGAATCCCGCATAAGGCATGGGTTTTTGTAAATGTCCTCTAAATTATCGTCACTTCATACATTCATAATCACCAGCTCATTCGTACCCCCGTATAACCTAGCTGTTGGTGGAGTCGTTAAGCAAACAATAATCATCATTAAATATGATTTTAATATCCACCAGAATGGACTGAACAAATAGCGAATCAGTTCGTAAATGATAGCAAAATATATTGAATTTCAAATAATGCTAAGAATAGTAATATTTTAGTGATACATATTACTATCTCCAATATGATGAATTGCATGTTTCAGCACTATATAACTCGCAATTACTTGGGAGAATATTTCTTTCGAGGACCTGCAATAAGTTATTTGCTGGTTCAGCAATACATTATCTCTTCCCGGTTTGTACTTTTCATTTTGCACCCAGAGAGAGAATTATTGCTATTTTAGCAATAGTCGAGAGGTTAACAACATCCTGAAATCCTATGTACACTTACCGTGAAATCCCCTTGAAATCCCTAAAATCCTTGAAATCCTTGAAATCACTTGAAATCACTTGAAATCCCTGAAATCCCTCGAATCTCCGAAATCACTTGAAATGCCTTGAAATCCATATATAGAATCCGTTGAAATTTCCTGAAATCTATTGAAATCCCTGAAATCACCTGCAATCTTGAAATCTGAAATCAGGTGTAGACCCTACACCAAATTTGTAAGCAATTGCATTGAGAAAAAGTTTCTCCGTGTAGTTGATCCCCTGATGTTTACTTTCTGACATATTGAAAATTTGCATCTACCTGTCTACAGTTCATTCTACACATATCGTTCGGTTTCTGTATAGTTTGATGTAAAACAGAAATCAAACATTTTTCCCAATAACCCCATACTCGAGACTGCATTCAAACACCATAAATAGTTATTCGAACATAGAGCTCTAGCATATTGCTAAAAATGTGTCGCAGTCAACTCTCAACTGGCATAAAACCTATAAGAAAAAGTTTTATAGTACAAACAAACGTTTAAAAAATACAACATTCGTCATTCAATAAGAAAGGTTAATAGGAAAAATATATTCAAACTTGTCGCAAAAGTTGAGATGTTAGTAAATGCTGTTACCTTATGCCCAGAATTGTCATGTGACTCATGTCATGTTGATTGATTAATAACAAATGAGTGATATACGGTAGTACATTTTCAAAGTGGGTATGCATGCAAGCGTTTGGGATGAACTCAATTGTTCGCGTATAGAGTTCAGTCCGTGCATTTGATCAACATTCTATACTCGCATGAACCTAGATATTTTATTCAGAAAGAATACATATCATGTAGATATTTTTTAAACTATGGTCGTGAGAATTAAGAGCGTGAAAGCTTACATCCTCGCCTCTCATGGAATTGTACGAGCGGGCAGGCATTCGAGATGAACTCAATAGTTCACGTGTGTCAATCACACGCCGAGTTCAATACGTGTATCTTTCTCAAAATTATGTCATTGACGTAAAAATATCTATATCATTCAGTAAAAAAATAAAATCAATTTGACATTTCAAAAACTACGATCATGAGAATTAAAGGTATGAGAGCTTGAGCTTTTCAATTCGGAAAAGAATCGATAAACAATTTGTTAAAGATTAGCAATGCTATTTTAAATTACAAGGATGAATATTTTTGTCGAATATTCAACAACAATGTTGAAATTCTTTTCGATCTTGAAGAATATGTTTTATTCATATCCACATCAAATATAAAAATAGACCGATTTATTTCATCAGAAATTGCTCGGTCAGTTACATATACGCGACACGTTATGTTTGCAGAAGAGGATATGTATTACGTTAATATTTGGAGTTTACATTATTAACCCATTCAAATAATTTGAATATGTTTTCGAGAGAATTTTTAACCTTCACAACGATTCACGACTGTTTTAGATATAGGTATCACCACAGAGCTAGTGCAAAGATCATACAACTCATTTCACAAACAAATAAATTATCCTAACCGAAAATTCATTAAAACATCCACTTTCCTAAAGCAGTAGTGAAAAAAGCCCAGAGAAAAGTGACAAGCCATTCGAGTGTAATGGCAGGGGATGAGTGGTGCTATTGCCTATAGTGTCCGGTGACCCCGCGATCTGCTAGCATTGCACGGCCAGCTTCCCTTATACTCTGCCCCGGAAATAGTAATACAAAGGATGACATCCGGTCAGGAAGGCCATACACTTTCCCCTCGACCGACACCTGTATGTGAGTATATGGTCCATCCAGTCCAGTACTGGTCAGCAGTGTGTCCACACGCTGCCAATACCTACATTCGATACCACTCTTGCATCAGTAACATGCTGATAGAGTGGCAAGTGGACAATTGAGCAAAATGAGAAGCAATAATTACCTTCCAAGTATGGTGCAAGCTATAACAGTGTTAACGGTGCTGAAGATGTTAACGAATGGTAAGCCATGTAACAGTTTATTTTCGTTTCTTAAACTGCACCCTGCACCGATGAGCATATATATATATATATAGTGATATATAGTTTTACTGCAGTTGCGGGTGGGAGAGACGCTCTGAAATACTTCTGAATAGACATAATGTTCTTGGTATATTTTAAAATTATGAATGAAATAATTTGCATTATTTGTTTACTTATTACGTAATATCATGTAACAATATGACGGAACGCTTAGAAATAAACTACCGTAGCGAGAAGGAAGGGTTCACTGTGTCGATGTAGTTAGTTTTCCAGAACATTTAAAAGAAAGCAGACCCCTTGCTCATCAGTCAATTATAAGGCACTGCTTTAGAAACCAATGTCAAGTCGGGCGTGGGTTCAAGTACCGCATACGACACGAGTTTTTCAAACAATAATTGATCCAACAACCGCCAATCCAGTCCCCTACTAACTTGGCTGTTGGTGGGGTCGCTAAGCAAACAGTCGAGCTAAAAAAAGTCCGTGCGTGACTTTATTCACGGGTCACCGGCCTCACGATGGGGTTCAGGTGTGAAAAGTGTAACGCCGCTGTGATAAACTTATGCTGATACTTGATAATAACAGATGTTTGTGGAAGTTCAAAATAACATTACTATAATACCCATATAAACAGATTTTCATCCAATTTTTTTTTTCAGTTTGAGGTAGATTGAGGGAATGAGTTTGCATGTGTACAAGCGCGAAGCGTCAACGACGCTACAGAATTAGGCCTAATGCACACTTTTATGTGCAGTCATGCCCAACTAATCAAGGCTCTCGTATATTTATTGTAATTTACAGATTAATTTGAGGTTATGCTTTACTGAACCTACTGTATAATGTCAACCATGTATATATAAATTATTTATACCCATGCATCACGCAACAACAAAAAAAACATTTAGCTTCCAAGCTCGCTTCCAAGTTTAAATTGTTGATTAAATGTATGTGTTTTCGTCATAGGATGAAAAATATTTTAAGAAATTATTCCGTGCGAAACTTACAATCTTTCGTGCTCTGTATGGTAATTGATGACTCCATCCACAGGTAGATTATATGCCCATGTGGTTAGAAATTAGCGAGTGACAATGTAATGATTATGTGATAGGTGAAATGTTATTTACAAAAACCCACGCCTACAACGGGAATTGAACCCGCCCCCGGCTGACCTAATTTTGCAATGTTGATAACATATTTTGGTATAATTAAAAACTGTAAATGATAAAACAGTGTGAAATTACTCAGGGTACTATTGGACGGAACAGCCATCTTTGTAGTGAAAGTATATTGGTGGTGGGGCCATGTCTCGTGCACCACAGATCTATGGTGCAACCAAGAGCTGTGTAGATCGTATAATATATACGTGATAATCCGATGACCACGTGACAAAGAGATCAGTTCAACTGTTATTTCACACAAAATTAACAACATATAGTGAAACTAGGAAAACGACGCAGGCGTTGCAAGGTGAACGAGATAGTGACGACTGACGAGATATATTTGAGAATTTGACCTATGATTTTGACCTTTTTCATCGACTACATTTTCATAAAACGTGTCAAATATGTCCGCCATATGAAATTATTTCGGATAAAAATATTTTTTCAATTTTCTCGACACGTTATTCTTATGGGTAGGCCTAGGGTCTATTCCAAATTTCGAAATTTCAACCATCAATTTCTAGAAATCCATCTTCCTTAGCGATTTTCACGAAACATTATGCAGTTTTGAGCTAAAAGATGCTTTGAAAAAATTTCATTTTGATCGGTTTCGCCACGCGACCTGTGGAAAGTACACAAACAACAACAAAAATACTCCATTCGATCCGGAAATATTGAGATTTTCATCTGCATGCACTATATTATAAAATCTTCCAACCTTTTGAACTTATTCAACTCTGCTGCGTCATCACAGAAATGATAATTATGGTCTAGATTTGAGCTGGCGCCGCTCTAGTAAGGTATTTTTGTGTAACCGGCACTTCCACCATAGTACCTATATAAAACATGGCGCTGGTAAACGTTTACCATGTCCTATGTGAAGGCGTTACAATATAGTATCAAATAGCAATGCCAACTCCCAACTCCCGAATTATTAGGAAATAATAAACATAAGTTCTTAAAATGCCGAAATGTTGAAACCAGAACTCCTTTCATGTTCGAATAGACCTATATCGATGGCTGCTATATCTCGAACATCAAAACGCATTACCGGTTTACTTGAGATACGGTTAACATAATTTTCATAATCAAAATGAGAAATACTATTATTTAAAACATTGAATCTTAGAAAAACGGAAAATGATTCTGAGTTTAATTTAAAATTAAGTCTTATCAGCTTACAATTCATTATGTTTAAAGACTTTTGCGAGAGAGAATATAGGCTTACACAGCGTTTTGATATTTTCATTGGTTTTGGTAGATAATTTTGATGATTGATATGCGAAATCATATGAACCCATAACTACACCATTAGGGCGTGATGATTGTCAACGTTCCGGCTCTAGTAAGCCTATCAAAGATTATGCATCGACACTAAATAACATCAAGAAATATATTGGTGTTTATTGCGAATCATTTCTACGGATATTTTTTTTTTATTAGACCTATACACATTCAAAAAAAACATTTGTGTGTGTCTTGAATCTACGGTCGATACCTATGAAAGCTTCTAAATACGTTCACCCAACAGTACAAATATGCCAATTACTTGACCGTGGGTAGTAAAATTACTTTCTAAATGTAAGTTCCGATGTTGATAAAAAGAACTAACTGAATTCTGTTGACTATGATTTTATTGGTTTCGTGTCTGCACGTAGGTTAACATTGGAAAACTTCATTAGGTAGGCCTATATCTTGTATTACAAATGTATTACAACGAATTAGATTGATTGTTACATCATTATGTGACGTCTATATAATAAGACCCGTATCGTGGGTTTTCAAAAAATTCTTCAAATTAAAAGCTAGCATGCACTATTGAAACATATAGTTCAAACTACATTTGAAACAACGCCTAATTTGAAAATGAAGATACGCAAGCTAATTTTTTTTTTTTTTCTTGAGAAGATTTATTTATTTCACAAAATATGAGTTGTTTACAATATCGTAGACCCACAAAGTCAAAACAGAATTGTCTGTGGGTCTACTAATTATGTTGTCATACAAAAATATACATCACAAGAAATGTCTGGATAGCAGCTAGTTGACTTATTATCACAATTTAAACAAATAAAAAACTTCTTAACTTCTCTTTTAAAAAATGTAGAACTGTAATAGTAATAATAAGAAACATTATAGAACGTAAAACTCTCGTCACTTAACCTTATTGTTCCAGTCCGTTCAAGGGTGGATCCTATAGATAGCTGAAAAGACACGACTGATACCTTCTTTATATTATTATTTAGTTGCAACACCACTAATAATGCACAGTTAATATGACCTTAAAACCACTCTTAAGACACATAAAATAATGAGTCAGATTGAAGAAAAAAGGTTTCTAATTTAAAATGAAAATTGATGCATTTCAAGACGACTTCTACTTTATACATTCAAGTAATATCTTCACATTAGGGCAGCTGCTAGAGTAACCACAAATACCTGGGCATTTATTTTATTTCAATGAAAATATGTAGTCTAGCACATATTAATAGATTACCAATCACTATCTACTACTATCAACCAGCTATTACTAAATAGTGAATATTAATAAAATTAGCCCTTATGGCTAGTCAGCCAAGGCACAGCTCAGAAACCAAAGTCAAATCAGGCGGATGGGTTCGTAATTTCGTCGTTTCTGCATGGTTTCTGTAGTCCAACAAAAAGCATCCATCTCACGCTCAAAACACTATTTTTATACAAAATTTAATACTTATTAATAATTATTCTCGAACATAGTGCTTTAGCTGTTTGCCAAAAAATACTCGCGCTCAGCCCGGCATAAGTTGTGGGTTTTTGTCATCATCATTTGTGCATTATACACTCGCTCGAACTCCCAAATAACCTAGATGTTGGTGCATGGGGTCGTTAAAAATAACCATTATCACTAATAGAATGGAAAGACTTGGCTCCTCTACAACAAGGTTATCTGCTCAAATGACGTGAACCGAGTGGTCAGAATGCTGCATGTGACTGACCAGTTTATGTGAACACACAGATAAACATTTTGATCTTGTTTTCAAAGAATTAGCCTACATTTTTTCAAGTAAAAAGCCATGCTCAGAAATATCAGGAACGTACAGTACTATATTCAACACGTTTTTATTACACCTCTTATTTTAAAAAATATATATGGCTAAAAATTGGGGAAAGTACAGTTTTTCCCGAGATAGGTGCAAAGTGTATAGGATCGTAAAAGTGCAGTTTTAATTAGGTTACAGCAAATAGCAATAATAGGGAATTGTTTATGCGCCATCCTGTTGCAAATTGTATAGTAAGACAAATCGAAGAGAATCGTAACTTTACCGAGTAATGGAAATTTAACCTTGTTGATATATTTCGATATAATAGTATAACAAGATTGAATTTTATTTTCATTTTAATGATGCTTAACAACCCCATCAACAGGTAGGTTACACGGGGGTAAGAATGTGCGGGTGATAATGAAAGGATGAAGTGATGATAGATGAAAGGACTTTTACAAAAAAAAAAAAATGCCCTATGCGGGACTCGAACTCACTCCCAACGGTGACTTCAGTTTCTAACGTAGTGCGATAGTTGACCAAGCCATGGGGGTCAACTTCTCAAAACAAAAAATCATAATCCGTATTCAACTGGTATTTTTAGAGATTATAACGAACAAATTAATATTCCACAAAACAACAAAATCAACAAAATCCACAAATCAATCCACAAAATCAATTTCAAGATATATAGCAGATAGGCTAACTTGGTGTGCTTTCATGATTCACTGTTCAATTATTCAACTATTGTACCTTAAATTTACCTGTGTTCATGTTCTTGTTTGTGTTATGTTCATTATTTATTTTTATTGTTTATTTCATGTATGTGTTGTCCTTTTATTGAATTAGCACTAGTGGAAATGTATTTTTCTGTTGCTAATAAAGACTAAATCAATCAATCAATTAATCAACAGCATTCAGCAAACAAGCATTATGTATGTGTATAATTGTAGGCCTATATGCTTATTAGCTTATTAACGGATTGCATTATTTTGGCCAAAAAATTAAATTTGATACTTTCGATTTATATTGTTTTCATCGTGAGTTCTCAAAAATTACAATGAAATGCTAAAATCTCAAAATAATACCGTTAATTGTAAAACTCTTTCAGGTGTAGAAATGTATAAGTTATATATATGTGGATCTACTAGTGGGAAAGTGCTATTATATATATTTTTTGAATTATTATTATTGGGTTTAACGACGCACTGTAATGATGACTAAGAACTATGGGCGTCGGATGAAATGATTAATGAGACGGTGGTATGATGAGGTGAAGGTTTCTTACGTAATGGGAAGGAGAGTGGGGAGTTGGCGGTCGTGGCCTATATTGGAGGAACCATCTCAGCATTAGCCCAGACTATAGAGGGAAACCATTAAAAAGCCCTGTGAAGATGAACGGTAGTGGGGATCAAACCAGGTTCGATTTACCCTCACCTACCGGATGTGACAGTGGGCCTATATTTTTTTTTTAATGGATGCAATTATAAATTAATTATTTTGTTATAATTGAATTACTTTAAATATAATAGAAAATGTGTACAATTACCGTAATCATAGATTAAAGAAAAATTATATATTCTTTTTAAGGGGACAGTGAGGTGAAACTGAAAAGTCTCTTAAATAGGGGAATAGAAGAAAAATTCACTCTGAAACTCATTTGTAGAAGAAAAATAGAAATTTTCAGATTTGAAAAAAAAAATCGGGGGGGCCAACCGTGTTGACTACCCCCTGAAATGTGACATTTGAAACATATCCTTACTTCTTTCTCAGTTTTCATTTTTTTCCATTTTTGTTTTTTTTCAATTTTTCACAATACTCCAAGGTTCAAATCTGTGCATCACTTTTTCCAAAATCATCCTTCTTTGAGACACGAAGAAAGAAACAAAAATTATTTTGTTTTTGCAGCAGCGCATCTGTTCACCTTTTATTTATTTGCAAGTGCTAAAAGAAAAAAATGGAAAAACCCATTCTTGAATTTGTTATTGATTGTATCTTGAACATGTTCTGAAAATTTCACACAAATCCATCAATTATTGTGAAAGAAGTAGGATTTCTGCTTCTCAAATTATAGTCAATAATTGTTCAGAGTTATTAATGCTTGAAGTTCAGGTATAATATATGTTTCAATATATTTTTGGATAGCGGTTCCACACATTGGTATACTGAATAATTTATTGCTAATTACCTTTACATCACATATTATTCATAATAACATATTTGAAAAATGGATAGTCTAGGCTACATGAAGAATTAATAAAAAAAAAACACAAAATATTCAGTTTTCATGGTAGTTTCACATCACTGTCCCCTTAAATATATATTTCGAGAGATTTGCCTTGTGGTTCATCTTTGAAGGATTTTCGAAACTTTTCAAAAAATTGATTAAAACTCGTGCCGACTATATTTGTGGAAACATGTAGAACTGTGGCAATTGTTCGAGTGAGTGGAGGTGCTAATTCCATCCAAGTCAATGTCGAGTTAACAAGTCAACACTCAGTTAGAAGTCAAAACTTGAATTAAGAGTTCAAACCATTTCTTCAAAACGGATGAAGCAATGTATACAAAACCTTTGTAATATACATATTTTAGAACATCAGAACAATAACATTAATGAAATTGAATTGAATCATTGGTAACCTATATATTGCTGTTGTAATGATAGCTCACAAAATTTCTTTTCTCTGATTCTCATCTGGGAGACAAATTTTCTTTGGAATGACATCAATTTGAAGTTCGGTAGACTTCCCTTGCACAATTGAATTATGTTGAAAACTAAGAGTTTCATCTGCGATTATATATATATATATTCATATATATATATATGAATATATATATATCATTAATGATTTTTTAAACAGTTTTAAAAATCATTAATCATAATAACCTACTGGTGGTCAACCAGGAAGCTATTGAAATCATATATATATATATATATATATATATATATATATATATATATATATATATATATATATATATATATATATATATATATATATATATGTATATATATATAAATATATATATATATATATATATATATATATATATATATATATATATATATATATATATATATATATATATATATATATATATATATATATATATATAGGGCCTATATATCACACAGCACTAGCAGATTATGTTTCACTTCACGCTTCATATTACTGACAGCATGCTGACGGAAGACTTTGCAAATTTGTGTTAATTTACATTAGTGACAATCATATTATACTTGCTCAAGTTGAGATAGTCGTAATGCTTGCCCCGTGATAAAAACGGTATATGTAACACATTTTCCTCAATCGCCTCCATGAAAAACAAAATCAATCATTGATTCATAGTAGAAGTGATCGTTTATTGTAGAATCATAATGAGGTTGATATTGGGTTGCGGTTGTGATGATAAAACTGGCCCTCACCATACCCTTCTATTCAGGACTTTTTTATATGAGAACATTCAGCTTTGGTTCTGCACTATTACAAAAAAAGTTATCACATTTAAAAAAACATGCTTTTAATTAGCATAACCAGAAAAAGAATGCGACCAATAATTTTCAAGATATGGTGCTTGCGAAGTATTGAGTCAATTACGACGAATATTATCACAAATATAGAAAAACGAAAGATTTGTTTAGGAAAAATTAATCGAAAAATAGAAGATAAGATATGAATCCAAGATTCCTTTACCCCAGCACATAATATGATTAAATTGTTCACTTTCCCTGAACATATTGTAGTTTCCTATACACAGTTTGTTGAAAATGAGTTACATTATAAATAGCAATTATATTAGTTTCTGCTTGCGATGGTAAAAGATCTGTCACGGTGCGTCATCCGTCCGTCCGAACGGACTTATCGTATCACTTTGTGTCAAGTTTTCGACGTTGATTAAATACAATAGAAACCTCGTATCGTTATACGTATCCTATAACCCGTATGCTATACAACGTATCATTCATGTATTTAAAAATAACCTAAAAAAACAATAGTAGAACCGTTTGGCCGGCGAGGCGCGAACACAATGAATAATTTCAAAAAGAATTACCAATTTGGGTGAACTAATCTATAGTCACCAATATGTCGCAGCAATTTTTTTTTCAAATTGACTTAAATAGCACACGTCCATACGGTATCATACGACGTTCACTCTCGTAGCTGTCCTGAAAATAATCGAACATTTAAAAACAAACCGCATCGAGTACCCCCAAATCGATTGTATATTTATATATTGTCAATTATGAAATTTGAATGATATAATATGGGTCTTTTGGCCATCCATTACGCAATAATAGATCATGTATTCGAATTATACCGTATCTAGCTATGCGGAAATATAATTACTGGCACTGCAAGCTTGGAACGGTATGTGTAGGCCCTATAGCTTTAGTATCATCTTATCACATCTGCCTAGATCTGAACGGAGTATTTGTTACTAAAACTTGGAAAATAGATAACTGTTACTTAAAATTGAACACTTCTATTTTGATTTCTATTGACACTATAATTGAACGGAATTATATTATTAGGAAATTAAATTCTTGAATTGTTCATTCTCATGATGACTACACCCCACCAACAGCTAGGTTATTTGGGGGTACGAATGAGCAGGTGACAATGAAACTATTAAGTGGTGATAAGTGAATGGACGTTTACAAAAACGCATGCCTTATGCGGGACTCGAACCCACGCCCAACGATGACTTCAGTTTCTAAAGCGGTGCCTTGGTTGACTGAGCTACGGTACGCAGCTTAATTTACATGTTTTTCTGATTATTATTTCCTTATCGTGTCCACGAACTACTAGGTTATGTGGGGTTACGATGCGCGGATGATGGATGAATGTTTACGAAAACCCATGCAACTGCAGGACTCGAAACCACGCCCGACTTGAATTCAGTTTCTAAAGCAGTGCTTCAGCTGAATGATGCACTTGGGGTGGCCATTTTCATGTAGCTCAGTTATATTCATTTGTAAGATTTCAAGGAACTACGTCTGATCTATCTGCCTTTAGACAGAATGACTGCAAGCCCTTAATTAAGGTGCAATCAGTGACGATGTTGATATAAATTATAATTTTCACGATGAAAATCATTAGTTGACTCGACTAAAAGAACGTCTTGGCTACTGGCTAAATTACATCCTATAACTTCATTAATTCTTGAATAAAAATAATTGTTAAAACTTTAAATACTAAAGTAAATTCCATGGGATGTATACTATAAGATGATGCTTAGATTACAACCGTGTTCTTTTCACACTGTAAGGTTTCGATCACATTAAGTGGTCGATCAAGCTATATTAAAATGCATCCTGAAGAAAATGTGCTGATATTATACGCACTAAATCTAGAAAGTCATGTGCGTGAACACTCTCACGCAGTCTGCGAAAAAAATAGCGGTTAAATATGCAAAGATTTTCTTCAGATTGAAATTTTAATTTCGAGTCAAACCATTTTATGTGTAAAACTTTACAAAAACACCCAAGACTAGCTCTTACGGAGCTTTGTCTGTTGTTGTTTTTTTTTGTCAGCAATGCACAGCTCGCGCGGTTTGACTGATGAGGATGACACTCTTTCAGGACACGCGAACTTATCCAACTTTGAACTGTATAGTTTTGGGGTCAAATCGGTTGAACCATTTTTGAGAAACACCACCACAAGTTATCTAAAAATCTCATGAGATTAGGCTAGGCGGTAGAATTTGGAAAATAGAATCTCTTCAAAAGAATTAAAATTTCCACTGAATGTAAACACATGAAAGTATGATATATATTATAACATATTTTTTGGAAAATCGGACAAGCCGTTTTGAAGAAAATAATGTAATAATTGTTTTTTATTCAAGTCAATTAGATAAAAATAATAGCAGAATCATGTGTGGCCAAGATTCGTGGCTTTCTAGACTCGATAGTCGCCAAGTCAAATATATTTTATACAGGCCACTCAGAGTCTGTAGAGTTTTATATTATAGGCCTACTTCATATAAATATCTCGCTCACCTTCAACGGCTATAAAATGCTGAATTTGCCCAGTTTAATCGTTGACACGAGTTTGAAGAGTGGGTCGTTAAACCCAACATGCATTGAAATTTAAAAATGAGATAAGAGTTGAAAAAGAGTAATCCTGCAGTATGTTTGAATCGCAGACCAAACAACCATCTGCAGCTGACACCATCACTTTGCTAGTCAAGGAGACCAAACCAACATGCATGAGCAAGCTTGATGACCATGGCGCTTATGGCGTAGCCGCTAATTATTGAAACGGGTGGTGAGAAAAAGATATGGGAGGGGAGGCACAATCCAAAACCAACCTGCATAGGTGAATACAGCTGTTGTCCTTCTCTTGGGACATGTATTAACTATTATCGGATATAAGGAAGGTGGGGAGACATACAAGTTATTTACTATCATTCAAGTTGTTGAAAAAATATATTTCCATTTCAAATGTAGATTAAACGTTTGATTTTAATCGGTTATGTATATTCGCGGTGACAATAGTCATCAATCGAGGCACATTGAATTGCATCCTGGAGAAAATCTATTGGCATGATGAACTAAATACTTTTTTTTTTTTTTAATGACATCGAAACTTGATACAAAATCATTGTTCCTCAATTAAGGCTATGGATGAAAGATAGGATCGTTTGGACGGGGCACCACAAGGGCGATCTTACCACCCCATTTTGATTATTAAGATCTAATGATCTTCAACACCAGGACTGCGCTGTCTGTGACCATAATTTTTCGCCGTAGATAAAAGTCTTTCAGTATAAACACACGAATGTTGATATCTTCCACTTTGAACCAATGATGAAAATAACCAATGCACCAATGAATAACCAATGAAAACTAGCAGACAATGTAATTACGCACACCCACTTGAACCACTATGAAAAAATTGGCGGTAAAATATGCGTAGATTTAATTAAAGTTGAAATTTAAATTTCTGCAAACATGCACCATTTCATGTGACCGTGAGTGTACATTTTCACCTATTATCAATAATCACACTATAGAAATACCATCTCGAAACACAAGCATCTGTAGGCCTATTCTATTTTAGCCGTAAACACATTTATTCGAGGCTTAAATCGCTCGTCAAGGGGACGTGGAAACCTCGTCCTATTACCGTTAGATCATCGACTGA
Source organism: Brachyptera risi (assembly GCA_964007535.1). Taxonomy (NCBI): domain Eukaryota; kingdom Metazoa; phylum Arthropoda; class Insecta; order Plecoptera; family Taeniopterygidae; genus Brachyptera; species Brachyptera risi. The sequence goes on along the minus strand of OZ023327.1, from coordinate 64,635,498 downwards.
TAGTGACTCATTTGTGTGCTTCATCAACTATTCGGCCTTCTATTACTCTCTCATTGGAGCTTTTATTAATAATCAACGACCAAAGTCGTGACTAAAGCATACCTCGACAGAGAAATTGTTGCAAATAACGGGGACATTTTATTCACCATGTCCATGCGACATTTCATTGAAAGTACGCCCACTAGCTAGTAAGTTGTGGTATTTTATTTGGTATGGATGTTCCAACAACAAAAAAACATGCAAAAATCCCCTTTACCTGTAATCAAATATGCTCTAAAACTGTGTACTTATTTGGCCGATAACCTGGTTTATAGACACGAGTCCCACCCATGAACTCACTATACAATGAGTCCAGCACTGCCGGAAACTAAGTTCCGTTTCCGTTGTCAGCAAAGTTGCGAGGGGGAGAGATCGAGGACAGGCCAGCGACCCACCTAGATCACTTCCTCCCCAATGCCAGCCTCTGTACCTCTCGCTCCATCATCACGCACACATACCTCGAGTTAAAACTCGTGTCTCGTACACGAGGGCTTGAATCTCAATATGACTAGTTACCCTTTTACCGCTTTGTACATAATTATTTCAGTAATGTGTCTATTCATGGTTGAGCAACGATGAGGGTGTAAACTGAGGCATTTCAAAGTTGTTATTATTTTTTTTTTTTAAATATTGACACAAACTCAAATTCAAATGTACTGTTTTTTATGTATGAACGTTTTTAATTAAATGTAACTTTTTTACGTACCTTCTTCATTTCTTCCAGTCTTGGCGTATGTCCCTACACTATACCCTAGCACAGGTGTTCCCTTGAGTGCATGGGAGTTGATTTGCGAAATATCATTTTTTTGGTGATCACTTTCGAACGGTATATGAGATAGATATCAAAATTCTAATATTTATGGGAAACACATATATTTTCAATGCCTTTAAGACGGCATAAGTTGTAACTATTCAACTCATATCGCAAAATATCGCAAAATATTTCCAAACGTATACAGCTACTACACTTATTGTTTACATAGGCGTGCGCAGCCCAAATCATTAGATACGGCCTCTTAATGTAAGGGTATAAACAATATAAATAACTACGTCTTTAATTATGATGGAAGATGGCATCAAATTATGATATAAAGTTCACCATCTGCTCAAACGAATAGTATATAAACATATTCGGGGGGGTTGGGGGGCTTGCCCCCCAATGTCAGTCCCACAGGGAATTTTTTGGATTTACTTGATTTGGAAACAGTTTTGTAGGATCTAGAAGAAGCTCACAATCATTGATAAAATAAATAGCTTTTTTTGATACATTGTTTTGATCTTACCTTCAACTTTATCTTCCGTAACTTGGGGAAGATCGTGATCTGGGTGTACATTACTAACTGCACTTTTCTTTTCAAAAAAACTTTGAATTTTAGACTGATTCATTACACGTGAATGAGCTGAACTGCTGAAGTCACGTCTGATCGGCAGAAATTAGAAAATAAACTGCTCTAGCTTTAGTTTATATTATGATGTATGTATTGTAAAATAAGTCTATATTCCACCCCTCTCCACTCAGACCATGCCAGGGCCAACAAAGACACGTGCGCCAATAAGCCGCGAAAGCTTTATTTCTTTGTAAAATTACGGTAGAGTGAGTCAGTCAAACACTTAAACATGCATTATTACTGAAGGTAATTTTACTGATTAACGTACCATGGCCAATTTTTGTCCTATGTTCGCGTTTTTTGTGTTTTCTGATAGATCTTGTTCATATCTGTGGTGTGCAGTTTGGACATTTTGTATTTTCTTTGTTTTAATATGTTTTTTACTCACTTGAAGTTGATGCTTTGTGATCTGACTAAGATGACAAAGGTGGACAGTAGGTTAGGTTAGGGTCAGGTTAGTGTATAAACCTCGCGTATACCGCTGGCAGGCGGAACGGAGCTTATATACTTTAAAACAAATGAAGAAAAAATTGAAAAAAATTGAAAAAAATTGAAAAAAAAAATGGCGTGGTACGTTAATCAGTAAATTTACCTTACTGAATTTCCAGCAACTAAAACCAGCCGGTTTTTTCACAATAATTGAATTCTTGAATGTATGTAATAATTATTAGAATATGTAGGCACTAGGTATTGTAGGGAACGGTGCATGGGTTGAATAATCTGGTCAATTTCGAGAATACGCTTATTGGAGAATTTCGAGAAAGTAAAGTTTATTCAACTGTTGTATTTACGAATGACAAATATAATTATTTTAATATGTAAAATTAACAGAATGTGTAAACAAAAACAGTATAAAGGCCAGGCGGTGATGCCTTAGGCACGGCCCAGGCCGACCCGGCGTACCCTGTGCGCACGCCTATGATTGTTTAGCTGTATACGTTCAACAATCAGGCTATATAAGTTAAATGGTTTCTACTTAAGAAAGTTATCCTCCAAAACTAATATTACGCCGCATCGACTCTCGTACGCATCACAGCATTATATTGAGTACTGAATGCAGAATTCTGACGCATCAATAGACATAAACAAAACTATGTATTATGTCTTTAACGACAACCGACGACTGACAAGCGAAATTAGAATAAAAAATTCCGGTGCAATATAGCCACGTCGTTGACGCGCCGTTAAACCACAATATTAATTCATTCAATAAAAAATTCTAGTAATATTGCCGCCCGTCGATATTTGGAGATAGATATTCAAGCATTCGTATAACTGTTCGTATGACATTTCGCAACATTCGTATCACAAACGTTCGAGGCGAAGTCAATCGTTCGCGTAGTCAATCACGCGTCGAGTTTATTTCATCAAAATCCTGTATAGACATAAACCTAATTCATTTCCTTAGTGACAAAAAGTAACAAAAATCAAATGGGTATTTTAAAAACTATACGGTCATGAAAGTTTACGCCTGCGGGCTCTAACTAAAGTCTAAACACTGAATCAAAAGTTCGTATAGCAACTGTCTCGGTCTCGTACTTAACGTACAGTTAATGGGTACGGCACCTCCACTAGTAAGACTACTGTCCGCGCTTTTCAAGACGTGTAGATTAGCTCTACAGCTCCTTGAAACTGTCCTCCTGAAACTGGTCGTCCTTCTTGAAACAAGATGGCACTAGTGTCGATCTGTATCACTGTTGACAAAAATAGTTGATGATTTACTTCAGTTACAATTATTGGGAAGGTTGTCAACAATGAAAGTGTTACGACGTCTATACAAAATGTAATGAATCTTTTACGAGCCTCATAGTAGCGTCTTTGCAAAATTTAAGAAAGCTGGGTCATCATACCTGTAGGACTACGTTGAGATAAGTCGTGAGTGATCCCTTAACCTGACTGTCATATATTTAATTTCCTAGTTAATATGAATATGGTATGTGAACCAATTAAGGCCACTGAAGGTTTTAAGGCCACCCATTTGTTGTGACTCCATTACTTTGCTGAGAAATGGCGTCAGCGGTATGATCATTTGGTCAAACACAACAAGTGTACCAATTTTCAAACAAATTGAGCAATTATTGGCAACAAGAGATCTATTTAATCGACCAAGACTCATTTTTAGAAGAACTGATCTAATTTCATGTGACTGTACGAATAAGGATATAAAATATTTCTATCAATAAAAGTTGATGGAGTTTTTACTTATAATTAGTTAATGAATATGTGACAATCAATGTGAAAATGAGGAGAAAATCAATTTGACTATTATTAGGTGTGAAACGATGGTTGAAACTCAACTCAGAAGGCCACATAGGCGTAACCAATATGCATTGAGGGTTGCATTGGTTTGCCGCCGTCTCCAAGCGGCAAAACACCAAACCTAAATGCATCTTGGGCATAACCAAACAATTCTAGCAAATGCACACATTTCTTCTTGAATGCTATTTTCTGTATTTTATGTATCATTGAAACTTCATTCATACAAAACATATTAGTTAACTATTATAATGATGGAATATTAATAATTTTAAAAAATCAAGATGAATATTCGGTATAGTGGCCATATTATGTTCATGCTTCCCCAATAAGGCCGTTTTGCATATTTTTTGATTTTTTTTCTTGTGAATCAATTTACCTCTTCATAGTCACACTAAACAATTTACTCACACAGCCAAGTCTCCCTTGGAGACTTTGTGGATTGTATTTGACTGTTCAGTGCTCTTATTTGTATGTACAAAACTGATGACAATGGAAAAAAAATAAAAAATTGTAGAGAAAAGTTTGAATCAGTTGTGTACGTTCGTAAAAAATATGTCAACGTTAGTATGGCCTTAATTGGTACACAAACCTTATATATGAGAGTTGAATATATGTGTCTGTTTTATATTCGATGAGATAACTTGACTAAATACCACCACAACATGAATGCTCCAGATATTTTTCATGTAAATGGAAATGCTCCATATATTCGTAAATAGAAGATACAACAGTTGGGTTAAAGTGATCACTTACTGAACACAAGTCACAAGGTACCGCAATGAGGCCATGATTTTTTTTAAATATCAGACACGAAGAATTTGCATTTATTTATATTTTCTATTGATCATTGACAAAAAAAGATACAAATGAAAGCTATAACGTGATCCATAAGATCTTAAGATAAATCAAGGTTTTAAAAAGCAATCCCTGAAATGACTTGGATCTATCTTTATTGCTATGTTACTAATTCGTTACTAATACTAATCGTTCCATCTGTAAGTAAGTTTTACTTGAATAGCACGCGAGGTGATTATATTCGTTATTGACATGATAATTAAACCATATCTATCAATAATTTGAGTCAGATTATTTCTTTTTAATACATATAAGGTAGAGAAGGCCATGACTAAGATGTGATCCATCTCTGATCATATATATACTGTATACATATATATACATATATATATATATATATATATATATATATATATATATATATATATATATATATATATATATATATATATATATAAATGTTTTAACTTATTACCCAAAGAGCTCCGCATGATGGAAAATGTGAATTGTTTTAAACGTGATGTAAAACGTTATCTTTTAGATAAAGAACCATATACTATGAATGAATTTTATCCTGTCAAATAAGATGGTTTTATTATACTGTAATGACGAAACATAACATACCACAATGTACACTGTGAATAAATGATTATTATTATTATTATATATATATATATATATTTATATATATATATATATATATATATATATATATATATATATATATATATATATATATATATACATATATATATACAACTACGCATTGTACATGATGTATATTTAGATGTATATATAGATGTATATACTTTTATACATAAAATTGTTACTGGAAATATGCCACAATATCTTGATAGACTATGTAATAAGAGGAAGAATCCTATGAAAGAATACATAACACGAGAAGGGCAGATAATTTATATTTAGAGTGTGTATCGACTGCATATTGAATAAAAGTTTATTTTATAATATAAAGGAGTAAGAATGTATAATAAATTAATAATCTACCATTAGAAATTAGACAACGTAATAGTGTTCATAATTTTATATCGAGAATAAAAAAAATTATGTTGGATTTGAGAATAAAATAAGTTAATACCAATAAGGAACAACTTTCGTATTAACAATAGGTATAATGTAATAGCATATGGCTAACCAATAATATATACAATACAATACAATATGATCAGAAGATGTATTGGCATCAGTGAATGATGAATGAGGTGATAGGAAGATGAGATGAAAGGTGATTTTATTATTTTTTCAGGCCTACGGGAATGTCATTTCTTCACCAATTATTTTTTTATTTCATTAACATTTCTTCATACTAGATAATCATTGTATAATCAAATGTCATACCATATAAATAATTGGGCGTCATTTTATATCTGCTGTAGCAAAGTACAATGCATAAAAGATGCATTTTAAACCTTCATTAAAAATGGTTTAAACAAATCTTTTTGAAATTTAATGTAAAAAATATTAGTAATACCATTTGTTTAGAATAATTGTGTACTTGGAATAAGATAGTTCCAATTATAGTCTTCATATTTGTCTCATGTTTTTTGTTACTGGTAGTACATGTATTGTTTGTGATTTAAAACACTATTTTGTTAAAATAATCTGACCTAAGCAAATCAACAACATGAAAATGAACATGTTCATCAATTTCCAGTTATATGTTCATTGTTGAAGTGCTAAGTCAAACTATTGCGTTGTTGAAATTGTCGAGTTTTTATAATACTATCATTCATGTAATTCAGTCTTTAATTTCTTTTATATCTGAAAACAAAATTTATCAATTGTAGCCTGGAGGAAACATTCATTAGATTCAATATTATTACTCTATGATTTTTATCATTTATGATTTTGGAACAAACAAAACTATCAAAAAGAGATAAGACATTTTGCGTACGGTAGGTTTCAACGCTAAATTGTAAAAAATAATATTGATATAAAATAATATAATAATAAAATTGAAGAGTCAAGACACTATACTATTCTGTTCATGAATGCTAAAACAAATATTATTAATTCTGAATTAATTATAATACATTGAATCTCTAAAATATGTATAGAAAAGGCATATTAGTGAAGCGTGAATTACTTGCCTTTACTTTGCATGAATTACGAGGTTTCTTGCTTGATTCTCCCCCCCCCCCCCCCACCCCACCCCGTTCCTAGTAGTTATCTCGGCTTCACCACTACCCGTGCTGCGGAATAGCGCTGACGCAGTCTATGTGCAAAGTACATTATCAATCGTCTAAACAGTTTACAGAACTCTATGAAGTAAATTAACACTGTAATTAAATAATCAAATTTCCATAGCATTGGAAAAATATACCCACTCCACATTTACAAAGTTTCATATTAGTATTATATATTATTTACTAATATGAGACCTACTGAATTATTGCCGTTATTTTTTAAAAATATGTATACTCTTGAAAGAGATCTAATGATTGATTTTGTCACCAAAAATAGTTGTTCATTACAAACTTACCCCCCCCCCCCCCCCAAAAAAAAAGATCTTCTGTGACACAAAAGAAAAGTGAATGCAAAACCTGAATATAATATGAACTTTCTCTTACAGCTCAGACTACATGTAATCAAGGAATAGGACGAGTTGTTTACGAAAGACTACCAGACCAGCAATTACAAGGCTTTGACGATGATATGGTAAGTAGGCCCCAGCAGGACTTCTGCGTTACATGTAATAACGCAAAACAATCTGTTTTGAATTCATATGAAAACACAGCAATTTAATTAATTACATTATGAATAGTTCTATTCAGATTGATCAAGTTGCTGATAAAATGTAACATTGATCACATCAGAGTGGGGTGAGAAAAATGAATGGGACAAACGGGAAAACGATGGATCCGGGAACGATGCATAGAGGTTTCACTGTATATCAGTTTCAGCCAAAACAAAATCATTCTTTCTATATATCCTGAAAACTTGTTGCTTTATTTCCTCAAAGTTTTAATCAATTATTTCTCTTGTAGATTACTGCGGAGAGTAAACTTTCTCCTCTGAAATGTTCATTCATGAAGTATGTTGTAGGAGGCTATGAAACAAAAATTATCAATATTGTTATGTACTTTTTACAACCTGGCCCTACGCCCTAACATTTGAATAGCTTTCTGGATTTGACTGAAAGTTGATAGACAATGTCATTTTAGTAAAGGCCTTGAAATTAGTGCTGGTACTAATGAATGAAACTAGCGCATATGGTGCATTATTACTTGGTTATTGATAAATAATAAAGAACTAGAAATGGTAAATTCTTGCCTTAATCACTCAACTTGACTACCTATACCCCAATGTTATACTGAGCCGATGATTCCAATATGACGAGTATAAATTGTTGTGTAATGTTGTAGATTCGTGATACGTCATCTCCGTTCCGAGTCCTAGAGAAATGTCAAGATCTATGCCTGCGTGACCGAGCATCCACTAACAACCTGGTACGGCCTTGCACGTCATTTGACTTTCAACCCGGCAGTCGTATCGCATCGTTCAGCGGTGCTGCGGAATACGAGGAGTCGACGTGTTATCTTACGAGGGAACAAGCACATCCCGAGGGCATTGGTAACCTAGTGCTTGTACCAAATAGTGTACACTTCACAGAGGTCTGCTTATCATGTAAGTATTTTAATACTTTACACTATATTAACATTTCGGAGGGAAAAATACAGAAAAATACAGACTAGTAGTGTCTATTCTGAGTTCCAATCGGTGAAACATAGTAATCTCCGACTATACTTGCAGCAAGTCGAGTGGAGAGAGAATGCCCGAACCGGAGATACGTATTTGAACGGCATCCCAGGAAAAAACTGAAACTAATGCCAGCAGATTTCAAGGAAGTGATCGCTTCAAACCGCAGCGACTGTGAGGACAGATGCCTGAATGAGTTCAGTTTTGTTTGCCGATCAGCATCGTACGACTCAGGATCGAGATCTTGCGCACTCAGCAGATTTACGAGGCGGACCCACCCAGAACTCATGCAAGATGATTCTAACTCGGACTATCTGGAAAATGCGTGTCTGAATGGTAAACAATCATGGTGTCTAAAGTTTTGCTTATTTACAACACCACTAGGCCAATAATTTGGCACGTAGTGTAAAACAACATCATCAAGTCTTTTACTTTATAAGAAAGAACACCAACTCTCATTTTCAAGTTTTTATATAATATTCTCTTTTAAATGTTCAAAATGATGCAAATGATAAAAATATAAATGGATAGTCCAAATATTACATTTCTAATAAATAACTTCATCCAAGGCATTTACCACAATAGCGTTTCTTGTTTAATACTACTTTCATAAGCCTCAGCTGGGAAGAAAAAACAGAAAAGCGTCCTAATAAACTGATAAATGTATCAAACACAGTTTCTTGATGGTATTTTACATGAACAGCTGAGCGGCGCTGCGATGGTCTGGCAGTATTTGTCAAAGAGGAGAACAAAAGATTGGGAGGTCCATTTGAAGTAGATATCCTGACAAACCTGACACTAGAAGAATGCCAAGCCCAGTGTCTCCGAGCAGAGAAATACTTGTGCCGATCCATCGAGTTTGATCAACAGAGTCGACAGTGTATTCTCTCTGAGGAAGATTCTGCATCACAAAAAGATGACCTTAGAACGAGTAGCAGCCCTACCCATCACCTGTACGACCTGGTCTGCTTGGATAACCGTACGTTTCAAGCTTTGCATTATGCACTCCACTATTTCCATGAGTCGAGTCTAAACGTCAAAAGTCATTCAATATTTTCACTGATAATCAAGAATTAATACTTTGTTGCCAGCAGTCTTACTACATAATTCCGTATATTTGAAAAAGCTGTACCGGAATACTGGTAACACATTTTGGACATTGTTCATCCAGCACAAAAATGAGTATGAGAAAATAGTTGACAACAGTAAATTTTTGGTCCTGAAAATTCAATTAAATTCATTCAAATTAAGTTACAATAACATGATATACCTTAAAATTTCAATGAGTTTTGTGTCATTGCAAAGCTGTTCACATATTGAATACGGAATATTTGATAAGCATTTGAAAAGTTGAATTAAATCATCATTTAATATCATTGCTTCTCTATGGATGGTAAATGACTGCATCTGATTACAGCTCGAGGAACAGACTTCCCCGACAACTCGGGAACATCCCACCTTTTTGCTGATGGTCGACGCCCAGATACTGCATTTCAGCGCTATCGAAACAGTCGCCTGGGGGGAGAGTTTCACTCAGAGATCACTGGGCGTACGCTCAGCGAGTGCCTTGACGAGTGTCTCCGCCAAGCAAGCTTTCAGTGCCGCTCGGCTGTTTACAGTGACAGACTTCGAACCTGCAGACTCAGTCGGTTTAATCAACAAGATGGCCACCGCATCATTTACGACGCTGATTACGACTATTACGAGAATCTGATGAGTAAGTTCCATTGACAGTAACATACTGATACTGTCACCTGTCCAGTTGCTAACAAAATGCATTTCTTTTCACTAGATGGGGACGGAGGTGGAGGATTAGGAGGAAGACCTTATCGACCAGACCATCTTGGCCAAGACACCAACTACCAGGGTCACGGCCGGCCTTCATACAATAACGGCGGCGGCGGCGGTGGAGGCTATGTCAGTGGAGGAGGAGGAGGAGGAGGAGGAGGAGGAGGAGGAGGAGGAGGAAGTAGTGGAGGTTATGGTGGAGGTAATGGAGGTTATGGTGGAGGTAGTGGAGGTTATGGGGGAAGTGGAGGAAGTTATGGGGGAAGTGGGGGAGGTTATGGGGGAAGTGGGGGAAGTGGGGGAGGTTATGGGGTAAGTGGAGGAGGTTATGGAGGAAGTGGGGGAGGATATGGTGGAGGAGGTAACAAGGGTGGCAGCAGTGGAGGATACGGTGGGGGAAGTGCTGGAGGTGGCTATGGCAGTGGTGGTAGTAGTGGAGCATATGGTGGGGGAAATGGCGGGAGTGGCTATGGCGGCGGTGGAAGTAGTGGAGGATATGGCGGAGGGAGCAGTGGTGGGTACGGAGGGGGTGGAGGTGGAGCAAGTGGAGGTGGGGGTAGTGGAGGATATTATGGAGGTGGAGGTGGTGGTGGAGGTGGTAGTGGGGGACAAGGAGGGGCAGGTGGAAGCCAGAACAGTATTGGGGATGGATTCTACAGTGGGGGTGGAGGAGCAAGTGGAAACAAGCCCTTTTCCTCGAGATGTGATGACGGTGACAGCTTCAGACAAGTTGGCGTACGGCTCAGAGTGCGCAGACCATTCGTACGTAGATTCACTTCTGCTCCATCATTGCCTATCTGCGAGCGAGAATGTGCAGACGCCAAGGACTTCAACTGCCGCTCGTTCAACTACAGGTTAGTCAGTTGTACACTCACGACACACCGCTAGACTGTACACAGAAGAAAACAGCTTGACAAACGTTTTTCATCACTTGTTTAGAACTTATGCAGTCCCGTACGGTGGTGAAAGAGACAACTGCGAGCTGAGTGACAGAGATTCAAGAGATCTGGATGTCAACAATCCATCCTATTTCGAAACGACCGGAGACTACGATTTCTACGAGAAGTTTGGAGGTCGAGGAGGGCCATCAGGAGAATGTCTGGATGGTAAACTAAATCAATTGCATATTGAATCTACCAACTAGTACCTCATCCAACTAATCCCATTTAGCCCAACTGTAACCTTTGTTCTTGCTGAGTGCTAATGCCTAATATTAATAATTGCTAATGCCTGATCTGTAAGTTTTTGTAATTTTGAAAAACTCTATACAATCATTCTTGAATATTTTTATTTTGACTAATTATACTCACTTTATTTTTATGATAATATTTTATACGAATGTTAATTTCAACTCCATCAAAATTCAAACCGACTTTTAACTACGAAAGAAATACTTCAATATTCATTCTGAAAAGTTTCATGTGCTACTTTTTTAGTGAGCCAGCAGTGTAGTGAAGATGGGATGGAGTTCACACTCAAGACACCAGAGGGTTTTATTGGCCGGATCTACACTTACGGGTTTTACGATCGATGCTTCTTCAGAGGAAACGGAGGAACTCTGAACGTACTGCGAATCAGTGGAGCTCAAGGGTACCCAGAATGCGGAACACAGAGGGTAAAAGTCTTCAATACTTCCAGCATTCTTGTAATCAGCTTTTATTGATAAGTTCAGCAGATCAAATACTCAATCTTTGAAGTAAAACCACGCAGCATATCTATCGACATTTCACCAAATCAACGAATTTTCAGATACCGGTAATCAACAAAATTGTATTCTTCTCAATTCTTGAATACATTCCAATACAGAACTAACCGAGCAATTAAAAATATATTTGATATCATAACTTGATGAATTTAAAAATGTTCACGCAGTACGTACTAGCTCTATGGACTATGTTACTTCATTGAATAGAAAAGTCACCTGTAAAACTGACAAGAAACAGCCAAGTTATTGAACCGTCTGAAATAATTACCAAGTATCCTCATGAATGAACTGCTCAAATGAAAGATCTCTTCCCAATGCAAAGCAGTGCTGCTAAAGTAAGGATCAAGTGTTAAGCAGGGACTCGAAGTGAAACGTTTTTCGATTTCACTTTCACCTCCAACATTAATTTTTAAAAATTTCGATTCCGATTTCGCTTTTCCAACAATACTACATATCGATTTCGATTCCGATTCCAATTTTCTAAATCACTAATTTCAATTTAGGTTCCACTTCTCGATTTTCATCACAGTATTCAATGATTATTAGCTGAAGAAAACTTGTCGGCAGCTTACCTCAATCTTTGAGCCACATCCCTCCACATCACAAGTAGATTCGTTTGTTGCCTAATTGAATTCAAAGTATGGTCTCGAATGAAATTCACTTTTGCTCTTCTCATTGTTATTAGTTTTACCATCGAATACGTTTGTTTGATCAATCAATAGCAGTGTCCAATCATCAAATGAATAAATACAAGTTATAGCAATTATCAAATACTGAACCATCTTATTTACACATCATTATTTACACCGATGAACACATTTTCGTATACACAAGCATAGATTTACATACTGCAAATTCACTAACAAAATGAAAGTAAAGACCTATAGAGAGAGATAACTTGCAGAATTATATTAAGTAATATGTCTCGAAATTATATTTCCATTCACCGCACGAATACAACAACCACCATGCATACAACATGGGAAAAGAACAACAACTGAACTGCAGACACAGTTTAGGAAACAGTGTGACCATGGTGTGACTACCCAGATTTAAATCTGTAGTTACAATCAAGCAGCAAGTTCCAACCCTTCCTGTCTTTTGTGAGGTATGACAATTTATGTCTTCTACGAATTTCTCCAAACGTCAAGTAAAATATAACAGTATATAGTTGAAACACAAAAAGTCTCAGCTCGAGAATGTATTCGTATTTCAAGTAATTTTTGGTGAAAAGATAATCTCTCCATTATGAAATTTGTACGGAATTTACAGCATTGAATAACCATCATTTGACAGGTGAACTCGGACACTTGTTTATGAATGGTATTACAGACAAGTCTATATAGTTTGACCATGGACTTTATAGTTGACCATGGGGTTTGACGAAGTTCTTTAGAAACCATCCCTGTCCACCATACCTATCACACGTCACAACCGCTCGGTGGTTTTGAGCTTACCAGTATAATGTCAAGTTCTACCACCTGCTTTATCTACAAATAATAAAATAAAATAAATTGACTTATTGAATAATCTATGCGACTAGAAAAAATCCTGCTTCAATAATAAAAAATATATTATCGATTTCAATTTCGATTTTACTTCAGATAATCTCAGAATAATGATTTCGATTTCGATTCCAGTTCCCATGAACGTGGATTACAAATCTTAATTTCGATTCCACTTCCACAAAAATATCAATTAATTTCGATTTCGATTTCACTTTGAGTCCCTGGTGTTAAGTAAGTATACATATTAGAATTAAGTAAGTATTAAAGTAGTATTGCTGTTGGCAGCAGGAATGTATATCCTGCAATCAACTGCTCACAATAAACAATTGACTTTAGTATAACCACAGATAATCGAGCTATTTGTATCTGTGGTATATAACCACACACTAGTTTCTCAGAAAACCCACTGAAACAGTCACAAACATTTCTCGATAAGAGTGGAGGTACTTATTATCATAATTATTATGTTCCAGTATGGCGACTCGATGACCAATATCGTAGTAGTACAGTTCAGTGACTACGTTCAAACTGGCAGAGACAAGCGTTATAACCTAACATGTCTATTCCGAGGACCTGGAGAGGCAGTAGTCACTTCGGGGTACATCGGGGCAGGATCGGGAAGCCCCATCCCCATCGAGTACCTACCAGCCGAGAACTCTCTTACTTCTCGAGTCCGACTCCTAATTCTGTATCAGGGTACGTGTTTCGATTTGGACCTAATGTGATAAAGATTGTACCAAATGTGTGTGTGATAAAGAAGAGGTTCTACATTCCGTAACATTTTGATTGAACAGCACAGTGAAATCAATCAGAATACACTACAATACCATAAAACAATTAGGCTACATTCTGTACTAATTGGTCAAGTTAAGAAAATGGTGATTCATAAAAGACTGATTCACCTTCCAATCATGAGAATTGTTATTCAACAAGTATGAGAAATGGAAGTATATCTCCATGTTTTAGGTCGTCCCACCACTACTATTGCAGTCGGAGATCCACTAACTTTTCGTCTCGAGGCGCAGGACGGGTACAACTATGCGACGGACATATTTGCCACTAACGTGATTGCGAAAGACCCATACACTACACGTTCCGTACAACTCATCGACAGATATGGGTATGTCCAATTAATTTAGAGATTACTGTAATCTACCTCGACTGATGGAGTGGACTACTTCAATTTCAACTATCATTCAGCAAAAACAAAACATTCTCCAATTGCTCCTAGTAGTTCCTATTCATGAAAAATAAAACTAGTGGGGTTGCAGTTTGATCGAAAATCAGCAAACAATACCAAAATCCAGATACCAGTATGGAATTTTGATCGAAAATTTCAATTTTCAATAAAAAATATCAAACAAAATTACAATTATAAGTAGGAAACAAATGATGCCACTCAAATGCATGCTGCTAGCACATTAACTGCTCTGTGTTCATCATCTTACTGATGAGTAGCTATGCTATGGTTTGAGTTATATGAACGGAATATGACATTTCCGACACTGTATACCTATACAGTATTATTTTAGTTGTAGGCCTATACAATTTTGTATACCAATACTGATGACCTTTTTGATTTTTGATTTATTAAATATTCCGATTCAATATAGAATGAAGTCCTACAATATTGAAATAATCAAAATTATTGATATCGAATGAAAAACCTGAAGAAAAAACTTGAGGTAGCTTACGAGCGGAAATATGGTCGGCTGTCATGGATAAAGTTCTCTCTCTATCTCTCTCTCTCTCTCTGCTTGGGTATCTCTCTTTATGTAGCTATGTATAATTATAAGCACAAAAACAATGCACCGTGGCTCTCCCTCTAGTGTTTGTCCCCTGGTCAAATGTTGCACTTAATCGCAGTTATTGCATATCGACGTAGAATAGGTAGAAGATCGTAAGCGGCATTTCTTCATTTTCTCACTTTCATATCTTTTCTTTCAAGCTCAATACGCTGAATTGAATCAAATATACTGTGTAAGATACATCTTGATACTTTTTCATATATTAACGTTATGAAATTGACATTTAAGCTATCGTTGAAAAAAAAAATCTGGGAAGTGAGCGACATGTCCATTTGGTGGACCATCATTTTGCCTGTCAATATGACTGCAAGCAACATGGATAACACACTTGCCAGCAAAGGGTGTAAGCAATATCTCATTTCCAAATGCAGCAGAGTTGTGTATTGGTTTTTTTGCTTAGGCAAATGATAAGAAGGGCTCAAGTGTTTCAAACTTATCAAATGTCAAGTAATAGTTTACATACGCACAAAAAAATTCATGATAATTGATACAAAATTTGCACCACAGGGTGTTTTTTCACCTGGACAATTTGAAAAATGGCTCTTACGCCCTTCTGCCTATTCTACACCGATATTGAAACTACGAAATTAATTGCCCGCATCTCATGCTGTCCCTGACCTCCTCCCTCCCTCAAATCTACGGCAGTTAAACAAGTTACAGTTGAACAAGATGGGATTAAATGCAGAGAAGTGCAAGGTAGTTACTTTGGTAGGAGAAGAGAAAGACTAGATGTAGTGTATGATGTAGGAGGGAAGTCACTCGAGTCAGTGGAAAACTACAAATATTCAGGGGTAGTATTTGACAGACGCTTAGGGTGGACGAGTAAATTGAGCAAATAGTAAACAAGGGTATTAATGCATTAAACTTTGTAATGAGGCAGCTTAGGGCGACAGGTACGGAGATTAAGGAAAAAGAATACTTTTCGTTAGTGCGTCCTCTGCTAGAATATGCTAGTTTGGTATGAGATCCATACAGGGTAGGTGAGATAAGGGATGTAGAAAGGGTGCAGAGGATAGCAGTCAGAATGGTTACAGGTAGGGTTAGGAGGTGGGTAGAGAATGAAAGGGGAGAAAGGGTAAGAATATTGGAAAGTTCATCTGAGATGATGCACGACTTGGGCTGGCAGGAATTGGAAAAACGGAGAAAATTGGATCGGTTGTGTATTTTTTCAGGGCAATAGAAGGAGAAGGGGGCTGGGGGGGAGTCGAATAGGTTGATTGAAAGGAATGAGTCATGATAGAGTGGTAGTTGTAAAGTGTGCTAGATTAGATGTGGGCAAATTTTCTTTCTTAAATAGGACAGGTAGGGACTGGAAAGTGTATTTGAGGGGGATGAAATAAAGGTAGAACAATTCCGTCAGAAGGGTTAGGAAGGCGGTCAAACAGTCGTGACCAAGGGTAGGAAATTTGCCACCGTGCATTTATGTGCAACTGTAAGAGTTATTATAACAAAAATAATGATAATAATAATATCATTTGCCTCACAATAAGGCCTGCGTATTGACTATCGTATCGACTATCTAGTGTATTGACTATCAACTATCGAAGGTTGAAGACGGAGGCTCACGAGTAACGTCCATTCTCTAGAGAGCACTGTGATTTTAAAGACGTCATTCACGTCAAAATTAAAGCCACAAGAATGCTTACTTGTTTGTCTGATGCATGCAGACACAGTATCTAGCAGGTTTGCAAGGCATTCAGGCTGGAGATAAGTAGGTCATGGTAGTTCTCTGAACCATCACTCGGGAGCCACTGGTCGTCCATTCTAACACGAGGTGCATCGTGTTTCCCTGAATACTACTATCAGATCGATCAAGACCAATTCGTTTCCACCTGTGTATCGAAAAGTATTATACAGAAGTTGTGCATCTTTCTCAAGAGACATGTGAAGAAAGTGTATTTTGTAATACTATAATTAACTAGATTAGAATTAAACTATGAATTTGTTAATACTTAATTGTCTGAGTATCCACTGCTGTTTCAGTTGCCCTGTGGATAACTATGTGTTCCCTGGCCTTGATCGGTCACGATCAGGAGACGGCTTAGAAGCTCGATTCAATGCTTTCAAGATACCAGAGTCCAACTTCTTGGTATTTGAGGCCACTGTCCGAACATGCAGGGATGGCTGCCAGCCGGTAAGGAACACCTAACAGGCAGTAGGCCTACTAATTGCCTTTATTAATCAAGTGATGGAAATATCTGTGCAACTGATTCTACACAAAGACTACTGCATTAAATAAAAATTAAAACTTACACGCACAGATGTTATAGTAATTGTATGAAATTCAATTTATTGGTCAATTTTTAGTCATTAACCCACTTCACATTATCTAGATGTTTCAATACATGTTTTTTCTAAAATGTAAAATGGTCAATTAGGAGATCAAATTTTATTACAAATATAGTAGGTGAAAGTTGAGTTGATGTAAGTACAGTTAATCAATTTGGTGAGCCCTCACACTCCTCACATGATTAAAGGCATATTGTTCCGGACATGCGGGAAGAAGTGAACCCTCATTTGGAAGACGGAAGAGGGAAGCCAACCAAACCATAGAGTTGGAGAACCAGAGCCCAGAAGCGAACAATAGCACGGAAGAAGAGGAACAAGTGCGCGAGATGATTGAGGTGATTATTCCAGAACATGATAATTTCACGGATTTCTTACCTGTTGATAAAGCACGTGATTTAAAATGCAGTATAAATGATAATTTGCTCGACAGGTTCTGAGAGCTATGGCAAAATCTCTTGACACTTGGTAATGTTCCTATAAACGAGACACGTTTTCTTCCCAATTTTACTTTTTTTAGTAATGAAGTTGATTTGCCAATCATTGAAGAAATCACATTATCAGGCCTATTGAGTGACCTAGTGATTTTAGTGTGACTTTATGTGAACAGTACGCTCGTTACATATACTCAAATGTTTTAGGTGTTTGAATCACGTCACGATCTACTACAAGAAGAAAGTCATGCAGAGCCACTTTCAGACACTATCTGTTTATCAAGTAGCGAGTACTACGGCTTGATATCTGCCATCATGATTATTCTTATCTTGCTCATCGCGTTCACGGCTGTCGCTGGGGTATGCTACAGGTAAAAGAAGAGAACTTGTCAATTATTAGTGCTAGTTTCATTAATAATAGGCCTATCAGCTTAAAAAAGTATACACTACACATTATAATACGAAAATTATTTAGATTTTACAAATAAATAAAGGAAAAGTTTATGTTTGCCTTTAAATATTACTCATCTTTTACCTAACTATATTATAATGAGCGATCAAATTATAATGTAGACCTATAAACTGGTGAATTGTCCTAATTCCGTTAGTTGCATGCATGAAAACGAATGCGTTTGAAAGAATTAGGACCGATGTTGTCAGACAGCCAAGTGCCTAAGACTATACACAAAACAGAACAAAGTGCATAATTAAATAGGTACTTGTCTGTTACGGTACAAGTATTTGTGAAAACTTTTGTTTATTACACTTCATCAAAACCAACAGTATGCGTCTTGTCTCAAGTGGTCAAGGTCACATAATATTAACATTGGCATATCGTGGCTTTTATTCTAGGAGATACTGGTCCGTACATGTTAAGAATAATAACGCAGACAAGTTGGCACCATCTCAAGCTGGATCTTACCCACAAGCCGGGACGTACCCACAATCAGGGCCTTACCCTCCAACAAGAAATAACAACTTTTCTTTCTTGCTTCCACCCACTGATAAGTTATACCAAACCAGGTAAGTTTCACCACTCTTTAAATTCCATGATTATTATTATTATTATTATTATTATTTCTTGCAGTTGCACATAAATGCGCGGTGGCAAGTTCCCTAACAATCCTATCCTATCGCCTCCCTAACCTTCTGACGGAATAGTTTCAACCCTATTTCATCCTCCTCAAGTATACTTCTACTAAGCCCATTCCAATCCCTACCTGTCCTATTCAAGAAAGAGAACTTACCGACATCTAATCTAGCCCCCTTTATAACTACTGCTCTATCATGACTTTGCCTACCCCCATACCCTGACTCATTCCTTTCAATCAACCTATTCAACTCTCTTCAGCCCCCTTCTCCTTCCATTACCCTGAAGAAATTACAGATCTGATCCTCCTTTCTCCGTATTTCCAATTCCCGCCATCCCAAGTCTTGGATCATCTCAGATGGACTCTCCAATATTCTCACCCTCTCCCCCCATTTCCACCTCCTAACCCTACCTGTAACCCTTCCAACTGCAATCCTTTGCAATCCTTTTTATTATCATAAGCCTTCCTATGTTAACTAATATTACTCTGATTCCAACAGAGGAGAAGTGGTAGTACCAAGCGGAGGGTTTGATGACCCTAGCGAGCCCATCTACACCGATCCATCACTCTTCGAAAGATCCCGCAGCTTACGCAGTATTGCAGTATCGCAAGATGGACAACTACGGCAATCCTGCTAATCATGACTAACCAAGTTGCTCGAGCAGAAGCCAGAACAATGATTGTATAAATACCATAAGATAGGAAACTAGCACTAGTAGCAAGCCACCATGTAGTATGACTAGTAGATTCATATTAGGGTTTTGCTTCTATTGCTTCATATCAAACTTGAGCCAAGATATACCACATGTCTCATTGGAAGGTAAACATGACCATAAACGTGCAAGTTAATCTTTATTTCACATTATACAAATTGGGTGAAAGGGAAAGAAAGAACAGCAGCTTACCAAGATTTATGAGTAGAGAAAGGCCTAGTCATGGTGGAGAGCCCGTAGATAGAACATAGAGATGAAATGAAAAATACACACGAGTTTCTGACATTTCGGCTATTGCCTTGGTCACAGTAGATTAGAGAGTGATGAACTCACTCATCGTTCATCACTCTCTACTATACTGTGACCAAGGCAATAGCTGTAACGTCAGAATCTCGTGTGTATTTTTCATTTCATTTCCGTGTTCCATCTACAGGCTCTCGACTATGAGTAGGCCTTTCTCTACTCATACATCTCGGTAAGATGCTGTTCTTTCTTTCCCTTTCACCCAATTCATATATTCAACCTCAGGCTATTTTCCTATACAAACCAAGTCATTTTTTTACATTATTCGCTATTTCAGTTGGCATTGATCATTTTAGACGGTAAAACTAGACTCGTCAACTCAAAGACATCGATTTAAAACATGAATGTGGAAGCAAACCCTTAATATATTTTGGGGACCTTTTTGAGGTCAACATCCATGTTGATTTGCAGAATATCCCCTACATCTTTCCCTCCCTTCTCTTTCTCCCCCTATCTATCACTCTATGGTTAAATGTTTCCGTTAACTGAAAATAGGTACTTGGATGCTGTACAATGGACCAAGGAAAACCAATGCTATTGTGAATATAATAATAATTACTTTCTAAATATTTAAATAAACTAATTTACAGTAGTAAAATAGCAGCTTGATAAAAGTAATGCATTTATTATTAAAATACTTATTATACATATATATTATATACAATATACATTACATGAATTTGATTATGATGGAACCAATAAATTGTTGGAAGAACAGCTGATTTAACTAGCTCTTCTAGGCTATGAAAGGCACACAGCACAGGCAATAATAACATGAATGCCCAGTTACACTTCAAGAGATTTGTTTTGAGCAGTGAGTCACATGGATTTCATACATCTACTGCCACATAGATCTTTTCAGCAGAATGAGATATAAAAAGTGACTCAATTTTAAAATATATACCCTTTCATTCCTTGCAAATCTCTCATCAAATTTGTTTGCACTTTAAAAAATCTCACTACGTATTGAACTAATTTGAGGATGTTTTGTCCACGTTACTAGCAAATAGTAACACTGGTGTACCAAAATTTCCCCAATTTTGAGATTTAAATGTAGGCTACATAACAATTCATAATATCTGGTCCAAATATTATTTTTCATGTTTAAATCCATGAGTATGATGCTATTAACAGTAACAAGGTTGATTTTTTTTATTGAAAAATATAAATATCACATTTTTACTTCTTGTAAACACTAGGCCTATATCATTTGTAATAATCGATACAGACATGATTAGGGAGAAATGAAACTTTTCAAGTGAAAATTGTTGAATATGTTGCATGTACAATTGTTTTGAGTGAGTGTTGTCATATGGAAAACTTGGGATGAAAGAACTACAAAATAACACGAAAATGTTCTATGAAACTGCTATTTGAAGTTTTCACTCATTATGACTAGGTTAATTCTTCCATAGCATAAACACTCAATCGACTACGTAACTTTTAAATAAAGGGTACTTATTTAATTTATGTTAATATCAATAACACAGAAATGACTTGGTCTTGTTCATTACTGATGCTTCAAATTTGTAATTATAATTGTTTGTACGATCTATATATACAATAACAGTCAGGCTTCTCCGAGTCGAGCATATGTACATTGATATGCAGGGTTCTAACTTTGTTGTTTCAACAATTCAGTCTGATTCTGTAGATAAAGATACAATCTTACAGGCTCGAGTTAAACCCCTAGACAACTAGACAAAGACCTGTGCTTGCAATCACTATGCAACGTACCAACACACACACTAGTTCCAAGTACCAGTAAACCAGTAATAATAAGATAAGCCTACTGAGCTTGAAACATTAAACATCAGTTGACAAAGTATGTATACCTGATGCACACTACCACAGTAGAACCTCTCAAGTGTATCAGGGGAAAATCATGGAAAATTATACATTATGAGGTGTACAAGAACATTATTTACTGTCAACAAGATGTTTTTAAAACAAGAAGCATAATTCTAAGAAAAGTTTCGCCTAATAATGTAGCTGAAAAAACCCTACTACAGTAAACAAGAATCTCAAGAGGTTCTACTGTTTTAAAGCTAATGTCAGTCCCTGAATCTTCCTACCCTTCCGCAGAATACAAATTTAATAAGTCAGTAATAAATAACCTCATACACCGTAATTTATTTGAGCTGGAAGCAACACATCTGTCAGTCGCCTTAATGTGAAGCTGACGGACGTCAGTAATACCAAGCTACACATTACGTGCTACCACGACACGCCTGTAAATGATGCTGACATATATAGCGAGCAGGGCTAAAACAAATACATCATCTAACAGTCCCAGCACTCCGAACACTGCTTCTGGTAGAATGTCCAGTGGCGAGAATAAGTAGACTAGGCCAGCAAGTAAACACATGACAATGCGTATACGGAACATGTAGACTAGACCTCCGACCGTGAAGAATTCATTGCACAAGTGGCGCATTAAGGTGGGCCAGTCTCTGATGTAGGACAAGAGCTGTTGGAACATACAACTGCAATCAGGCTCTACGAGTGTTAGAAATTATTGGAAAATTTTGGATTAAGCCTACAAGCTTTAGTATTTGCTATTTTATAATTTACTATTTTCTACACTTTTAAAAATTAACGGTAGGCCTGAATTAAGTATAATTTACCGTCGAGTTGCAGAATAGCTAGCTAATTCAGGGTACTATGTTCAGACAATGCACCAAAAATTGAATATTAAAGTAAACAAGTTGAATCAAGAACTAGGAAAAGAGGGAAAGATGAAGTTATGTAAGTCGAACTAATAGCAATATTAGTAGGCCTACTTGTAACAGTAGTCAGTAACTACGTAGTTATTTATTAGAATGTGCACAGTATTTTGTTTTATTTTTGAATATTTAACAGAAGAATCTATAGGCCAGGCCCATGCCTACAATTTTTCTATCTTGACAAAACAGAGTTGTGCTATATTTTGGTGTGAAAACAGAAATTGATTGAACAAGCAGAAATATCAATGATATTCTCCAACTATTATGAACGGAGATGCAAAAAGCTATAAAACATGAAAAAAATTTTGTATTGTGAATATAGCTAAATCAATTGCATTGAATAAACGTCTATCATTCAGGGTGACGCTAAATGTTAGCAGTACTAGTTCTCAATTACTGGATATTACCGGTATTGTTATTTAATATGCCTGGCTTGTCAAATATTGTGAAAAACTATACATAGGTCTAACCGAAAGGAGGGTTATACCAATATGAGGAAGGTTCGGCAATAGAGAGATATAGGAAACATAAGGGGAGAGATAGAGAGACGAGTGAAGAGGCCATCTAAAATGGTGCAGGAATTCAAGTGGTTGTCAATGGAAGGCAGAATAAGGGATTAGGGATCGTCGAGGTGAAGGGGGTTGAGTGGATTTGGGTGAGCAGATGAAAGAGGGGGCCAAGTCATACTGTCCGAAGGGTACATAATGAGAGCGTGGTAGTTGAGGGGCCTAGAGAGACAGAAGAAAATATTCATTTTTACTTTGAAGTAGTAAGGATTGCTACGGTTTGGGAGAGACTGAAGGAGCCAGAAATTATCAATAGTCAGAAGATAAAGTGGTACAGAGAGCAATGGTGAGAAGGTATATTTAAATTGTACCGTATATGATTTTTGGCTTCTATGTTCCATTTACTAGTGTGTATTGTATTGTATTTATTTAACGGTTTGTTTTACAATGGTATTGTATAAACCAAGTCAGATATAAGGCCTGGCTATGACACTGTTGTGTTATTGCAAGTGAAAAATACCAAGTAGGATAGGTAGTAAGTAATTCTGTCCTAATTCGTCTAAAAGACCTCAGGAACGGAATTAGATATATAATAAACTTTTACATTGTAAGTATGCTATATATGGAAATTCAATTAATCTCACAAACCATTTACAAAGTTTATAGAAGATAAAGACTTTATAACCCCGATTTGGACAGTTTTTCCAATACCAGTCCCTGTAACCAGCCTGCTAATACACTTACCGGTCTTGGGGCTCCAGAAAAGCGTTCGTTGTACGCTCGAACCAATCTCACAATTGTATTGCGTTCTTCAGTCAATTGTTCGGTCATATCTAGCTCACTGAAGCACACGAAGAACATAGAAATCTAGAAGAAGAGAAACAAAAGTACCTGTGACCTAGAATTACAAAAGAAAAAATTCTGACAACACAAAATTGACACTTTTAAATCCACAATCAACTTGATGTATCTTTTCATTTGAAATTTCTATGTTTGAAATGTTTACAGACTTTTTATTTTTCAACCATCTTGTTTACTTGGGAGATATTCAACAGTATACCTCCAACTACTGGTATTAAAGAACGATTAAAGATTAACATTAAAAAAACTTCTCAAGCTGGCCTTACATGAACATTTTTGATGCAATGTATGCAGTGCGTTGCGATTGAACAACACTGCTGCTGCTTAGTGGCAATTCAAGCAAGTTGTTCAAAGAGATGGGCGTGTAAATAGTGTCCCGCAATTTTCGTGACATGACTCAAGTTCGTTGATTGTTTGTTGTAATTTTGTTGACATTGCCGGTGTCTTCTCAATAATAACAATAACTATATTAAAACAAAATTTCATAAAAGAAGTCGTATGCACGTGGGCACATTGATCAATAATGGAATTATTTTCAAAAATGCATGCTAAAATCAAAACAGCTCTTCTGGAGAAAGCAGTATGACGGCGACCTCAAGCGGATTTTACCTGAACTGAATCCAAGTTACATCTGGCCATTCCACATACGATTTGCTGCGGTGCGGGTAAAAGTTGACGAGCTGAACTTGTGCGACAAAGCCACGCACCATCATGCAGTCTTGCTGATTGATCAATAATTCAAAATGGCCGATTCGCTTCCGCATGCGGTTGCAATATCGCATCGAAAATGTTTATGTAAGGCCAGCTTTAGATCTACATGAGAAATACCCATTCGATGTACCATAACACAGAGAAATTGATACCAGTTGTACTAATGCGCATACCATTTGACGGCACAGTGGACAGCTCATGGCAGAAGAAAAGAAGCCTCCACTCTCATAATACGAACGAATGCACGAACCGCAGAATACATGACCGCAGTTGGTTTCCAGTGACAATACATGCTCATTGAGACAAATCGGACAGGCTCCAGAATTGTATGGAGAAGGCTGGTTCACAGTATGTGGCGTGTCAGCAGCTAGACAATAATAATTATAATAATTTTTTTTTTTTAATAACATCGGAACTTGATACAAAATCATTGTTCCCCAATAAAGGCTATGGATGAAAGATAGGATCGTTTGGACGGGGCACCACAAGGGCGATCTTACCACCCCATTATAATAATAATATAATATAATATGATATAATACTATAATAATAACTACTAATACTATAAATACTAACTATACTACTACTTACTAACTATACTTACTATAATATAATAATTGATAATAAATGAGTTTTTACAAATAAAACATATGGTACATGTATAAACTACATACTGCTAAGGTAATCTACATTATAACATTAATGGTTTTTCAATTTATCAGTTCCTCTTTAAACAAATTTACATTTCAATTTATTTGTTTCCGGATTATTTTGTTTATTCAAATATTATTTTGCCATTTTTATTATATATTCGACACCTACATATTATAGTCATATGATCTAGTGACTACATATATTAAATTGTATTTTATTTGATACTTCAAATACGTCAAGTATCTACTTTTTATTTTATTTGTACGAAGAAAGGCAGTTTTTATTTAATTATATCAGTTATAATGCCACAGTTAAGCCCTTATGGGGCTTTGTGGAAATTGACAAGTGAATGTCGAATTTGTAATTTATGTGTATTTATTGAAGCAATTTAAAAAAAATACGTACCGGTATTTAGAAAGACAATGGCAAGGTTTGGTAAAAAAAGTTCTTCCAGCTGACCATATTCAAACTATGAATTATTATTCATGAACTAAAACCCACCATACACAAATAACATTTACCCGTCAGCATGTTGACAGCTAGTAGATAACCCTTATTTCTGATCTTGCCTATACACGACGGCAATATGTTAATGGCTGCCGTCAACATAGGCCTATTGCCGAGAATTGAACATGCTCTATAAGATGTCTTACAACTAGAATAGACATCAATTAATTGATAGTTCATAGAAATAATTATCAATTAAATAATCAGGGTAAGTAATTTTCATCTCAAAGATTATAGAAAGTCACTAGCAGCTGACAAAAATTTATGGTACGATTGCGGTCACAAAAAATGGTCAATCAAGCCACATTTAAGTGCGTGCACCCAGACAAAAACTCACTGACATCAGGCCTACACATACTAAAAACTAAAAATAGCAGACAATATATATAATATATATATACATACTGGTATGTATTCTCAAACAGTCTGTGAATAAATTAGCAGTAGGCCTGAACTGTGCGTAGATTTCATATATAAATTCAAATTTAAAAAAAAATATGTGGCCGCAAGTGCACATACGGTAGCCCTAACAATAATAATTTACAAAATAAGTGTGGAAGGTCAGGTTAACTTGACAATCAAGTACAAATTATAGATAATCACATGCAGTTGACAAGAATTGATAGTACGGTACCGGTACATAACAATTTTCAATGAAATAAATATGAAACTAATTTTCACCATTTAAGCCTACTGGGATTAATACAACCAGACCATATACTACGATGGAATTTGCATAGTATCAATGTAAAAGCTACAGCCTAAAAGGGCTAGCCCAACTTTTATAATCAAAACTTGTGTAGGGGTATAGTTGATTTTGATATCAAGAAAATACTTCAAGTGCTTTTTGATATTCAAGCCTACCTGCTTCGTTCCCATAAACAAACTGCTGCACATAGGCTGTTCCTCGACCATAGAAAGTGCCAAACTGACCCCTATAACAGAAAATCAAATAATATTTGAAAGACTTTTTGTATCAATCCCACATTAAATAAACCTTTCACCATGTGTTACTACCAAAAGTTATATTTTAATATTTTATAAAGAAAAAAAGTGAATATAATCCATCAGATATATGCCAAGTATTCAACTTGTAGGCATACTCATTCTGGCTGTGGGACCTAGAACGAGTAGTTAGCATTATTTATAGTCACTACTTCCAACTACGTCTACCATCCAACAGGTAGACCTGTCTAACTTGTGTGCCTGATACCGGTACCTATTTAGTAATTTTATTTACAAGTTACATTATTTGAAATGGGATGGCACCTACACTGAAATCCTCTAGGCCCTACTTTCATTTGAATACAGTTGATATTGATACCGCTCGAACGATCGACATCTCACTCGAGGCAAAGTTCATTATCTAAATCCACAAGATCTCGTTTGTTTGTTTTTTTCATTGGGTTTTTAACGACGCACTCTAATGATGACTGAGATCTGTTGGCGTCGGATGAATGAATAATGAGATGATGGGATGATGAGATGAAGGTTTTATGGGTAATGGGAAGGATAGTGGGAAGGAAGCGGTCGTGGCCTATATTGTGGGAACCATCCCGGCATTAGCCTAGACTACAGAGGGAAACCATGAAAAACCCCTGTAAAGATGGACAGTGGCGGGGATCGAATCGGGTCCGATATGTCCTTTCACCACCCGGGTCACACGAAGCAAGAAGTACACTAACCACTCAGCTACTGTGCCGGTGATCTCGTTCGTTCCCGCCTATCGACAAGTATTGAGCGACAACCATAGGTCTTGTGACACATCATATATACCTCGTATGTAATCAGTTCTTGACCAATAGGAAGCCTTTGTTACTCACCCTTTTACGCGGTTAGCTAGGCCATCGCAGAATAATAAGAACACGACCTTAAATTTTAGCCTTTAATAGATAACAGATTGGAATAGGCCTACAATGAGAAGAATTAAAATCCAAGCGTTTCTCATGCACTTTTACCACACATTGTGTACCTAAGTTCATCAAGTTCTCGCAAGTTGCGCTAGATGTAGGGGTGTGGCAGTAGCCCTGTGGTTTCTCATGCACTTCTACCACACAGTGTGTGCATAAGTTGAACAAGTTCCCATAAGGTGCACTAGGTAAAAAGGTGTGTGGCAGTAGAGACTTGCTAAAAAAATAACACAATATTTTGTTGACGTGAATGTGGATTAGGCCCTATAGTTTTTAAAGTGAGAGCCAAGGAATTAATGGTAGGGCCTATTCAAGTTAAAATGTTTGGCAGGCTAGTCTTTGGCCTATATGTCTGAGTGTATATGTATGTATATGCCTCCAGAACACCGTACCGGTACCCTCCCTCTTAGCGCTTGTCGAAGTATTAGTAATATAGTTATGTTGTATTTGAAGTGGCAGTGTCCGAGTAGTCTATAGGTCTAAACAGTTTTAGATTAATAAAAATACTACTGTAGGCCTACATCAAACAAACAACATAATTTTGCTAATACTCAGAACTGAAAAATGGTTTGTTGCCTCACCAATAGCACTGAATACATAAATATTCTACTTGTTCTCTATTCGACACTAAAAGTAACAAGAGATCGCGCTAGTGTCGTCGACACAAAATTCCATTATGGCCGCTGAAACGAGGATACATTGGTTAATTAGCACTATTGGTTCCATGTACAATGGCAGGCGCACCGATGTCAAATAAGGGATTTCTCGATAATATGTAGGCCTACACGATACTTTAATATTTAGATTTAATATAAAGTTGAGAAAAAACATTCATCTCGGCCAAATTCAACCCCGAACTTTGTGTATTATATTCTTAACTTCATTCGATCTCTACGATTTGATGGAAGGAAAGATATGATTGATTGAGCTCAAGTGTGATTTCTTAGGAAATTTCTATAGTAGATTGAAATATTCAAAATCGACTTGCATAAAAATGATTGCATTCTATAAAATTAATCTTTCAAAATATGATTCATTCTATCTAGCCATAAGCTTAACAAAAACTGTTGTCATTTTCATTTCATTCAACAAAAATGTGACATATTTGTAGGCCTACTCAACATCTTATTATTCATTAAACCGTATGAAATTATATTGTTCTTGATTCGTCTTTACTGTACAATTCCTAATTTCAGCAGTAGGCCTACTGACATAACAAAAATTTGCCACAATAATAAAAATCACCCACCACATTTTCTCCTCTAGGCCTCCTGGTACAAAGCTGAGAAATTTTGTGGGCAGGATATATTATAGGCCTATTATTCAATAAAATTATCATGCAGACTGGAAGTAGGACCCGGATTAGAATACTTTTCTTATTATTAAACACGGCCGCCACAAAATGACCTCGCTGTCGACATGCCTCTAAACCCAACATTCACTCAAAAGTCAATTTGAAAATTACGCACTAGCTAGAGAATACAACATATTGCTGATATTAATATACCAATGAGACGGGTGAACCAGTAGCTAAAATGCTGAATCTCATTGTTGATCTTATAGTCATCATACAATACCATATAAATAATAAAATGCCTATATAATTGACTAAACTATGAACTTATCATCACCGAGTTTGGTGATGAAAGATTAGCTTTATTCCACACAAAAAAATGGTAAATTTACTGATTAACGTACCACGCCATTTTTTAAAAAAAAATTTCAATTTTTTCTTCATTTTGTTCAAAGTATATAAGCTCCGTTCCGCCTGCCGGCGGTATACGCGAGGTTTATACACTAACCTGACCCTAACCTAACCTACTGTCCACCTTTGTCGTCTTAGTCAGATCACAAAGCATCAACTTCAAATGAGTAAAAAACATATTAAAACAAACAAAACACAAAAAGTCCAAACACTACATCATACATACAAACAAGATCTATCAGGAAACACCTCAATCAAGAATATCGGACAAAAATTAGCGATGGTACGTTGAACGATAAAATTACCAAAAAATCATACTGGCATCAGCAATGTCAAGTACTTTCCAGGCAATCCTCACACTGGCTATATGGGACTTTTCCCGATCAATTAGGCCTACGTCGATTTTGACATAACATTTTTGTAGAAATGGTATAGCCATTTCATGTGTTATTCAAGTGCACGTGCGTAACCTATCCTCGTTTCAACAGTTCACATTTCCTCCGCCAAACGCGTATCTGCAACTTTTAGTGTCGAATGCAACTGAGTTTTTAGGACAAACTCAATGTCTATTCCAATGGTCAAACTAGTCGGCAAAAGAACGATAGGATCGCTTATCTAGGCCATCAATGCCTACGTTTAGGGTCTACCTAGTGAAGTGTAGGGCCATTGAGTTCAATGGTAGGGCAATTGAATTTTGAATTTTGGCCATTGAAAAAAAATATAAAATCAATGGTAGGCCTAGGTCCATTGATTTACAAATTCAATGGTAGGCCTAGGGCCTAGGCAAAGTAGGGTTGTTCAAGAGAATGCTTACCTCATACTCAACAGTAATACTGAACCAAGAAACAGAAGTAGCAAGAACGTTGTAACAACCTCATTGCCAATGCCAGGTACTAGGTCCTCGTTCATGATTAAATTAACAGATGGAAGGTTAAGCCCTAGGCCTAGACCTGGAATTTAGGCCTAGGTTTGAAAGTTTGGCAGGCTACCCATAAACCTACATACTACACTTAGTAGGCTACTAGAAGCTAGAACGCAAGCTAAGAATAAACTTCCTTATATCTGCAGATTAACAAAATATACATTAAAGCCGCAAAGAAATTATAATTCTAGCACAGCTTCAAATAAGCCAAGTTTCGATTCGATTCGTACGAGAAAAACTTGATTTGAGTGCCGAGTGGCTGGAGTCACGATCGATTACGTTTCAACCACAGCCGCCATGATCTGCTAGCGGTGGTCTCTGCCAAAGAGAGTAAAATAACTGTAGTCTTTGGGCGCCGTACAAGCATGTTGGGAGCCACTTCACACCTGTTAACTACCTCTTTGCTTCACACTAGCCGGTCGATGAGCGCAGGGAACCTCTTTGCAAATACTTCTTTGATTAGGGGATCCAAGGTGGGGCGCGCGAAACTGTGAAGCGTCGACAGCTAAAAAATGTGTTTTTTTGACAGCTATGCGACATGATTTGAATAATTATAACTTATATCATCTTGAAGCTATTCAACTTATATATCTTGAACACAACAAACAAAATTCAACAAAGAGTTGTCAGAAGTACGAAATAATAATATAGGGGTGCCCCAAGGTTCTGTATTGGGTCCACTTTTATTCATTTTATATATCAACGATATCTGTAATATAATGAAAAAGTGTAAAATATTTTTATATGCAGATGATGCGTTAATTATAGGCCATCATAAAAATTTAAAGTGTTCTGTACAAATGGTTAATGATGATTTACAATTAGTGGAACATTGGTTGAAAATAAATAAGTTGAAATTAAATGTAAATAAAACCAAAGCAATGATAATATGTTCGAAATCTATTAGAAGAAGTAATTTAGATGAAATTGGGAATGTGAAATTAGTATTAGAAAATAATATGGTGGAAATTGTTGAAGAAATAAAATATTTAGGTATATATATCGATAATAACTTGAACTTTAAGAATCATGCAAATTACGTTTTAAAAAGAATGACGAGGAAAGTAGGATTCTTCAGGAGAGTGAATGGGTGTTTACCAACAACAGCCAAGATTATGTTATACCAATCTATAATTGCACCACATGTGGATTACTGCAGCTCTATTTTATTTCTATTACAAAAAACGTAATTGTTATGATGCAAAAACTCCAAAATCAAGCGATGAGAAGTATTTTGAGAGTTAAAAAAGATACTGCAGTTGCTGAAATGCGTAAAACATTATATTGGCTGAATATTAAAGAAAGAATATTATTAAATAGCCTTACATTAATTTATAAAATTATCAATGGATTGGTTCCAAGTTATCTCTGTGATAGACTGAAATTAAATAATGATAAACATAATCATTTTACCAGAGGTAGTAAAAATATTAACATTATTAGGACTTGCTCAAAAGAGGAAGACAATTCTATTTTTATCAAAGGGATGAGAATATATAATAGGTTACCAAATATTGTGAAGGAAGTCAAAAATGTTGATATATTTCATTGAGAGTGTAGTAAAGTAATCAAAGAAAAGGGTTTATTACCAAAAGCTTATGAAAAAAAAAATGATTGAGATACTCCCCATGTATATTAAATTGATATTAACTAAATAGATGAAGTGGGTTATTAGAACTGAAAAATTGAATGTATAATTAGCATCTTGTAATATTATGATGATGTTATTATTATTGTTATAGTATTGTATTAATTGTGT
The DNA here is from genome assembly GCA_964007535.1 of Brachyptera risi. Lineage (NCBI taxonomy): Eukaryota > Metazoa > Arthropoda > Insecta > Plecoptera > Taeniopterygidae > Brachyptera > Brachyptera risi. Next base: position 64,603,400 of record OZ023327.1, on the reverse strand, counting down.
ATTGTTGTAATAATTGTGTGTATGTAAATAGCTAAATTGCTAATAAAGACTATTACTACTATTATAATTATCTGTTTTTCTCGCGTATTAGAATTTTGATATCTCATACCGTTCAAAAGTTATCACCAAGAAACTGATATTTCGATGAATCGACTCCTGTGGACTCTTCTGTATTTTAATTTGAGTTATAACATTGCTTGTTCAATCAACACAAATATAAATATAACAGTAATATTATTACATATTAGTATTATTGAAATGAATCTGTGGAAAAAAGCACTATGTTTTGAATTCACCTATATTAATTAATAAATTATAAATCTTAATCTCGAATTTGAAAACTGTGACAGCCTTGGCACATATTTATGTACTCAGTGCTTAGGGTACCAGAGTCCCAGATACATACAAAAACATGAATGTCAGTTGGACAAAAAATGGAATACTGAAATGAGAGCAGTAAAATTGTTTACTTGTTATATCAAGCTTGAACAAGTCTCATTTATACGGTAGCAAATAAAATGTATTGTATTTATTTATTCAACAGCACAGTCTGATGTTAAGATTGAAGACATATTGGGTGGATGTAAGGATTTAAAAGGTACTGAACAATTGAAAGAGATTGTATTTCTTCTCTTTTTTTCCCAGTAGGACAGAAAAATTGAAAAAAATTTACTTTTCAGAAAAAAACTGTCGATGAATGCTAAAATTTCTAGTTTCAAATAAATATTGAATAATTTTTGGATTCAAGGTTGCAAAAGAATCTGTGCTAGACTGACAGTGAATCCAACTTTATTCTGAATCGGTATCACCAACATTTTCTGCAGGAATTGGCTGAATCAAGCCAATTGACTCCAACATCGCATCTGAGTTGGCTCAGCCTCTGACACTCTATTTCTGGGATCTTGAGCTTGATTATTTCATTTCTTTTTTTGTTTCGGTATGCTTTTTTCTCCTATTGCTGATAATTATCAGTTGTTAGGGTCATTAATGACCCTAACAACAGCTAGGTTATATGGGTGTACGAATGACAGGGTGATAAAGAAACGAAGTGATGATAGCTGAGAGGACTCATTCAAAAATCCATGCCTTATGCAGGACTTGAACCCACGCCCGACCTGACTTCAGTTGTGCACAGTACGATAGTTGACTGAGCTACGAAGACGGCTGGTTTCAGTTGTTTCACTGTTTTCCTAGATCTTGAGATTTTTCTGTACAGCTACTAGTTTTTCAATTCGGCTGCTAAGTAATCGATACCTTCACTTTGTATGCCATTGGTGGTAAATGGAACTGTTTTACTTTACGCAAATGGCTCAGTACATGAAACAAATTATATGTGTATATATATATATATATATATATATATATATATATATATATATATATATATATATATATATATATATATATATATATATATATGTTTTGTTGAAAGCTTTCACGACTCATTGGAATATATATATATATATATATATATATATATATATATATATATATATATATATGTTTTGTTGAAAGCTTTCACGACTCATTGGAATATATATATATATATATATATATAATTATGTTATCTCGCATGCTTGAATGACTCATAATGCAGGTTGATAATTCTTATGGATAGGCCTAATTCTAGTGTTTTTTTTAATAAAGAAACAATTGAACACAATACATATACTATTGACATTAATTATATTAAATCAAACAGCTGACGTTTCAACCAGTCTACCTATGCTGGCCTTCTTCAAAGCAATGATTTCGAAGTAAAGATAAGAATACAAACATAACAAAACCTCTACATCCAGGAAGCTTGATGGAATTGATAAAGGTACAATTATGAAGGTAGTTTTGTCTGAATAAGAAATTAAGGTGGCTTTGACTATAGGCCTATACAAGGTCCATAAATTATGGAAAATAATTAAAATGAAATTGAAATTTGAATGGATAGTTGGTGAAAAATGAGAAAAATTAGGGTTTTATAGCTCGGAGATTGTAGCTTGTAGATCAAGATATGTTGTTCGTCTGTGTACCATCTGGCATCCTTGCTTCAATCTCCATGCTTGCCAGCACTGTAGTCCAGCTTGCTGAGAAAACATATCCTGAATTCTCACCGTTGAGATTATGCGGGTGCTTCATAATCTCCAACCCCTTGCTAATAGCCCGAGGTCATCGTGAGGATTGCCGATCTATTAATATTATTAGAGAATTATCAACCTATATATACATATATAGGCCTAAATATATATTATATATATATAGGCCTATATATATTATATATATATTATATATATATATATATATATATATATATATATATATATATATATATATATATATATATATATATATATATATATCACAGCCTTCTTCATACAGATCATTCTTCTCTGATACTGCCCTTTCACTCGGGGTATTCTTCCCATGTTAACCGATGTCCAAATATTTTAGTTCACAAAATCGCCGATTGTGCCATTGTTTCCAGACCATGACGTCACTTTCCAAAGATGTTCAAGTATATCACTTTGTTTGACATGTCATATCTGCGAAGACACGAACAACTTTGGGAATTTCCGTACGAGAATTTAAATTACGCACGCATTCTATCAGGCAGTGACTTCGAGTTCATCAACTTTGTTTATGACAATAATATTAAAGATTTTATTCAATAATATAATGGAACCGGAATATCACCCGGACAAGTTCTTGAATGATGTTCATTGCTTGGGTTAACATAAATATCGTTCAAGTCTGAACCTGGGTAAGTCTATAGGCCCTAATCAAAATGTAGATATGACATAACCTCAATAACATCGCAAGAAATTGAAAAATTGTGACAGAATGACAGTTTTTTGAAGTTGAACTTTAGATACCAGGGTGCAGTACATACCAGACGTCATTTTTGCCTGCGCGAATCCGTCAAAAGAGCCCGAGTGAAAAGGCAGTACAGTATAAGAAATGAAAGATTTGAATAAAGAAGGCCGTGATATATATATATATATAAATATCAATGTTTCAATTTGACCAGGAAAAAAACGTGAAAACATCTGTTTTCTCCAAACATTCAAATTTTACGGAAAATTTCTGACCCTGTCACCCTAGGTAGATGAGACTGAAGGTTTTGAATGAATATTAGGATTTCAAGGCGCATCGACAGCGAGGTCGTTTTTTTTTCACAAAGAGCTTATTTGGATGGTGGGAAGTAAGAGGATATGGCCCATTCCATCCCAGTGTTCACTTTGACTGAGAAACCACTAATAACTAACCTACACCAGAATGGTCGATTGGAACCGATTCAAATACTAGGTTATTATTTGCTCAACGACCCTATCCACAGCCTCGTTCTTTGGGGTCAAAACTATCATTGGAATGACATTTCAGCATACTAGCATCTAGTCAGCCAGTCTCGGTCCAGTGTCTTTTTTCACGTGCCTCTATCTATGATTGGCACACTGCTTCTGCTCCAGTATCAAAAATTAATTAAATTATACTATTACAATTACTCAAGTCTGCATCAGACTTAGATTCCAATTTAAGTTCCTACAGCACTGTTGAACAGCCAATCACAGACAAAATAGCAATTCTGCAGCTTGACTTGCAGCTTAGTCAATATGATGGAAACAAATGCATTTTGCAGGGTGTGGGTAGGTTGAATAACGAGTGAGAAGTGGTTTAATATAAGTGGGTTCAATTGTTGATAAAAGATTTGATCACTACCGACTTCCAAATGAGAAGAATTACTACAAATGAAGCACAACATACTGTAGATGCCTTAGCTATGCTATCACATTGCAACAGTTGATCACTATTGGCAAATTTAAGTCTTGTGGTACTCCAACCCCAGTTATTGCTTGAATGTCATAGGGAAACTACAAAAAAAACTCTGTCAAGATGGTCTCAAGACAGAAATCGAACCTTTGGTCTCCTAAACGACGGTTCAGCGTGAAAACCATTCGTCTCCCGACTATGTCATATTTTATTACAAGAGTTGTTTTAAAGGACATCACACCCATGGCGCTCGATTTGAATGAATAATACAGCTATTGTTCCCCTTATTTCACAGAAAACTAGAAATCATCATTTTAATTTCACAAGTTATCATTTATTTATTTGTCCTCCAAGTCCCGCCCTCTTCTCTGAGTAGTAATTCAAGGAATTACCAGATTTTGTTAGTTTCGATACAGAATCGGGCCTCTGAAAACGGGGCGGGTCTGTGGACCTGATGATGGTTCAAGCGGGTTCAAGCTAATGATGGTTCAACCTAACAAATATGCTGGAAACACCCAACAAAATCAAATTTCCCCCAAATTCTCTACGATGCAGTTAGAGGGTCTTGCCTGCCAAACATCAGGTGTCACATTTCTGGTAATCTTTAGTCTGCTCAATCATGTTTTCAGTCTCAGAACAGTACCTTGTTGCTCTCCCCCATCCTCATGTCTTCTCTACAGTCAGTGAGTCATGTGACTTTGAAAGGTATATGTGCCAAACTGTCGCTTCGCATTCACGTAAAAAACAACCGTGAACCTGGCCTACCGACGATTGGAACAGGAAAATAGACATTTTCTTAAATGTTCAACCAACATTATCAAGGCACTGTTTCAACAGACTATGTAACACTTGTCTGATATGGACCTCATAAACCAGATTAAACCAGAACACCACATTCCAATAAAATAACACTAGCTTTTTCGACCACCAACTGGACTTTAATGCATTTCTCACTATAATTAACATACAACCTGCATATAAAACTCAAGCATAGAATTAAAGCAATATTGTTTACCATGTTTAAATGCATATAAGCAACAACTTTTTCTCATAATTTTGATGTGCTATATAAATTCCATAAATTATACATAAGGGTCTAGTATTGAATCAAATTGACAAATCATGTAAAATATATCAAGTTGAAAAGAAATGAATAGACAGCTGATCAAGAGTGATCTAACATTTACTACTTCTGAAGAGTATGAGTTAGCTCACCTCAAGCTAAAAATGGTATTAAGAGTATTCATTTACTTTCATTAACACGTCATTGAGACAAGATGCCAGTTTCAACAAGACTACTACTATCATAACATAGATTACCTAACCTGCAGGCATAACTTATTTAAACAATACAGTATATTACAATAATTATTACCAATTATTTTTCTCATGGCCTATGTATTATCAAAGGTCATGAGTATGACCAAACTAATATGGATTGTTGAAAAAAGCTTATATGCAGATAAATAGGTGGCGATTCTTTACAAACAATGAAATAAAACAATCTGACTGATAAATTAAATGGAAAACTAATATTATTAGTTGCAGGAAATACATACTCCTGTAATAATATCCCAGTCTGTCTGTATGTTGAAAAGAACATGTTGCATCGGTTGGTACAGGTAGGTTCTGAGCTAGCTTCGCTTAATATATATACATCACAGATCATATTCACAGAAATGGCCTACGCCGACATGTCAAGTGATAATTAGGCCAGTATTAGTGCACTTTCTTCCACTGTCATGTTTTAGCGTGTTGGAAGAATTGCTGAAAGAAAAGAAGACATTATTATTGACCTAGTGTAACTTCACAAAAAGATATCACAAAAAGATAGCCTTGATACAACATATTTAACGAACTATTAGGCCTAGGACTTGATAATTAATTGATACCATTCAGATTGAATAAAACATGCAATATAATGTTGAACATTTCACGTTCACAACTATAATTTATTCCAATCATAGCCTACTCATGTGCGTTATAAATACATGTCAAATTTTGAGTTCATTCATGAGCTTGCTTCTCGTCTCATCAATCCAGGTAGGCTGCTCTTTCCTCACTAGCCTTACTCCTTGGTACGCTCTTCTTATTGAATTCAAATGCCATTTTTCAAATTTAACTTTTTTCAAAAGCGCGCATGAACAGAGATAGTAGTTTTGGGTTGACGTATTATGAAAGGAGTGTTTTTTTTATATTGTGTTTTAACGACGCACTGTTAGTGTAATTAGTGTAAAAAAGTAGAAGCATTCAGTGCTTACACCCTGGTCAACTGGCTCGTTTATAATGGTGATCTTCACGACAGTCACTTCACAGTTTTTCAATGGATCAGGAAAATAAAACCATCCATGCAGGAAAACAATCGATCCAGGAAAATTTAACATTGATTATATGGGAGTATGGTACAACAAAATGAATGATACAAGCACGAGAACGATGGATACGGGAACGATGCATAGCAGTTTCACTGTACCGCAATCAGCATTGGTTTGCTTTCTGTTTGTGTTTAGCTGGCTCATATATTAACTCACCTTGACAAACATCTTGAAAGTCTTGTTGTCCAGAGTGATTTGTTGACAATACCTATCAATGTGCTGGGGGGACAGATGTAGCGTGGGTAGGTAATCCGAACGCAAGTAGCTCACTAGTTCTTCACCCTAAAAAAGCACCGCATTGATTAGTCATCAAAACTTGAACTCAATCTTCAAGCATTACGCAAAGCTTGATTCTATTATATATTCCTATACATAAATCGTTGATCGTTATGACACTCAATAATTCAAACCTCATGAAGGATGAAAAAGAATTTCAAATATTCAAAATTTGATAATTACTGTAGGTCTATGGGATTTTTTATTTTTTTTTGATACGGCCAATGCCATTAGGATGGGTACGTGATCAAATATCGAAAACAATGCTAATCATAGCGCCTGCCCGTTGCCTGTATCTAGACGGCTGATGTGCTAGTGACGAATATTAACAAAGTGACCCGGCGACGCCCGACAGGAGGGCGCCTGACACCACGTTAATAGAACTCACAATATACAATAATTTCATTACGTACTTTGGATATTGGGAAATTGCCAATGAAACATGTGGACTGTATATGAGTAGTTCAGGCAAGGAGGGGAAAACTGAAATTAAAGTATATAACAAATACTGTTTGTGATCATCTGGAGAAAATATTATTGATGGGTCTACCACTTTTTTTTTTTTTTTAGCTTCAATTTTCGATGTAATAATGGTGGTGAACAAGACTATCTGAAAGCAGTGGCGCTGGTGAAACACTGGGTGGTTCCACCCCCTACACCCTTACAATCGATGAAAGAAAATATTTATTAAAGAAATTGAGTTAAGAGGCTGCAGGCGCTAGTATTTCACGCCGCAAACTCTCACGGCCGTAATTTTTGAGATATCAAAATGATTGCTTTTGCATTCTGTTAATAATTGAGAAACGAAGGTTGCCGCATTTACAGAATTCTGAACAAATAATTTGTAATTTTTCAAATTCTTCAAATGGAAAATGAAAGAATGTCGTGCTTGCGAAAACCTAGATACATATTTTTGAATACCAAAGAAAAAAAATAGTGAAATATATCAAAGTGTGAGCTAGGGAATTAGCAACGTTTATGTGAAAATGAGTTTGGCGGGCTAGTCTACGGGTTGCGCCTAGCACACGATGCATGTTAAACTCGAGTCTGAAGCGAGCGAACAACAAGCGCGTGTAGAGCGCCTACGGGCTCTTAAATGAGAAACATATATCTAGAGAAAGTACTTGACCCTAAGTGAAGGCATGTGCAAGTACGTGTTAATGGTCTAGGATACTTTCTATGGATATAATGATTATATTTCTCATTCAATTTATTTATGAAATTGGATAGTAATTTCCTGTTGGCATTTTATTTGTTATGCTATCGTCATCTGACACTGCTAGTGCACGATTAAAAATCCCCCAAAAAACAAAACTTGTATACGAAGTAGCCGCCAATGCTCAACTCACGGAAATACGAAATCTTATGCATATCAAAGAAGTTGAGAACGCAAGCCAAGCATAGATAAACAACTAGATATTATCCAAACATATCAATTCGAATAATTTTAATGTGTTGTGCCTACATTGATGTGTGGGTCTAATGTTGGCTATTGGGATTACCTATATGAATTATGAACTGTGTAAGAAACATGTAATTTTCTACCTGATCATTATTGGCTTCATGATAGGGTGCAGGGTCGGACTATGGGTAAAAAACGGCCCGGACGTAATATAAATGGCGGCCCAAATGTAAGATTGTGATTTGTGTGTGTGTGTGTGTGTGTGTGTGGCTTGGGCAGATACACCCGATCATAGTCGGCTTGATATAATAACAATTTTAATAATCAGGCATACACACTCACTCTCTCGTATCTTCAGATTATCAACATCTTTTTTAGCGATGGTGCAACATCAGCTACAATATTGATGATGGATATGGTGCCAAAATTGAAATAAATATCACGTTCAATCGATATAAACATAAATGCTTCCAAGTGGTCTGCTGTTAGCGCACTCTGGCACCGACTTTTGATATTTTTTCAATTTTGAAAAACTTCCTTCACACGCAACTTGCGACGAAGAAAGTGTGAGGATAAGTTTGTATGCTTGAAATAAATGTTTTCGGTTCATTACTTCTCGAGAAGCATTATCTCACTCACAGTACACTCTTTTGACTCGAGAGCTTCGTTTGCCCATTCGACAAAAGTGTCAGCAGCTCGAACCACGGTCGAAGTCTCTAGTCGAAGTTTTTAATTCGGCCATGGTAACACTGATTTTTTTATACGTTCGAAGAACATGCATGCCACTTGTAATTATTGAAGATATTTTGAAAGATGTTCTGTATATTTGAAAATACGAAGGTTCATCTGTGCAGTTACCACTATTTCAAATTTTGTTACTTTTTCAACAAAACTCCGAGCAGTGTCTCTGCATGTTGAATTGAATCGCGTTAAATTCGCAAGGTGTTCTATAGTCAGCACCGAGTCAATATAGCTTATTATAATTATATATAAAACTATTCTTTTCAGCCAAGTAAGCACAACAATATTCAGATAGACGAATTCTTGTTATATGAATTCATACATATAATGTATGACTAGTATGAAGGACTAGACTATATTACCGGCCAATAAAGACACCAAACAGGCGGCCCGCCGGGCCAGTCCGAGCCTGATAGGGTGTACTTGCAATGTACAAGAAATAGAATGAGATTAGGCAAGGTGCTTTGGTTGGCATGTAGCACCAAAAACGCTTACAGGACATAACGTCCAATCAAAAAAGTCCAAAAATCTCAAGGTCCAATTGAATTAGTTCAATTCACAAAACATCCAAGCTAATCTCTGGACCATTTATGAAAGTCAATTTACCAGTGGAAAATTTGCCAGTAGACAATTTGCCAGGCTATCCTTTCCTGGGGGTCAGACGATTTGCCAGGCTGTGTTTGATGGGTAGGACAATTTGCCAGGGTTAATCAGATTACAGTAAGGGGGTGGACAATTTGACGGGCTGTTTTGCATCTATATACAGACGAGCCCGCATATAACGAATTTCAAGGGGAATAAAAATCTGTTCGTAACAACAGAATTTCGTTATAGAGATTTATTGCTCTTTTTCATAACAGCACTTGAATTTTAGAGATTTATAAAGATAGGCCTACATTTACGACTTAGGCCCTAGTATAGTACTGTATTAGGTGACATATTATCATCGCATCGTATCATCTCTTGGTATGTTTGTAGAAAGTAATAGAAAACAACAATGTCCTTTCATAAAGAACTCATCATCTGCCATCACATGACACCACCACTCCCCACTTCTCGTGTTTTATTTCCTAGGTTACAGGACACTATCACGAATGGAAATGAAGGAATGTAAACAAAAAATAGATAAACAAAGTCATTGAAGATGTCACCATCGCGTTATTATTTAGCGCGCGTTGAGCGAATGTTTTGGTATGGTCCGTTCCACTTTGCGTGGGACGTGGAGGGAGGGGGGTGCAGCAAGAGTTATGACCACGTGCTGTACGTGTCACCAGCTGCTACGATGTAGCCTACAGTCCGTTCAAAATAAATGTAACCTGAAAATAAATTCACGCAAAATGCTCCGATTTTCGAATATTTTGTTGGAAATAGCTGAAAATAATGAGCAAAATATGCTGTAAAGTGACAAAAAATTCGTAATAACCGAATTTTGAAATATAAATCACTTCGTTATAGGTCTTTATTTAACATTGTAAGGATAGGAGATTTGAAGGGGAATGGTAATTAATTCGTAAAAACCGAAATTTCGTTAAAACCGAGTTCGTTATATGTGGGCTCGACTGTATACGCGTTTCGAGTTTATATATAAAGGAACATGGTCAATTATGTGGACAAAGCCAGGTTGCGGACAGTAGAATAGGTTTTTGAGGTTAGGTTAGTGTCCGAATTTCGCGTAGACCGCCAGCAGGCGGAACGGAGCTTATATACTTCAAACGACTTGGCATTCAAACGACTTGGCATGGAGTAAGTGGTAAGTTGTTATAATTATAATGAATATTATTATAATTTATAGGCCTATTGGTAATGTATCAAGCGACACTGGCAAATTGCCCTACCCATCAAAAACAGCCTGGCAAATTGTCTGACTCGCAGGAAAGGATAGCCTGGCAAATTGTCCACTGGCACATTGTTTGCCACTAGATGCACGAAATAAACTAGACTATATTTAGAATTGGATCTTGAATAATGGACAATTTGCCCTGGACCATGTGGAATGGACCATATTTAATGGACGGAATTTTATTGGACGAAACGTATTGGATGTCATGTCCGCTAACCAATATTGGCTAAACACTATATTGGTGAATTGTAGGAAGCCTGTAATATGTCATCACTTTATCACCCGCTCATTCATACCCCTAAATAATGTAGCTGTTGGTGGGGTCGTTAAGCAAATAATCATCGTCCTGGTTTTAATTTTGATTTCAGGGTTCGAAGAAATTTGTTCTGAAGTTTTTGTTGTTTCAATTACCAGTTGGTATATCTTCATCACCAGTGATTTTTGGACAGCGGGATGAAACAGTCGTAGCCTGTTGTTAAGGAACCATCACAGAATTCACAATAACGACAGGGGAAAACTACAAAAATCGTCTGCCAGGATAGCCGACCATAGCAGGAATTGAACTGCAGTTCCCTGAATAAAGGTATCTCATCCATTACTTTTTACTACCGTATATTAAAATATGTGATATTTCAAAATGCAAACTGAAGAGGCCAACTACAGTATAAGCAATTGTGAGTCAAGTTAAATTAGAATACGCAACAAATGCCAACTAATTGTTTTTTGGATCATAACTACTACTTGGTACTTACTCTCTTGAGATGGATTGTCTTGATGCACAGAGCACTCTCAGCCAAAGCCACTAAAGTCTGAGCATCAGACAGGTCAAAAGTAATCTTCATTGGAGCCATGAAACAGGCAGGAACTATATTCTTGTAAATGAACTGAGTGAAACCTTTCGTTTCACCATCAGTGTCACCCCAAATATTCACCAGCTGGCGCAGGATAGTGAAGCAAGTCTTCTGAGCCTACAAAAATGAATATCACAATGAATCATTTTTGATCATTCATGTTCATTTTGTTCAAAAACATCTTCGAAGTATTTCAATATCATTTTGGCACAAATAACCTAATCAGTGAAGCACTGTAGAAACCACAAAATTCAACATTTTTTTCCAACACTATTTATTGCCTGATTGGTTTATTATCAATCAGGGTTGCCAATGTTGAACAATAGAACATGTGGGATGATAATCGACATATTGTTTGCCGAGTCAAGGTTTATAAAATAATTTCTTGTGGATTACGAATTGATTTTTGATAAGAAAACATCTTAGTTCGAGAAAATCATTTAATCAATGGTTTTTTTGTTTGGAAAAGGGGTGAAAACAATAATCGACAATATTAGTTCAATATTCGACCCCCCCCCCCTCCCCCTCTCTATAGAAAAAGGGAACTGATATTATTAGTTATACCATCGATAATATCGCTTTTGATTTGTATGTATTTTGCTGCACATCCATGTTGTATTTGTTACTTACAGTGAAACCTCTATCCATCGTTTTTCAAGGGACCAAGTAAATGAAAGTATCCACGCAGGAAAACGATCCATCCAGAAAAATTTAACATAGATTGTATGGGAGTGGGGTGAGAAAAAATGAATGATACAAGCAGGAAAACGATGGATCCAGGAATGATGCAAAGAGGTTTCACTGTATATAGTTACATGATGGCACTAATAGTCAATTTTGCTTTTACTTGAAAGCGCTTGCTAGTCATCTTTGTTCGGAGCGAGCACAAACCACACAATTATTTTTCCATTCAGATTATACAAATTCTGATGGTTTGAGAATCGATTCCTAGTTTTCAGAGTTGAAGTTATCCCTAGTCAAAACACAATCACTTCAACACCTTGAACAGCTGTTCCAAGATGTTCCACAGCCTTTGAACATTGAAGTTTCTTTAAAATGCTTCGATATTCAACTCAAGCAGTGCCACTATAACAGACTCGCGTGAAATTTAAAAAGAGCATATAGGGTCGAAAAGTTTGTTACGTCGGGTTCGTTTTCAAACTGTTTGCACAACTCTACAAAATTAAAAATGATTATCGAAATTGAAATAAATATCTTTCTGCATGCCTATTAATCTATTATCAAGGGTTGCCAAGTGATCTAAAAATAGAATGGTGTCTTACGATTGGGTCAGGATAATCCACTGCACCACGTATGATGCTCATCAGTACTTGCTCGACAAACATGCTATCCGGCTGAGCTTTGAGCACATCAATCACGTCACTGGTCACGATCGCAGCCATAAATGTGAAATAGCTTCGTTGTAGCATCTGCCTCTCTCTCTTGGCTTGCTCATCATTCTCTTCAATTGGTGCTGCCAGGTACGAAAAAATTGCGTTGACCATCGGTTTGAATACTTGCTGAAGGAATGGAAGTACTTCTTTCTGGAACACCCAAGACAACTACAATTCAGTTGGGAATACCGCCCTGCTCATGCTAGTCACCTACTACAATGTATACAAACATTAGAAGTAGCTGCAACAGTGCATGATGAATCGATACACGGACAAATATAAGTTTAAGGCTCAATGAAACTCGAGTCTTGAAATGTGTTCTCCTTTCGATTCATTATTCATGGTATAAAGGCTTACTATTGGGATGAAAACAAGGATTCACAATTGGTTCCCAAAGGTTTTGAAAAAATGGGATTTTTTTGTATGACTGTACAATATTTTATGGGTAGGTATACACGTAGGCAGTGTGTGAATTATAGTGATTTGGTAAACTAGATATAATCAGAACTGGATCAAAAGTATCACCATTTTGAGCTTGTTCGAAGTTAAAATGCTCGGCACACACTGCTCTGGTGTACCTACGAAGATATTTTTTTTGTAATGTACAATTACGTCATGGAAAACGTTGATTGCCAATTTGACTTGGAACTTCCAAACCTGTACTGATATTTATAATACTACTTCTATAATTTCTGGAACAGACGAAAAAAAACTCACCATCACCAGTTAGCTACTTGCACATTCAAATCCAATCAAGGCCAACGGAAGAAAAATGTACCTTGAATTTTGTGATGATTTGTACAATGAGCGGCAGGTATTCTTGAACACTATGAATGCCACTGTTTTTCAACAGTCCTTGGGATGCTTGCGGAATGAAGGGAAGCAGATCATCCTCTAGACAGACCACCATGCGATGCAGAAACTGCCGTACTCCTGCCTGGAGTGTAGCTGTTGCTTCTTCACTAGGACCTTCCACCTGACCACAAAAAAGTAGAGCGTTCAAAACAATGCTTCAGTGGACGATAGTTAGGAACATTCATTTCTGAACTGGTCTAAATTGATTTTGAAACACTGCTAATAACAAGAATTTGAAATGTTATGAAATTTAATATCACTTTCATGCTAAAATTGAACTTGAGATTCGAACCTGTAAGCAAGTGAGAAACACCTGAACTGTCTCCAAGTAAACCAACGTACAACCGCTGGCTTTCATGCTCTGGTGATTGGTAAACGCCTTGCTCGTGCGGCTAGTGACAGCCATCGCATGACACAGATACTCGGCAAGGTGTTGTATGCGACCTTGATCCGTCTCCAGCCCGAGTTGTCGCACCAGACCGCCAAACTTGTCCAATACCGGGCGAAGCAAAACGCCAAAAGCAGCACCTTTTTGCTAAACAACACATCACGTTTAATAGGCAGCCTCACAAACAAGTACATCATCGCCATTCAAATACATTAGGGGAACGTATTTAAATTACTGGTAAAGGAACAAGAATGTATGCCACAGAAAATCTCTGGTGAATTTGTAACAATCATGTATTGGCCTCACCAAAACACGTAGGCACCGCTTACTATACATGACAAAACATTCTAAAAAAACCAAGACGTGGCTACTAGTTGGTAGTTATAACATGAAACATATATGTCTAACTCACGTGAGGGGCATAAGACGAGGAGACTATCAAGATCGCCGCTGCTTCGTACAGAAATAGTTGATCATCTTGACTAACTAAGCAGCCATTCATTGGCGACGATAATACCAGTAAGTCTTGTAGTGGTAACAGCACATGTTCGGTGTATGGTTGCAAGTAGATTCTAGGGCAAGATAGCACAGAACAAATTTGGTTAGCTATTTCAAAATTGTATGGGGGTCCCAGTACTGTATTGCAAAATCTCTTCAATTTGTCAAACAATCATTTACTACATCAACGTTCAAAATATGAAATAAATTCCCGGAGTCATTTTGAAATTATCCTATCAAGACTCAAATCATTGTTGTGCTATAGCTTAATAGAACTAGTTACTGTTACAACTCCAACTTGTATAACTCAAAATTCCGTGCTATTTCATGATGTCATCCAAACTATTTCCAGACATTTCTGATTATGTTAATCAAATGCGTTATTTCAAATTTCATTACTTTTTTCAATAAAACAGAAGCAAACTTGAACGTTCACAATTAATCGAGGTTGCTCTGATGCACCAAAGAAATCGTACACCAAAAACGTCAATTTACTGGGCGACTGTACTAGGAGGCAAGACCCGAATAGAAGGACGAATCAGGGTGGAGTTACGATTTTGAATTTTAATATTTTTTCTGTGCATGATTTTTATAGCGAATAAGAGGTAACCCCAATTAATCTTATAGTTTTGAAGGCTGGTTTCATCAAACTCATAATAATTTCTATTCACTAAAATGCAAAAACTTGATAATACAATAATAATGTGAAAAAATGATAATACAATAATACTTGTCCAAAGAAACAATTATGGGGCAAATTTTTCATAGCGTTTCCATCACAGGATGTCGAACATGGCAAAAGTTCAAGTTTCTTCAATAGATCGTGACAAACCATACATACAGGCATATCAATTGAATATGTTTCATTATCACGTGAAGAGTCCCTAACAATACGTTTTACATGTCAATTTCATACATTACAGTGAAACCTCTATCCATCGTTTTTTAAGGGACCAGGAAAATAAAACCATCCATCCAGGAATACTATCCATCCAGGAAAATTTAACATCGATTATATGGGAGTGAGGCTAGAAAAAATGAATGATACATCCAGGAAAACGATAGATCCGGGAACGATGCATAGAGGTTTCACTGTATATATAATACAAAAGACTCTAGACAAGACAAACTAACATTCGTCTTGCTAACTTTGTTTTGTTGGTTTCAACTTACTTGAGGGTCTTGACAAAACGTGAAAACAGGAAGGCACATCTGCTTCTCACTTTACAACTGTTGTGTCTCATGCCCCGTTGATCAAGGAACGTAAGCAGCACTGCTGGCAAGTGTTGTGGGTCGGCAACAAAGAACTTGTCATACCGCACGACCGTCTCGAGGTATTGAAGCGCAACAGTTGGGTGAGGATGCTGGCTAACACCGCACGTCACTAGCGTTGTCATCATCTGTTGTA
The DNA here is from genome assembly GCA_964007535.1 of Brachyptera risi. Lineage (NCBI taxonomy): Eukaryota > Metazoa > Arthropoda > Insecta > Plecoptera > Taeniopterygidae > Brachyptera > Brachyptera risi. The sequence continues at coordinate 64,587,613 of OZ023327.1, read as the reverse complement.
GTACGGGTATACTACCTGTGTGCTCCTCTGGACACACAAACTGCTCACCTAAAACAACCATACATAACCTCAAAATCCTTGCTTCTATGTTCAGAACTATGAATTAAAAAAATTAACTGTCTAGCCTGATGACAGATTGAAACTTTTTTTAATGAGGCTCTTGCTCTCAACAACTCCACCAACAACTAAGCTAGGTCTATATGGCAATAGGAATGAACGGGCAGTAACTGTGAAGTATAAACAGATTTGAAATTACGGGCGCCAAATAGGTCTACAGCTTGAAAAATACAAAATACATACAAATAACAAACCATATCATCGACAATGCAACTGAAATTGGTCATCGTTTTTTCTTGGAAATTGAATATCGAATCAATATTATTGATTATTATTTTCATCTCTGGTATTTACCAAAACCCAGACCATGCCTAAAGCTCAACTCGAATTGTGTGCCTCTAGCTTCAGATTTTGAATGTAGTGCCTCAACTGTCCGAGCCAGACAGACGGGAATAAATTAATTGAGTAGGTCCTATACGAAAAATATTTTCCAAGGACTCACGAAAAAAAAGGATGAACAATCTGGATGAATGATATCGTAACAGTATATCAATCAGGGTTCTATACAATATAAAAAGAGTGAATGATACTTACTAAGTACACCAGGAACTTCTCCTATGTAGTACACAAGCGAGATTGCAACTTCAACTTCTTGGAAAGGTGACGATTGCCAATCTTGCAAAGTTGCACTTACGTATTTATTAGTGAACTCCAACACCAAGTCTTTGTTGAGGCCTGCCACGTTTTCAAACAACACTTTCAATAGTTTTCTGTAATGAACGAAAAACGATCAAGATCAGGAAGGTGCATCTTGGGTTGCCATAGATCTTATGAAAAATGATTCATCTCTTATCATTGACACTTCATCGGTAATCGACTTGTAGGAAGTAAATCATCTTATGGTAGAAATCAACCAATGGATTAAATGTTCAAGCAACATATAAATCCAAGGAACTTTCTTCAGTTATTCAGGTTTTACTGATAAAGGTCTAAATATGAAACAGCCTTCTTCAATGTCAGCCAGCAAAGAGCCTTATGTACCTGTATTCTAAGAATGTAGCCTCATCTTCTCCTTCATGATCAAACCGATAAGACTCGTCGAACTGCATCTTCCTTGCAATTGTTACGAGTATGTTGTGCACATTATTGAGTTGTGATTCTGTCATCAGGGACCGAGCTTTAAGCATCTAGAACACACATTATGCCAGCAAATCATTCATTATCCATCGATGAATATCATTATGTTATGAACGATATGAGATGAATGATAGATGATGATGCAGGGTAAGAGAAACTAGTGATGTGAGAATGATGAGGTGGGTACAGGTTGGAGGAAATACATAGACAGAGCAAAAAAGACACACACACATCTGTAGACTGGACAATGCGAGTACTGGGAGGTAGGTTCCACAAGAGTCAACTAACTCGGGTTCCCCACCACCTTTTCCACAGACTCCGAAGAGAATAACCAACAGGTGAACATCACAGAAACATTAATAATAAACTAAAACTCACGACATGTTTCGATCTTATTAGATCTCATCAAGTGAGTGAATCAGGTATTCTTAATACTTCTTCCTCTCAAAGAAACACACTGCAAACTACTTTCTGTGCTGGCTTGTCCTATCAAGTCCTACTTTCCAATATTATCCATCAATAGTTAGGGCAGAGAATAATTGAGCTATATAATTTGGTTTTCACTAGGGATGTCGGCAGATATCCGGACGGGTCCATTTTCATGTGGAACCCCGAGTCAAACAATTACCCGCTAGGTAAGCAATGTTTTTTCTGGTGTATCAGTGTGGGGGCGTTCATGCGCACTCTTCTCTACTCTCCACCCAACCCACCCACTCATCATTTCTGCTGACAGCATGCCATGTGTCCTAGACAGCTCACTTTACAAGTGTGGCTTGCATCACACACACACACACACACACACACACACACACACACACACACACACAATGCTCATAGCAACCAAGCGACGCTGTCCAGATGTGCCAGTGTGGCATTACTTTGAATGTGGTTTTGACATTTGTCATTTCCCTGTCATTCTTAGAAAGAGAATATTATTGAAATTGCATTTGACTTCAAACAATGAAAAGCGATCATCACTGCCTTTTTAAAATACTTTGATTTTGGGATTACTTTTCGTAAAGAAATGCGATGACGCACACAACTTGCATACCCCCCCTCACCCAACCCTGATAACAGTTGTTACTGGCTAAGCCAATGTGTCTGTGAAATTGCATTCTCGTCAGTGTGCTTCCAAGCCTTGAGATTAGATGTCCTGGTGCTTTATGGAGTGATCATTGGATTGAGGAAAATGATGCATTTTCTTATGAATATAGGTGATTTAGGGCCTATGGTAGAATCTCTTTAGAACGTCCTTCAATACAGCAATCATCGCGATATATCATCGTTTTGAGATAGTCCCGGCCAATTCCCATAAGACCATGTGTATTTTTTTTTTGTTAATACGTCCCTTAATTCAATGAACATCGCGAGAAAACGACGCTTTTTTGGTTCCCTTCCAAGAAAAACCATCAATACTTCGACGAAACGACTGAAAAATTGTTATTGTTTGTACCGTTTTGTTCTGAATATAAGCTGAGGGTTTTTCTCAAAATTTCAAGCCCTAAAGTCACCCTCAGCTTACTTGCAAATCTCGGCCTATAATCGGTCCAAAATACGTTTTTTGCTCATTTTAATTGGGCGTACCACACACACACACTCATAACAACGGAATCGACTTGAAACTTTGGGGGGGGGGGGGGGGGGAAACCAGGGTGGGTAATGAAGACGGAAAACCAGATGGAAAAAATTGTAGTCGTCGACATCCCTAGTTTTCACCCTATCTGTACTGTAACACGGTAATAGTGGAAAAAAATATTTTCAACTGCCATCCGATCGGATGAAATTATTTTGTCAGCTCCAGTATTATAAGACTTTTGGTATGTGGTGAAACTGTCTCTGGTATCTTGAGACATACGTACTACAGTAGAACGTCACTTATACGACTTTAAGGGGCTGAGGAAAATAATTGTATAAAGGGGTAATCGTATGAATGATTATATAATAAATCCTATTTATATAGCTTTATATATTTAAAATGCACATTTCATGTTTCAACAATGTGTCAGGTTTCATTAACAAAGATGCATAGGCCTATGTCGTGTATGTCAATACAGTAAACCCTCGTTAATCTGAAATGCAAGGAACCCCAACAAATTGATTTCGATTTATAGAAGAAAAAAAAGGAGAAAAAAAGAAATACCATTTCTCCGATTCAAAATGTCCTCGCTTTCGTATTGCGCGCGAGAATAGCCATGCCACGGGTTCATATATGCATAGTGAGAAACTGTTTTGAGGTATCTCAATGGTCATGCGTACTGAGCACGCTGTTGACCCGAGATGGCCATATGGTACACTTCTGTCACATTCGGCAGTTTGAATAGCCCAAATGTGTAGTTCCATAACATGATTTACTTATTATTGACGATCACTAGGCCTGTCAAATATTCTTCCGACTACATATTCATTCAGCTTTATGAAGCCTCTTTCCTCTATCAGATGCGCTGCCCAGAATGAAATCGCGCTCAAGCTTTTCCTCATTTCTCAAAATTGTCAACAACGTAGAATTTGTTATTCCACATTTAACTGCAAGTTGAACTTTGGGCAATTCCTCTTCATCTATTTCTCGCAATGGCTCCACTTTTTTTGCGTGAGTCAGTTCATTTATTTATTTTTTTATTTATTCAATTACTTTGCAATTAATACAAATTATTGGTGGCAAAGATCTTAAAACTAGGTTACATTGAAAAAACATTATTTTTAAAAAAGAACACTACAAAACACATACACAATTTACAAAAAACAATAGCAATAATTCAGACTGGACACAAATTCTCTAACCATTTCCTAAAACCTCTGACATTCAATTTCTCGTCCTCAAACACTTTTCCATTCAACTCATTCCATTCACTCCCAGCTCTAGCCAGAAAAGAGAACTTTCCAACATCCGTTTAGGTTTTCGTTTTTATATCTCGAACACTATTCTTAGAAAGCACGTAATAAAAAATGACAACAATACAGCGCGGTGTCACTGAACTGAATGGCGAACGATGTCATTGAACTTGAAGCATGAACAAGGTCAAGTCAATAGCGAAAATGGCCGAATGGTACCAGCTATACACGAAGAGTAAATGCTTACACCAGTTGCTTGGTAGCTAGCGTGAGGGAAATATCTACACTAATTTGTACGTGTAAATGGAAGAGCATGTAAATTGGGAAAATAATGATCATTTCACGGAATATCTACGAACTATTTCGCATTATCCAATCTGAGACTAGTGTAGAAGCAATTGATGGGTCAAAATATTAGTTCGAATTACGGTTTAGATGGATTTTGGATTAACCATGTATTAATCAACATTGAAATACCCATACCATTGGCCGGGGACCGACTTCAAGTTCGAAATATGTCAAATTTCGGATTAACGAGGGTTTACTGTATAATGATAAAAAAAACAGCTATGTAACATAACCAGGGTCAACTAAAAGGTTATCATCTTACTGCTTGAAAAAGTCTGTCATGACACTTTGCTTTTCAGCTCACACAATTTATTTCTTGACAAGTGAGACTGTAAACAACCAAACATTGCCATCCCGGCATTGAAATAAGAGGGACTAACTCAACTACACTATCAACATCTTCCTCATCACTGCTGTTGTTTTCATTGTTTCAAGCCAAAATGTAATCAATTGATGCTAATTCACTTGTAATAATATCACTGTTGATGTTTAGAAAAATCCTCTCACCACTCGCCATTATCGAAAATGCCACTTCGCGTGAAGGTCACAAGAAAAGCGAACATGATCAGCTGTAGCATAGATACAAGTGCTATGACGCGTCTGATAGGTCAAATGAGATGATGCAGCTAATGGCCAAGTAGAGGTGACGCGCGATGCCATGATGGGGTGGCAATGTTACTAAAAATAAAGCAAGTGGCTTGCACTTGCAGTTGGTGTTTACGTTTTTGGGATTCACCCAAGCTTGGGTTTTTACGACTTTATGATGAACACCAGACCTGACTGGGATTATTAAAAATGTAGGAAGGGGACAAGAAATTGAGGCGTATCGTAAATAAATTAGTCGTATAATAGAGGAAAATTAACTTGTGGTGTTATGGAGAATGGTTGGGACCACCTAGAAAAGTCATATAAACGAGAATCGTTTATGAAATGAAAGACGTTCTATTGTACAAGTATAGTCTATAATTGTAAGGGACAGCCTGAAGTAGAATACTTCTGAAAAGAATAAGTCTGGGCACAAAAAAAGTAGAAAGAAAACTATAAAACCACTCACATGTACATATTCTCTTGCAAAGTCGATGACGGCTTGCGAGACATCGTCATAGTCATTACCGAGGAATGTGATAACGAGAGGAATCTTCCGTTCGATGGCGCACTGAACCACCTGGACCTGTTCAGGCGTTCCTCCTTTACACAATCTGAAATACACAATAAACATTGGACTAGCAAATAGAACAACTGCCTCCAAGAAGCTTGAATACAGGCCTAGAATTATAATATGGGGTAGAATAGTCAAAAAATTATCTCAGTTTGAATATCTGGAAAGCTGACTTACCAGGGAGACTAAGATTGGGGTGGAAAAAGCCTATGACAGATGAACTTAAAACCAGTTCAAGCTTCTATTTCTAAGGCACGGCCAATAGAGTGCAATAGCTGTAGGACAGTATGGAGTTCAATTAGATTATTATTGGTTGTTATTAATTATGACCCCACCATCAACTAGATTGTTTGGGGAGTTGAATTAAATGAAAGCTTGATGATGCATCTTAAAACCCTAATATTCATTCATTCATTGAAAGCTTGATGTGGATATATATGGAATAAGATTGGGAGTGGAAGCATGAAATACAACCTGTATTAAAACAGTTTATTTATCAACAGGCATTTGGGGAAAACTGGGGACGGTGATACTTACGATTTCTGTCCTTCCATGAGATTCAGGCCGATACCGTTGAGAAGACGAGATAGTTTGCAAGTGAAGTCCGACTCGTCATCCTAAAACACAATAATGGGACACTCAATCAGTCTACACCATATTCTCATACTATCATTATCAAGGTACAGACTACTTGTATCTACACATTGAGGCAAACTGCTGAGTTTTCTCAAGTTCACTTAGCTCACTAGTTCAGATTATTGCAAATAATCATAGTCAATATCACTATTGGCCATAATTCAGCCGATGGCGAGAAAATTATAGTTCTCAATTATAGAAATAGTCTATAAGGGAAGAAACGAACAAATGGTTTTCATGATGGTTAGGGTTAGGTAGAGCAGGCCTGCCGTTTTCACGGATTTTTTCCGTTTTCACGGATTTTTTTAGGTATAAAAAGTGTACAGGATTTTTGAGCAAATTTGCCTATTTTCACGGATATCTGTGACTTCACGAATATTTGAACATGAACGGCGGTAAATCGGCAGATACGTTGTAAATGGTCAACAACCTACAAAAAAGATCCCGATGAAATTTCCCCTCTCCCATAAATACTCGTCGCCGACGTGTTTCTTGGCAATTTTGCAAGTCACATACCTATACTTGCTAGATCGTGTGAGCAAGTGCGATGCGCACTAGCCCACAAGTGGGTGGGGCATAAGGTACTGGTAGACCGAGCAGATGGTGCGATCGCACGGGGCAAGTGTAGGCGTAACCCAATACAGTTGAGTAAACCCTCGATAATTCGAACTCGGTTAATTCGAATTCCGCGCTAATTCGAACCAGAGAAATGACCCCGGCCGCTGGTATAGGGATATCAAGGTTAATTCGTTTTGATAATTCGAAATTTTATTATTTCGAATTTCAAACTGATAATTAGTCCAAACTACTGCTTTATTATTGTTTCGTGTTTGTTTAATTCAAATTTCAGCAAAAATTACAAATACAAGTTTTCACAATTGGATATTTTATTACGTGAAATCCTTTGTCATCAACATTCCTTGCGACCCGGCAAGCTAGAGATACGTCACAGCCACATGTGCAGCGCGTGCTAGTATGATGAGGGGGGAGGCGGGGGGTCTTTTCAGGGTCATAGACAGACATCTGGCTGGTCGAGACACCCGAGCGGTAATGTTTAGGATAATGGACGTGATTGTGTCAACTTTTATTCGTAATTTTTGCTGAAATTCAAATTGAACAAACACGAAACAATAATAAATAAATCAGCCAGCTAGTGCATGTAGACAGAATAATTCATTCATTTCATTCAAGGCCCTAATATTTATATTTATTGCCTCGCTTTTCAGTTTTTAATTCAAACATCCAGTTTGGTAATTTGACTCTTTCAACACTTTGAAGTGCGATAAGTGTTAACTAATGAATGACATGATAATATATACTATATAGTATTAATGGGACTCCTTGTGTTGTTAAAATTGCTGAGAAAACACTTGACTTGAAGATAACCACATGGCTGTCCAAGCTGGCTTTCTTAGAGCAAGGGGGAAGTAAGAGGGGACAAACAATGTGCGTGGCGCACATGGTCGACCAAACTGCACGCACGCACACTATACTACTGTACTATACAAATGAATAACATTTTTTTCATAATTCAAATTTTTTAATTCGAATTTTTATTTGACAGAATTGTACAATATACTTTTGTAAATTTCCTCATTTTTCGAACTAGTAACGCATAATTTACAGGATTTTACAGGATATTTTGATGAGATTTTTACAGGATTTTACAGGATTTTTGGGTAACATGAACAGGATTTAAAAAAAAAGTTGGTGGCAGGCCTGAGGTAGAGTAAGGCTTGTTTGGAATGTACAGTGAAACCTCTATGCACCGTTCCAGGATCTATCGTTTTCCTGGATGTATCATTCATTAGTTTCTAGCCACACTCCCATACAATCAATGTTGAATTTTCCTGGATGGATAGTTTTCCTCGATGGATGGTTATTTCCCTGGTCCCTTGACAAACGATGGATAGAGGTTTCACTGTACATCAAAACTGTAATTAAGATTTAAACCTTTTCCTATCTAACCCTAACCATCGATTTTATAACAAATCATAACAAATTTTGCAAATCAATGCCTTGACCGACACTCGGCATGACCTTGAAAGAGATCGGCGAGGCTTACTATACACTCATCACTTTGTTCATTAAATTTAGTATTGTGGTCAAGACTCGGACTCAACTCGTTAACCTTGTTCAGACTCGACTCCGACTCGTTGATAAAAACATGGACTTGCACATCCCTAGTAGTTTTGGTTGCTGTTGGCATGACCTGCACGAACGTTCGTGGGAATAGGGTCAGCATTATAAGATGCAGGTGAGTCAAAAATGTCAAAAGTACATCTTACACATACATATGATATAGTGAGGCTGTTTATTTGTAAATTGAAATATGGCATTAGATGGTAGACGCAAAGTAGCGCAGTAAATACGCCTCGACACCAAATGGAATGTAACGTGAAAAGAGCAGTGAAAACCTCCTGTTATCTCAATTAGCTTACCTTGATGGGATCCATGATGTGTGCCAACATCGGCATTAAAGTCTCAATCAGTTCAAGCTTGGCCATCGGTTCCATACCCTTGCTAATCACTTCGTGCAAGCAATCAACAGCTGCCTCTTTAACGTCCGCGATACTCTGACTCATCAGACCCAAAAGCAGGTCAATGAACCTTGTGTTGGCTACTAGTACAATGTTGATCCAGCTCACGTACGCTCCGATTACTTCAAGGCACTGGCAGACAACTTCACCATATGGCTGATACACAGTCTGAAATAATAAGTATGTGAAACATCACCGATAAGAGATTTGTAGGGCTGTGCGAGCAGAGCTTTTCGAGTTTGAGCGAGTTTCGAGCGAGATTGACTTTTTTCGAGCAAGACTCGAGCGAGTTCAAGCACAAATTTTAGTTTGAGCGATCTCGAGCACAATTTCGGTTCGAGCAAACAAGCTCAAACCCTCGTTAATCTGAAATGAAAGACACCCCCAAAAAATGATTTCGATTTAGAAAAATTCGGATTAACCAAACACGTCCTTATCCATGAAAATCATCACTCTTCCGTGTAATAATTACGGCAATTTCGTATTGCCTATGAGAGAAAGCTATGCTACCGGGCAAAACTACTTGATGTGTTAATAGAAACTGTTGCCTCAATGATAATGTATTGTCAAGGCCTCGTTGTCAAGGGCCTCAGTGATCAAGTACTCGCTAGCTCCGACGACGCAGCAGAATCGTCATATGGCGCGTTTCCATTGGCGCTCGGCCGTCCCGGGTCGCTTGACAACACGCGTGATGACGTTTCGATCTGTTCTTGACAGAGTGGATGTGCTCTGGAGAGAGGGAGGAACCGAGGAAGAGAGAAGCGTGTGCGTGTCTAGTGATAACTACGACTCAGCAGGACTCGGCAGAACTTACTCGGAGTCAGTCCAGTGACAGTGTGAGGTGATGATACACATTGTAATCATTCAGCAAGTTTATATTCAAAATCAAAGGAAGAAATCAAGGAACAAAACTTTTTCACAAGTTTCAGACACTGTATATTCAATACCAATCTGTTGAATGATAAAAAGATGGCCAGTTTATTCTTCCACTCTTCCTCGCTCACTCGAAATAGTTTAGAGACCCGAAAGTATTTCCAGACTCGAAATTTCAATCTGAGAAAAAATCTCTTCGAGCGAGTTTGAGTCTCGCACTGGACCGACCGACTCCGAGTGAGTTTTATTGAGTCGTAGTAATTGGCAGACACGCACACGCGTCTTTCTCCCTTCCTCAGTTCCTCCCTCCCAACCAAAACACATCCACACTCTGTCAAGGATAGATTGAAACGTCATCAAGCCACTCGGGACGGCCGAGCGCCAATGGCAAAAAATTCGCGCATCGTGTTTCTATTCGCAAAGTTAGCCGATCGAGTAGCTCATCAGTACCGTACTTATCAAGTGGTTTCGCCCGGTTTCTCTCGCACGCAATACAAAATTGTCGTAATTTTCTAACCGGGAAGTGATGATTTTCTTGGCTATCTTTTTTTATATTGATTGTATCCACTTCAAATTTTGCACTTAGATTTATAACTATCATGCTAAAACTGCAAAAAAATGAAAATAAAATAAAAACCACCAATGGACATGATCATTTAGTTTTTACAAAATTTTCAACAATGAAATTTATTTTTCGTTCTTCTCAAACAAAAATGTTTTTGATTCAATTTTTTCACGAAAATGTTGCGGAAGTATTGTTCAAGGGTTGGTCATATCGGTTTTTGATATTCCTGCTATATTTCAAGATATGATTTTATTTACCATGTTTTTTTTTTAAATTAAATTTTCTATAAAATTTGTGCTCGAACTCGCTCGAACTAAAATAAGTGCTCGAAACTCACTCAAAAAAAGTCAATCTCGCTTGAAACCAAAAAGCTCTGCTTTTAGTAGCTCTGCTACTGATAAGGACATTGTTTTAATGTAACTACTTTCACTAAAAAAAAATGCTGAGCTTCCCATTTTCTACTGCGGTAGGAACTACATATAAAATAGAGAGAAAATATGATATTTTCCAACCATTTATTTTTTTTATTTCAAGAGGGCCTAAATTGCTGATTGGGGAATTATGTATAAAGTCAAGTCTGTAGGCTAGTCATTTTCAGCTTTATCTGACTTATTAGCATCATACTGTGACAAAATACTAATCGTACTGTGACTGTGACAAAATGATATCGTAATACGGTAACTGAGCATTTTCAATCAATTTGAAATATTTAGATTCTAATTATGAAAAGGTCGAGTTGAGCTATAACAAGACCACAAGGTTGAGTTTTTGTGACTCACCAATATTTGGTACCATGATTCGACTAGTTGATCCACAGCTGCCTCTCGCATTGCTGTTTTGATGGCATTATTTCTCTGAACCTCTTGAGGTGTGTGAAGCACCTCTATGTCCACCACCTGGAAATCAAACAAATGTGTTACCAAACCAGGTACTCGACAAAATTATTTGGTTATAAGTTACAACCTATCAAAAAAGACAACATGTGAAATCCCGACTATAGTGAAACCTCTATGGATCGTTCCCAGATCCATCATTTTCCCACTTCCATTTTGTATCTTGTCCCAACCTACTCCCATACAACTATTAATAATTTACCCACATGGATGGTTTTCCTGCATGGATAGTTTTGTATTCGTGGTCCCTTGAAGAACGATAGAGGTTTCACTGTAACACCAATCGGTAGAGTTCTAAATTTCGGAGTCTTGCAATCAAACAATTTAATTGTTTGCTCAAGAACTAAGAAAGGATATTTTGGGGTAAAAATGAGAGGGTGATGAATGATGTGGTGAAAGGTTATAAAATGCCATGTGTCTTGAAAACATTGAAGTGCTTGGATAATTAAGCTGCTGAAAGAAACTTTACTCTTACCTCAATGTGAACAGCTTTGAGCACCCGGACATATGTGTCTGCTGCCATGTGACCGAGGCCCAATGTATCGATAAGATCGGTAAAGAATGAAGGCCATCGCCCAGGGTAGTCCTGAACGAATACCAAGGAGAAGATCTGCGCTGCTTTATTACGCAAGAAAACGGCAGTAGAACCAGATGTCTAAAACAGAATCAATCACGTAAGCCCTTTCCTTTTCTGTCCTATAGGCCTCTAATGAAACCCAATTAATTGAGAAGGATGTGTTATTTACAAAATAATTCACAGCACACAGATCATATCTAGTTCCAACTCTTACATAAATATAAGGAAATTTTACCGTAGGCCTATGTCATGTATGCTTGTCTTTTTTCAGTGTAATGTTGGGTCAGGTAGGGTCCAAAAGGGTTGACGAGACGAAATTTTTTCCAGTTCAATTCTTGCCCTACTCACCCCCAACCATGAGCCAACACCACCTGTAACCTGACAGACGACAGGCAAGACAAATGGCAATTTACCTAATAAAAGAGCTGCAAGATAAATTTTTCTGAACTTATAAAAAAGTTATACAAAATATTATCAACTTCTTTGAAAAAAATTTAGAGAAAAAGATACAATCAGCATGAGCTGAGAACAGTCAAAATAAAATGAGGCACACAATAGGCCCATCTAGAGAGCACTATACAATTCTTGCAGGACACCATAGGTCACAACCCTGGGGCTAGATATGAATGAATAATAATGCTATCTTTTTCTCTATCTTTAGAGAAAATTAGAAATCATCACCTGAATTCCATATATTATATTACATTTATTTGTCCTCAATACATCCGTCCCCTTTTCCGAGTAATGACGCAGGCATTAACCGATCCTGTTCCAAAACAAACAGATTCGGGTGATGCCTACGTCATGACGCAGTAGAGGGGGAGGGGGGTCCTATAAATTAATTATGATTCTTGAAATTGAGACGAAGATTTCTAATCTGCTCTAAAATTAGGAGGAAAAATGGAATTGTTATTAATTTAAATCTAGCCCCAGAGTTGTGGTGTACTTCAAGAAGATTTGGGTTGGTCATTGAAAAATATATGCCTACTTTTCAAATAACAATTTGAGAGAAAATATCTACATATATCAAATTTGACCTTTTTTAAAGTAGTAAATAAGATATAATTTCTCAAGAACTGTTTTTTAAAAGAACTTGAAGAACCTTTTCTTAAACCCACTACTAGGTAGCTGAACGTGGATAATGGAAGTAGAGGACCTACCTGCATCTGTACCCATTGACTGAGAAACTGTCTCATCTTTTGTTGGTGTGGCAAACTTGCATCAGCATAGTGGTGTTTAGTAAAGTGCTCGATAACTTGGAGACAGAAGAACTTAAGACGATCATCTTGAGTGCTATTGCTGGTCAATGTATCCATACATATCTGCCACCCAACTTCAGAGTGTTTTAATTGGTTAAGGTAGTCCAGTGCCTACATGGGGAAGGTCATGTCATTAACACATCATTTCAGATAGGCCTATCATTGTATATAATTGTTGTTCAAAATACAGGAGGCCTGTAATGAAATGTATGTATTTATTATAATCAACAACCTTTGAAAAAAAAAAAAACGATAAAAGCATGGTCGAAATAAAACTTCTAGTTTTTAATGATCTCAACATAGATTGAATATAATAGAATATATAAATGTTATAAATGAGTCAATATCTATCTATCTATCTATCTATCTATCTATCTATCTATCTATCTATCTATCTATCTATCTATCTATCTATCTATCTATCTATCTATCTATCTATCTATCTATCTATCTATCTATCTATCTATCTATCTATCTATCTATCTATCTATCTATCCATCTATCTATCTATATATCTATCTATCTATCTATCTGTTTTTTTAATGCAATACAAGCGTGTGATAAGCGACCCGTGAGAATCAGTCTTCTCGCTTGCTGTCACTAGCTGCAGCAACAGTTTCCTCACCCCATATCCACCACTCCCCTCATTAGGCATTACACATGCGCATCGACGTGTCTTGTCTACTAGCTGCACGTGTTCAGTCTTGCTCGTCTTTCGAGCTGTGAAGTGCTGTTTTGTATTTATTTCAATTTCGTGCTTGCGCTTATTTGCGTGCGAAAATAGTGTGTGTGTGGTGTATTGTTGTCTGGTGACTAATATTTTGTCATTGTATTTATTTTTCGTTTAGTAGCAAGTGTTAATTTTTGCGTTTATCCAATATTGTAATCTTATTTGCGCACCGGTATAACTTATTCAATTCACAATGCTGAAAAAAGTTCATTTGCTTGGAAATATTTTAAAGAAGTAGAAAAGGGGAGCAAAGTTGAGTGTACAACAATAGGATCAATTTTTCTTATATCTAGTAACAATAAACAATGCAAGTCAACAGTAAAATTATCTATAATCTTTGCTGCTTCCCTATCTCTCAATCCCATCTGTTAAACATCCCATCTCTCGCACCTGAGAGCTGACTTGTTGTCAAGCTACGGCTGCTCTTTAATTGGCTTGGATGTTAGCCAATAAGCGAGCGTGAAGTAGACCGTCTCTCGCTACAGCGCGGCAGCCACAACGGCGCGAATTTGAACGGGATGGCGGGAATTTTAGTACAGTGGAACCTCTTTAGTACGTTCTTCAGGGGACCAAACCAGAAAACTTATTAAAGTGAAAAACTTACTAAAGAAACTATTCAACACGTAGGAGCATATGGGTGGGGCCAGAAAAAAACTTACCAAGGTGAAAAATGTAGGCCTACTAAAGAGAAACTTACTAAAGAGGTTCTACTGTATACACTAGAGAACAACGCTTTTTCCGAAATTTTTAATACCTGGGTATTTTTGGCGGGTACTCAGTTCCAAAATTTGATACCTGGAGGCATCACTAATATATATATATATATATATATATATATATATATATATATATAGAAGATACCCCTATAGCAGGGCTTCCCAACTGGCGACCCGCGGGACCTCTTCAAATGGCCCGCAGTATGATCTCATGAAATCACTGCAATTTATGATAGCATTCTGTGTAGTCAAATTGAGAATATATTTGACAAGGATTGAACTGTTGTCACAAGCCAAACGGTAGGAGCGGCATCTGAACTGGCATTATAGTTGATAATTCCCGACAAAATATTAGTATTCTGTAATGCTGTTTGGTTTGTGACAACAAGCGCACCCATTTGAAACCCTCACAACCTTCCCCGCTCGTGCCACATCAGTTATATAGACGTGAAAGTCGTGAGTGAAGACATAAAGACGAGAAAAGCAATTTAAATCATTGAATTTTGATTTAGAAAAAATATTGAGTGGTACAAAGCTTGAATATGTGTGCATGAAAAATAGACCCTATGTTCTTTGCAAACTGGCGTACCATACCATATAGAAAACAAGTGACAAATGAATAAAATCATTGGACAATCGAACGTCTGGCCCACCTCAACTTTTCTCATGAAAAAATGGCCCTACGACATATCTAGTTGGAAAGCCCTGCCCTATAGTATTCATATTGGATACGAATGTAGAAAAATCGTTCAGTATTTGACAAGCAAGTTTTTAATGCACACTGTAGTCTGTAGATCTCGTGGGGCTCTGATGTTGGGGGGGTAGGGGGTATAGGGCCCACGCAAACATTCACTGGTCGATCCTGATACTCACTCGTTGTTGGGCAACTGGATCTGACTGAGGCTGCAGACTTTGAAGAACTTCTTCTTCAACTAATCGCATCTCAGGTCCGAACACTATAACAAATGAACCATCACTTTATGCACAAACGTCTCAGTCACAATAAGAATCTGAGCAAGTGATTAGTTTCAATGTTGTTCACAGAATAAATCAGGGCAAATTGAAAAAACATCAACTCTAGGCACAATATCAAATGAGTACATAATTATATCGTCCTAAATAACATTCTTTCATGTTATTGGAATTAATCCGTAATTATTCAAGAGTCATTCCATGAGAAATCACCCAGAACTGGTTGAGTGAAACATTTTGGATTATTTTGTAAATGTGCTTAGAAATTCTCACATTTTGGTAGATTACAAAACTGGTTGAATTTTATTTCTAGAATTATTAGTTTAAAAGTTATGGGCATTAGAAGATCTGTTGGCATAGCAAAAATGGTACTTTTAGAGATTAGCGGTTAATTCAGCCAACACCAAAGGGGTAAACCGAATGTAACGAAACTTGGGTTACAGGGTTTAAAAAATGAGATCAGTAGGAAAATGAGTTAAAAATGCTATTTATTTTATATTTTGGTAATATAACTTCGAGTTGATTCTTTACCTAGTATAGGAGTTACGGTACAGCCCTTTTAATATAGTCATTTTCAATGTCCGGCAAGCACATCGTAAACTCTACAATCATTCACGTTACCATTATTATCTATATTTAAATTGAGTAGGCCCTAATTGAGTATAACTGAGTAAATTGCATAATTATGTATTTATATTTACGTATAAGTTTATTAGTTTCATTATTCATGAAAATACACATAGGCCTATGTACAAAATTATTCAGCTATTTACTTCTGAGAAATCAAATCTATGCAAGTTGGACAGGCTAAAACAAAAGACCATGATCAAACAAGTTTCAGCTAGTTGTTAGTCAGTTTGTCAGCAGCTCGTACTGTTCACATTATCTTTATTAGCAAGCTTGGAGTGTTCAATTGGGAGATATTCAAATAACACCTGTAACAATGTGCCGTACGGTAAATCTGATGTAATGAAGAAATTAGGCCTAAAGAATTTTCAAGTGGCAATCAAAATTTATTGCTCTTGAGAAGTGGAGTTGAATTAATCAGGACGAAGTGTATTCATCATGAAAGTAAATTTTTGAATAAATATCATCACCTTTTTGGTAGAATATTGTGATCCTTTAGCTGTCCACAAAAAAAGTGATCGGGAAGAGCCCAAATTTATGTATAGTTACAAGCGAGTTTTCGTCATCTGTGGCTGTGTATCAACTCAAACTTGGGCTTATTTGTGTGACATTTTTGTGCTGCCTGTGTTATAAAAGTATTAAAAATGGCCCTGGAGCCGCTGATATCACAGACTTGGAGGATAATGGCAATGTGGAAGCGTTCGAGCCTCCTGAAGTGGTTATTGAATCTGTCAAAAAATCTGTTTAGAAAACGGGGATTCACCGTTTAAAATTCAGAAATTAAGCAAGCATAAATGACCAGCTGCAATAACCGAAAAAATTGAAAGGAGTAAGAAAAATATTGCAAAAAAGCTTTACAATTCATTGGTAAGTCCGTGGGCATTGGAAAGCAGTAACGCGACAGATGAAGACGAAATAAAGGACTACAGTGATGAGTATTCTATACTGGTGAGTAAAAGTAATTTAAAGTCTGAAATGGAAGTTGCTATATCTGTCCACAAGAAAGTGCAAATATTGAGTCTCGTACCAGGATCACGGTCGTAAAAAAAATTGTTCGAAATTGAACGTTTGATTACCTTGTGAAACATACAAGGAAGCTGACAAAGAAGTATGGTATCAGTGACCAATTATGGAAAAAAGAAATCTTCTTGCAACTCATGAAGATGTTATTCAGACAGTGATTGACTTCAACAAGAGTGATGATTCCACTCATATGAGACAATCTCCTGGTGAAAAAGATTAGGTCACCATGCATTATTGTTTGCTTAACGACCCCACCAACACCTAGGTTATACGGGATCAAGCAAAACAGCAATGGTGAAAAAGAGCAGAAACAGAAAAGACTTATTCTATGTAATTTGAAAGAACTCTATGCTTATTTCAAAATTTAAAAAAATCTCAAGTGCTGTAAAAATGGGAATTTCACAATTTGCTCATTTGCACCCGAAGTTGTGTGCGCTAGCTGGGCCGCATAGCATAGGCCTACATACGGTTTGTGTACATGTGTTCAAAGGCCTATCCACCAAAATGTTATCAATAAGAAAACTAATAAACATACCGGTACGTATAAATAAATAATTATGCATCTAGATATTCAATTTGAATATAGATAACAATGGTAACGGGAATGATTGTAGAGTTTACTGAGTCTACGATTTGCTTGCTGGACATTGAAAATGACCATATTAAGAGGACTGTAACTTCTATATGCCCACCAAGTATAAAATCTACTCAATGTTTTTGAATAATTGTTCCTTGTGGCCTAAAAAATAAAAAGAATGAATTTTTCATTTTTGGGGACTCACCCCTTCTTTGTTGTGTAGCCTTGAAAATCCACACTTTGGAGTTTTGGACACATTCAGTAATTAATTATGGTGATAAGGGTGGATAAAATCACTGATGTTTATTCTTTTTTAAGGATACATACCGGTACCGGTATATGTGAAGTGTTTGAAAAGAAATATTAAAAGTTGATATTTTCAACCCTTATAGAGTTATGGCACCCTGAAGTGTGGAAAAATCAAGTTCTGATAGAAATACTTTGACCTACAATTATATCACCAAAAAATAAAATAAATGGCAATTTCAACTCATTTTCCTGTAGGCCTATACCTTATTTTTTAAACACTGTAACCCAAGTTTCGTTACAATCGGTTCACCCCTATGGTGGTGGCTGAATCAACCGCCAATCTTTAAAAGTACCATTTTTGCTACGCCAACAGATCTAATGCTTATAACTTTCAATTTACATATGATTCTGAAAATAAAATTCAACCAGTTTTGTTATCTAGTGACATGTGGAAATTTATGAGCAAGTTTTCAAAATAATCTAAAATGTGTCAGGAATCAAATTAATTCAAATTGGATGATTTCTCATGGAATGACCCTTAATCTATTTCATTCGCTTTGTTTGTTCATGACCTATTTACGACAATAACATAGTAGAGCCTAAACAAAGACAAAATGAACCTCGGATAATATAATACTGATTTCAAAATAATAGGCTAGGGTTGCTGGGTGGAGGCATCAACCGAGTTCTCACTCGATGGTGGGACTGGGATGGGAACTCGATGGTGAAGGCCATTGAGTAAGTCCAAACTCACTAGCCAGGCGTAGCCCTTTATAAAAACCTCATCCCTACCTGAGCCCAGCTTTATTAGTTCATCATTTTATTAATAACTTGGTCTATAAATTATAGTAATTTGTAACTAGGCATATTTCACAACATGTTGAAAAATATGCAAGAGCTGAATCTATAACACTACAGCCTTCCCATCAGACACTATGGGTTGACTGTATCTTGACCCAGTTTACCCTCGATAAAAATAGTCTTATACCAGTCTCAATGGACGTATTAATGAACGACCTATTTTACCTAATATCGCATTCAACATGACCATTCATTTTCAAGTTAAAGCTTATGAAATACAATGAGAAAACACAATTGGTGTAACGCAATACTACCATTGCTCGCCCATACTAAACGCTCATTTATCTCACTTGCGCCAGTCATCTTGTAATCAGCTGATAGGTTAGCTACGCCATCTACATTCTCTTTTTCTCTCTCAAATAACGTAATTATTTGCAACAAACTATCGATACCAATGGTGAGCATCTTCAGAGTTGAGTAGGAACTTGACCGAAGGAACGCGTTCCTTTTTCGGGACCTTTGATGGGAACGCGTTCCTTAATTAAGCAGTAACTTGGGTAACGAGGAACGAAATTTGCATTCTTTTTCAAGTTCCTTTTGAACAGATTGTACTTCAAGAATTCATACGCAACGTGGAATAGATCGCCTATTTGTATGATACAGATGAAAGATTTTGTCTGTGACCCCTTGTCTCACACGCTGTTGACTCAGCCTGGTCCCTGGCGTCCATCCTGTATTTCCTGTATCATGTATTCGTATTTCCAGAAGTATTTCATGGTATTTCCCTGTCTACTTCTTATCATAAGATCGGTAATTTTACTGATTAACGTACCATCGCCAATTTTTGTTCGATTTTCTTGTTTTTGGTGTTTTTTGAAAGATCTTGTTCATATGTATTGTGTGGTATTTGGACATTTTGTGTTTTGTTTGTTTTATTGTGTTTTTTACTTAATTGAAGTTGTTGGTTTCTTATCTGACGTTTGTACTTGGTCAGCCATTTTTGACGACGTTTTGTGTTGGCAAGTGGTCATTTCAGCACGTGCTTGTATGTATAATTGCTTAAGGAATGTTATGGGGGGTGTTTGTTATGGTTGGAGGTCAAAATGTTGGGGATGACAAGGTATTTGGTGTCATTAGTCATAGATCATTCGTGTAGCAGTCGTCATGCGATACAGATGTGTCCGACTGTGTTCGTTATCTGTGATTGTGAGTTATGGAATATCAGAGTGGCTTCTTGAGCGTGGTGTAATTATGAGGAGTGCATTTGTCCCCGGTGTAATAAGGAGTGTCGTTTAAGAGCGTTTTTTTTGTTGTACATCAGTGGTATTATAATGCAGTGGTTATATTAGTGAAAATTCAGAATTGCACAAATGAAAAAATCAAGAGATATAAAGAGGTAAATGCTGGGGGGTGTGACCACAGCGGATTGGAAAGCGAAAGTGGATTGGAAGTTAATACGTACGTGAGTTTTTGCTGTTTTTCAATTTATTGTATTTGTGTTGAAAGGGTGGATGGAGTTTAAACCCCGGTCTACCGTAGACGTCGTCTAAGTAAGAAATGCCACATTGCATTGTGGCTGCAATGCAATTCCTCGGACGGCGTCTAAGGTAGACCGGAGCTTAAACTCCGTCTCTACAATCCACCCTATATAGTGTTCTTGTGCATTTTCATGATGTTGTGGCATGCGTAAATTTTTGACAAGATGGCCGCTTTGTGTGTGGTCCAAAATAATCAAATAATTCGTCATTATTGTTATTTTTCAGTGTTTTTTGTTGTTGTATTTGTATTTGTGTCATTTCTTGGTGTTCCAAGAGTTTTCATAAATATAAATGTGTTTTTAGCAAAAAAAAATCCCTTTCCCCCCCTCCCCCAAAATAGGCGTGGTACGTGAATCGATAAATTTACCATAAGATCTTTTCGTACGTTGTTGTAATTTGATGGCTAGAATTAACCAAGCGTTAGTGTGAGGAGTTGAAAAAAATGTCAATACGCGTAGGGCCTGCCCAGCTAATGCCTTCCAAGAACATCATCACTACCTGGTGACATCACCAAAATAGCCAATGAGAATAAGATTATTTTCAAGATGCGTGCAGAGAGATTTGTGTAAATATAAGAGCCCCATCCCACTTCAGTATTCCATCTTGACCCTGCTAGTGTACGTGATGAAAAAATTAGTGTTGTGGTAGTATTTTATCAATAATGATTGAATTGATTATGATAAATTACTGGTCGAACATAATGGGGGTGGGGGGAAGACACAGTGAAATTTTTTGCTTTGTAACATTTCAAAACTCATGAAAATACATCTACAAATTCAAATAAAAAACTACACATCGGTAACTTTTGAAAGAACTTGAAAGGAACCTTATTTTTTGGCAAACTTTTGAGTTCCTTTCCTTTCTGAGGAATTGTAACGGTAACTGGTTCCTTTTTGGATCGAATAACGGAAATTGGAACTAGCTCCTTTATTTGAGGAACTTACCCGACACTGAGCATTTTGAAAGTGATTCGACAAGTGGAAGTTTCAAATGAATACCAACTCATATATGGATAACGATACCGAAGTTGCCGTGCTTGTATGAACGGTACAAATAATCTGACGTCGTGCTGAACCTGTCAAGATTGCCGGCCGGTAGTAATGCCGTATTTCTATGAACATACCTCAAGTCTTACTCAATATGCACTGCATCTTAGATATCAATATGCGAGAAATATAGAAGCCATGCCACATAGTTACACATTGTACACTAGGTAGAGCAGCGATTCGTAGGTTCAAGGTCAGTAACCTACTTATGAAATGGAAGTTTTGAACTAGGCGAGTTGAATGGCAATATAGCCCAACATCAATACATCAAGCCCTTGATCATTGATGGTCGCCGTTGGCAGCGGTCATAGGCCTGCCACTACCACAATATTTTTCAAGCTCGACTGATGAATAAATGATGACGCATTCAAAGAACACTTGCAGGCTCTCAAACTGAGTTCACTTTACTTCAGATTTCAAAGCAGTGCAATAGGCCTACCTATACATGCCAGACAGATGGATGACATTTGAAACGTCTGATCATTGCTAGACCTACCTTGTTAAAGCTAGGATTATAGCTATCTACGATGGATACGCAACTGTGACGTCACTCACGTTAGTTCTAATGCAGAGCGATTTTTGGAACAGTGTAAGAGATATTGGTGGCGCCTCGCCGCGGCACTGCAAGGTACTTACATGGAATCAAGATGGAAGACAAACACAACTGGGATCGAAGGTCTTTTTTAATGTACTTCATAATTCGTTTTCATATTAGGCCTAATCCAAAATCCGAGTTATATTAGGAACGAGATCATTGTTTTCTGCCATGTTCACTGGTGAGCACTATCATGTTTTTATCATGCAATGAGTTATTTTCTACAACTATGTACAGTTTAAAAGCTGCGTAGTTATGCCTAGGGTATGTGCTCCAAAAAAAAAAAAAAAAAAACTGTGTCAGCTAGGCCTACTAGTTATTTTTCGTTTTATACATGGATAGCGTAAGAACCACTTATATGACACTCATCGTTGGACATGTAATGCAACATAGAATAGGACTATGTACTTTTTATGCATTGATATAACTTTCTTCTAATTGTTTCTCTCTTTCAAAAGGTCGCAATTTTGACAGTGACAGCCATCGCTCGTCTATGAGTGCCTCTACCGCACTCTTCGATTTCTATTTTGATGCGATAGGTCGACCGTGATTCGAATACGCGGTATTCCTTGCTTATACAGTTCCCAAGTAACCTTGAACGCAGTCGCGTATCCATCGTAGATAGCTATAATCCTAGGTTAAAGTAAAGATTGGGGCAAGCTAAGCCTACACAATTTGTACGCCAAATTAAATGTGTTTGTCCATCATCTAGTTTAGGCAACAGTTACTGTTATCACTCACTTACTAGGACTAGGCACACCGCACTGGTGCGAAAACAATATATAAAACCCTAGTTGAACAATAATATGGCTTGCACTACACTCACCATGATGGAATGGTGGATGTACCAGTTCGTAGAGGAACCTGGTCAGAGCATACTAGGGGCCTAGCTTAGGTCAAGACCTTGCTAGGCTCTAGGCCTAGCCTTTTCTAGGCAGGCACTTTGAAAAAGTTAGGGTAATCTTATCGTTCAACGTACCATCGCTAATTTTTGTCCGATATTCTTGTTTGAGGTGTTTTCTGATAGATCTTGTTTGTATGTATGATGTAGTGTTTGGACTTTTTGTGTTTTGTTTGTTTTAATATGGTTTTTACTCACTTGAAGTTGATGCTTTGTGATCTGACTAAGACGACAAAGGTGGACAGTAGGTTAGGTTAGGGTCAGGTTAGTGTATAAACCTCGCGTATACCGCCGGCAGGCGGAACGGAGCTTATATACTTTAATAAAAATGAAGAAAAAATTGGAAAAAATTGAAGAAAAAAATGGCGTGGTACGCTAATCTGTAATTTTACCAAAGTTAGGAAATAGAGCCTAGGCCTGTGTAGGCAAGGATATAATTATAGTCGAGGCCTAGATGTTCTAGTGTCACTTTCATTATTAGCAGCATATTTGCCCAGCCAACCAACATGTAGGTCTATGCCTATATCATTGAATTCCTATATTAATCATGAATTATTTCTATATACAAGTTGGCCTAGACCCTAGAAAGCCATGCTAGGGCTAATTTAAAAATAATAATTCAAGACCTAGGCCTAGCCCAGCCATTGACTTATAGGGCCCATGCCCAATAAGCCTAAACCCTAGGCTCAACTGGCTAGGCAAGAGAATGTCGAAGCCTAAACCACGACAGATGAAGCCCTTAGGCTAGAAATGATACAAAATATTATTATTATTGCATCAGAAGTAGAAATGAAAGCCTGGGCCTACTTTCTCGTGGAACGCGAGGCTAGGCCTAGGCCTACTTACATAGGAATGGGCCTAACTTCGGACTTGAAAAACGTTCGAAAGCTTACATCCGTTTTAATAGACAGTATGACTCTCCAATAAATTTACTGACATTTTTCTACCATCCTAGACCTACAAAAAACACACACTAACTCACTTTTTAATGAATAAATCGTTTTACTCCAATAGTGTACAACATTATCCACGTTGTCGACCTCAGCACAACAACCAACAACATCAGTGAGGCAACGAATGGCAGCGACATCGTTAGTCGATTCCCACTTCACTTGTGTATACGATTACGACGGCAAGTTCGAGAAGTTGATACACCAAAGCATGGCTGAAGACAGATCATAACCTAAAAAAAATGATTTCCTATTCTTGTATCATGCTTGTATTACCAACAATAGGATATCTTGATATAACATTTCAACAATTAAACGTAAATAAGAAGCTTACGAACTGAAAGATACGTACAAATGAGAGTCAAAATATTTTGTGTGTAAATACAAATCTGCACTCTACCGCCCTTTTTTATTTGTCGATTAATCGAGATTGAATTTATGTGAAGGCGCGTAAAACTACAAAAGACCGAAAGTAATTTTGATCAATATTGATTTTGATCAGAATAGATTTTCAAAAGTCGAACCGAGCCTTTAGGGCTCTCAGTAATTCGTAATGACTTGAATCTATCGACGTCGGTGAATGATGACTTAGATGATAGAGAGTTGGATGTTTTGGACAGTGAGAAAGAAACCATAGTCCATCGAAGTATTGGCAAAGGACGGAGGGAAAACATTAAAAAGCCAAGTCAGGATAGTCAACCATGACGGGAATCGAACTTGAAAATACATTCAACGTGCTAGCGACAGATTTAGTCATCTCACTACAAACTCACTATGTTTAGATCAGTTAGAAAAAATTAGAATTATCCAAATAGAATTATATATATATATTTATATATATATATGTATATATATATATATATATATATATATATATATATATATATATATATATATATATATATATATATATGTATATATATATATATATATATATATATATATATATATATATATATATATAAATATATATATATATATATATATATATATATATATATATATATATATATATATATATATATATATATATATATATATATATATATATATATATATATATATATATATATATATATATATATATATATATATATATATATATATATATATATATATATAAATATAAATATATATATTTATATATATATATATATATAAATATAAATATATATATATATATATATATATATATATATATATATATATATATATATATATATATATATATATAAATATATATATATATATATATATATATATATATATGTATATATATATATATATATATATATATTGAAACTTTTAAACTTTCACGACTCATTTTATAATAATGATATATATTTAATAGGAAGATTAAAGTCGTGTATTAAATTGTGAAATATTTTTAATATCTCTACGTTTCAACCATTATGTTATGGCCTTTTTCAAGAGAATTATTGAATAATATGACAAAAATTGTAATCGATTATTTCTTAACATATGCACTTGGATACCACTACTTTTTTAACAGAGTCAATATATTGATGGAACCCTGGCTCATTAAACACAAATACGAGAATTGTTCGAATATCAGTGAAAAAATATAGAAGCGAGCATAAAAATAGTGAGATTAAAAATAAAAATATAAATACAAATAAAAATAAAAATAAAATATAATAAAAATAATAAAAATAAAAATAAAAAGTGGCTGACTCGATACAAGACTTTTCGATTCATCTTGGCCGCAGATCGTAGGAATATCTTTTTGGTCCTCTTGTTTCGATATCTTCATTTACTTGTTGAGGGGCACTGCACTCGAGTTGTGGCCTTCTTCCCATTCTTTTCAAATATGCGAGAGTTGTGGACCAACTGGGGGACATGATGTATTCGCTGTCTTCACCGTTGAAATTGTGAGGGTGTTTTCTTATTTCGATGGCCTCGCTTATTGCCCTTGGCCATCGTTTCACTTGACGATCCACAACTTTTGCATCTTCATAAAGAATACGATGCTTTTCTTCAATAGCATGCTTTGCTATGGCTGAATTATGTACATTGCCGACCCTCTCATTATATTTGTGCTGTTTATATTTGTGTGTTATATTTGTGTGTTATATTGGGCAAACGATGAAACCAGTGTCTGCTAGGCTTAAACAGCACAAATATAATGAGAGGGTCGGCAATGTACATAATTCAGCCATAGCAAAGCATGCTATTGAAGAAAAGCATTGTATTCTTTATGAAGATGCAAAAGTTGTGGATCGTCAAGTGAAACGATGGCCAAGGGCAATAAGCGAGGCCATCGAAATAAGAGAACACCCTCACAATTTTAACGGTGAAGACAGCGGATACATCATGTCCCCCAGTTGGTCCACAGCTCTCGCATCTTTGAAAAGAATGGGAAGAAGGCCACAACTCGAGTGCAGTGCCCCTCAACAAGTAAATGAAGATATCGAAACAAGAGGACCAAAAAGATATTCCTACGATCTGCGGCCAAGATGAATCGAAAAGTCTTGTATCGAGTCAGCCACTTTTTATTTTTATTTTTATTATTTTTATTATATTTTATTTTTATTTTTATTTGTATTTATATTTTTATTTTTAACCTCACTATTTTTATGCTCGCTTCTATATTTTTTCACTGATATTCGAACAATTCTCGTATTTGTGTTTAATGAGCCAGGGTTCCATCAATATATTGACTCTGTTAAAAAAGTAGTGGTATCCAAGTGCATATGTTAAGAAATAATCGATTACAATTTTTGTCATATTATTCAATAATTCTCTTGAAAAAGGCCATAACATAATGGTTGAAACGTAGAGATATTAAAAATATTTCACAATTTCATACACGACTTTAATCTTCCTATTAAATATATATCATTATTATATATATATATATATATATATATATATATATATATATATATATATATATATATATATATATATATATATATATATTTAAATGACCACGTAGATTCTCAGGCCAATATTGGATGGTAAAATAATTTCTACGGTGAAACCACGTACTTGAAAATTTGCGTCTCGACGTTTCGACGGAATTTCACCCGTCATTCTCAGGAGTGTAGTTCGGTGAAAGCTCAGTCATTAGTTGGCTAATATATATATATAATAATATAATATATATAATATAATATATACATATATATATATATATATATATATATATATATATATATATATATATATATATATATATATATATATATATATATATATATATATATATATATATATATATATATATATATATATATATATATATATATATATATATATATATATATATATATATATATATATATATATATATATATATATATATATATATATATATATATATATATATATATATATATATATATATATATATATATATATATATATATATATATATATATATATATATATATATATATATATATATATATATATATATATATATATATATATATATATATATATATATATATATATATATATATATATATATATATATATATATATATATATATATATATATATATATATATATATATATATATATATATATATATATATATATATATATATATATATATATATATATATATATATATATATATATATATATATATATATATATATATATATATATATATATATATATATATATATATATATATATATATATATATATATATATATATATATATATATATATATATATATATATATATATATATATATATATATATATATATATATATATATATATATATATATATATATAGCCAATTGATATAGTTTTGAGAAAAAAGCATCTATAACACTATTATTCCAAATAGGTATGGTACAGCGTTTATATTTCTAATTACTGTGTTGAAAAATAGCTGTATCAGACGTTTATTTAGCTCTTTGTTGTCTTCTGAAAGAAATCTTGCTGAATCATGGAAGTAATTCATTACAGTGGCATAACCAG
Source organism: Brachyptera risi (assembly GCA_964007535.1). Lineage (NCBI taxonomy): Eukaryota > Metazoa > Arthropoda > Insecta > Plecoptera > Taeniopterygidae > Brachyptera > Brachyptera risi. The sequence continues at coordinate 64,560,051 of OZ023327.1, read as the reverse complement.
GATTTCTGGTCACGGGGGGCAAGAATTTTGAAAGGGCGCCATGCATGAACCTTCGATGAAAATGTACACAAATAATCCAAATATAAGAGTATAAGAATATAAATAAATCAAATGGGAAAAAAAAATTATATCCAAATAGAAGAATCCAGAGCAGGCTGTCGATATAGTCACATACACTGCGAAGTCTGCGTCCATATGAAAATACACTTCACGATTTTCATCTTTCATTTTTCCATCGAGATAAGGTACGTCTTTTAATATAATTTAATTGTCATGTTCTTACTCAGACAGCATGAATCTTATGAGCCGATCCTGCATATATGCATTATTCTGAACAGCTGCCAGATGGAAGAATTGCCACAAGATAGTGACCTGAGGGGGCAAGGGAGGAAGGCCCCCTTCTGGCCACGCAAGGAATTTTTGGAAATTATACCCTTCTTTAACATGGTTCAACGTGTTTCAGATGAGATTCAGATGCCGATTTTTTTTTTTCAAGAACTAAAGATGTCCAATTGATATTTGCCAATAACAATTATTGTGACGCAGGATTGTTCTGTTTCATTCAAACGCCCCAGGCAAGGACTCGATTTTGAGCCTTCAAAACTGAGTACCCATTGTGAGGATGAGGTATCTAAGCATTGCAGGGAAATTTTTGTGATTTTCCCTTTATAGATTCGATTCCACAGGTTTTGGGAACTACACAAAATTTCTGGAATATATGGATTCTTTACTGAGGTGAGGAAGCTAATTTTAATATTTGAGTGTGACAAGCAAATAAAACGTTGAATTAATCCTTCATTGATAACAATGATATAAATATATATATATATATATATATATATATATATATATATATATATATATATATATATATATATATATATTTATATATATTCAATAACATGAATAAAATATAAATTATGATTTTTGAATTATAGAATATTATCATGGATAGAATGTCACAAATGGGCCTCGATAAAGCCCCTAGTGGTAATAGAAATTACAGAATGTGTTTGTAGAATGATAACGACATTTTGAAAATGGTTGGAAATAAAATACACTTTGAAAAAGTTTCACAATTCACCTTCAATCTATGCGACAGTTCTGTTCTAAATGAAAAAAAGTGCTGTATCAACTTGCAGGTTTTCAAATGCTTTTATTAGGGAGCTATGATTACGGCTTAGGGCGCCACCGTGCGATGAAAGAAAGAGAAAACTCACAATTTCCCGCATTGTATCACAAATACAACAAAATAACGTAAACATCAGCTGCGAATCTGTATTATCACTTTCGGTATGAAGCTCGAGAAAATACTTGCGCGATATGCCTATAAAAACATCGGACGATGATAATTATGACAGCTCAGTTCACATTATCAGTCACATATAGATCTAGGTCTACAAATATATAAATTTCACTAGTGAAATGTGAATTGTCAGAATGAATCTGAAAGGGCGCTAAATATACAATAAAACGTCCAGGGGGGGCATGTGCCCCCCCCCTGGCTATGCCACTGATTCATTTATTGGTTGACCTTCATGTTATGTACTGTGGTGCCTATAGTGGCTTCTATGAACCACAATGCATGGCACATACTCCGGCATATTCCTACCACTCCACCAACCCCCTGTAGAAGACGGCCGCCTGAACTACACCACTACGTAGCCTATTCTCACTGCACCCCTGTTGAAGATAATCCTAGTCCAACCAGCCCTAACCAAAGCAACCCTCCCCTGCAGTGGGTGATGGCAAATAGTGGGCACCTATTCGTGCCACTGAGTGTGTGGTTCTGGCAGCCATCTTATTCTCGCAGGTGTGGTAGGAACCAGTGGCGGCTGGTGACTAACATAGGGAGTACTGTAATTAATAGAACAAATATACAAAGATACAGAACAATAAGTGTCTACAGTCTTGCTAGTAGCCCTGAAGGTCCAAATATTTTAGCCTACTCCCACAAAATGACCGCAATTTCCTCATTTAGCATCAAAATTAATTTTCTTCATAGCTCAACTAGAATCTGTTTTCCATGTCTGCATGGATTTATGGAATTTAATGCAGCATCAACACCAATGTTTTGATGTATTCATTTAGAAAGTGAAATTTACAAAATGGGTTTTTATTAAGTTAGGAGTTTCATAATTCAATTGATTTACATAGTTAACATAATTATCTCTATAATAATAAATAATGATGTCTTTATTGCCTAATTGGATTATACATGATATGGGTTTGTCAATATGGTAATGGTTATAAATTATAAATACAGCAGATAAAAAGTACATGGATTTACATTTCTTCACTTTTCATTGTCGTGTAACCAGTCACCGATTTATAACTCATTTTCATATATATACTATGAAAACATTCCTGAATAAGGAAATCTTAAACTTGTCACTCAATTCCTGTTAGCGTCTTTAAAAATATCATAATTCATTAGCTTGTAATAAAATGTTGAGCCGGAATACAAGGGACAGTTCTTGTACTTTTTTGATTTAAAATGTTTATTTGTTCGGATGTCATTATTACCCCTGGTATTACAGTCATGCGTAAATTTATTTGTTTTTGTGAGATAATTGTTTTCCATGACATGAGGAATTGTGTTATGAATATATACAAGCATGGTAATGACAAAATATAAAATTCCCTAAAAAGTAGTTCACAAGAATCCTTGTAGTACACATCTGCACAAGGATTAGAGCTTGCCCTTGCTAAATAACGAACAGCCTATATAACGAATAACTCTGCCATGACTTTTCAGCGTGACACTACCTAATGCCACCTGGCGAAAGCTCAGTACAGAACTATCCCAATTATTAATAATTAATGAGTGCATCAAAATCTTAGGTGGCTCGAAACACCCAGTTGTTAGCAGTGAGATTGAATGCCGCGAGGGCAAGGACTGCACCGTATTGAACAGTTAGTTTTCAGACAATTAAGCTCGAGCTTGTGTGCTATATCCTGTGCAGCACATCAGGTAACGCCACGCACTTCCCCCCCCTCACTGCGCACTCTCTTCACCCATATCTTTCGGCCAGCCATGTCCAACTTACGAACGCAGCTCCGGGACGTGCAGAATAAGTTGCATTTGAAGCCCTGCAGGCATTCAGCGGTGTGTAGGTTTTATGATGCATTTAAAGCCGTGGGCATTCAACAATGAATAATTAAGTTCTTTGGTTAATACTTTTTCATAAAGCTGTAT
>OZ023327.1:64456852-64551852 GCA_964007535.1 Brachyptera risi | reverse complement strand
AAACCGCTCAGGATGGAAGTAGATTCGGGAGCAGGCCAGTCTATAGTTACGTGGGAGACTTTCTGAAAATTGTGGCCAGATTCTCCACAAATGGGTGAGCCAGCTATTCAATTGCGCCAGTGGGACAAGAAGATTTTAAACGTTATGGGGTCATTGGAGGTAACCGTTGAATTCAGGGGAAAACAAGCCAAACTTGCCCTAATGGTGGTAGGAGGTGGAGGGCCACCTTTGATGGGCAGGAGTTGGTTTCAGCCATTGGGAATTTCAGTGCAAGGGCTGTACAGGCAGGAGTGTGCAAGTATGGAGGAGTTCATGGGACAACACCCGCAGTTGTTCAACGAGGATTTGAACTCGTACCATGGACCGGTCGTGTCGGTGGAGCTCAGGGAGGGAGCGACACCGGTTTTCTGCAAAGCAAGGAAGGTGGCTTTTGCACTAATGGATAAGGTAAATGCTGAGTTGGACCGCCTGATAGAACTAGGGATATATACCCCGGTGCCTTCAGCGAAGTGGGCAAGTCCGGTTGTACCGATTCTGAAACGGGATGGGTCCATTCGGATTTGTGGGGACTACAAAGGAACAATCAACCCGGTCTTAAGACAGGATACGTACCGGCCTTGACTGGAGGGATATTATTCACGAAGTTGGATCTAGTGCAAGCATACACTCAGGTCAAGGTAGATAGCGCTGCAGGGGAGTTATTGACATTGAACACAACAAGAGGACTACTACGGGTGAATCGCCTGCCATTTGGGATCTCAGCAGCACCAGGTATTTTCCAACGCCTTATGGTAGCATTGTTAGGGGGACTACCGCATGTGGTCATCATGTTGGATGATATTTTGATCACAGGGAGTACGGAAGAAGAGCACTGGAAAAGTGTGAAAGCAGTGATTCAGCGTTTAGATAGTATAGGGTTGAGGTTAAATAGGAATAAATGTTTGTTTGCGGCAAAAATGGTGACATTTTTGGGTTACCGGATAAGTGGCCAAGGGGTTCAGGCCACAGAGGAGAAGATCCAGGCAATAAAGGATGCTCCCGCACCCAAGGACAAGAAACAATTGCAGGCCTTTTTGGGCTTGCTTGGGTTCTACGATCGTTTTCTTCACCAAAAGGCGACGATGCTAGAACCATTATACCGTCTATTGGATAAAGAGAAGATCTGGGAATGGACAGAAGACCAGGATAGGGCTTTTCAAGAAGCTAAGAACAGACTTAGGTCAGATCAGGTTTTAGTCCACTACGACTTGAGGAAACCGTTGGTACTTCGTTGTGACGCTTCACCGTATGGAGTGGGAGCCATTCTAGCGCACGTGAGAGGGGGGGGACAAGAAGATCCAATTGCCTACGGATCACGCACATTACATTCCGCGGAACGAAATTACGCACAACTAGACAAGGAGGCCTGTGCTATCATGTTTGGAGTAACTAAGTTTCGACAGTTCCTAACAGGAAGGGCTTTCAGGATTATAACGGACCACAAACCATTATTGGGGTTGCTACACCCAGCCAAGAGGATCCCTACTGTTATTTCCCCTCGGTTGCTGCGGTGGTCGTTACAGCTGGCAGCTTTCAACTACGAGTTGGAATATCAGGCAGCCAAGCATCTGTGCGGCCCGGATGCACTTAGCCGTCTACCAATACAGGCTTCTGACTTGGAAGTTCCATCGCCGGCCGAGGTACTGCTATTGGAGTCAGGAGTCCACATGATATCCTACAAACCTGACCAGCCATTAACGGCCGAAACAGTAGGTAGGGAAACAGTCAAAGACGCAGTGTTATCAAAAGTTTGTCATTGGGTTCTGCATGGATGGCCAGGTCAGAGTGTCGGAAAGGAGTTTGAGCCTTTTATAAGGCGAAGGAATGAACTATCAATGTCTCGCCACTGTATGCTTTGGGGAAACCGGGTGGTGATACCAGTAGCTTTAAGGACGTCCGTCTTGAAGATGTTCCACGACACCCACCATGGGATTGTTCGAATGAAGAGTACAGCACGGAGCTATGTATGGTGGCCACAGATCGACGTCGATATCGAGAGGTTAGTAAGCAATTGTGAGAGCTGTCAGCTTAACAGGGCCAATCCACCCAGGGTACCAGGGGGGGAATGGCCTAAGCCGGTCAATCCGTGGTCTCGCTTGCATATGGATTTTGCGGGCCCGTTCATGGGAAAAGTATTCCTAATTATAGTCGATGCACTTAGTAAGTGGCCGGAGGTGAAGGTGGTGCCGTCAACGGCATCGACAGGAGTGATTACCTTCTTACGAGATATATTTGCAACCCATGGGCTACCCGATGTGATAGTTTCAGACAACGGCACAGCGTTCAAGTCATTGGAGATACAAGAGTTCATGGAAAGAAATGGAATTAAGAGTTTGTTTGCTCCGCCGTACCACCCGCCATCGAATGGACTAGCAGAGCGTCAGGTGGAAACGGTAAAGTTAGCTTTAAAGAAGATGGCACCAATGGGTAACCTGTCACTAACACTTCCTCGTTTGCTACTCTCATTGAGGAACACACCTAGCCCAACCACGGGGTACACGCCATCAGAGCTGTTGATGAAGAGACGCCTAAGGACCTGTGCAGATCGCATCCACCCCGACTCGGCACCACGGGTGCCCAAACCGCGAGTCGTCACGAGGCAGTTCCAAACAGGGGACAAGGTTTACATGCGCTCATATGATTCCCGGAAGTGGCAGCCAGCCACAGTAGTGGAGCCTACAGGGGCCGTCACTTATGAGGTGAAGACTGAGGGAGGGGACCACAAATCAAGGCACGTGGATCAGCTGATACGCCGGATGGGGCCAGATCCTAGTAACCAGATGGCGTCAGACCCGAGCAACCTGGTCCCAGCAGCCAGCAGGGCCTGGTCACCACCTACTCAACTCCAGGGGGAGCCCAGCTCTCCACTGAGCACCAGGGAGGCAGCGGATGAGGGGGTCGTCAGTCCAAGGGCAGCCAGTGCACAGGAGGAGCGGAGGCCGTCCGAGGATACCACACCGGCCAGACCAAAGCGGGCAGTCCGGGTCCCAGGAAGATTTAGGGATTTTGTTTAATCTTAAACCAAGTAGTTGACATGGGAAATGCTCATGTTACTTGAAAGTGTTAGTTTTTTTTGTTTAGAAATTATTGACTTGAATGAATGAATATTAGGGTTTTAAGGCGCATCGACAGCGAGGTCATTTAGCGCTATTGACTTGATGAAAGCGTTATTTAATAAGGTGGTATAAATTGCTTATGGACTCTAGGCCATAATTGTGTGTGAATTAAATTAGTGAATAATATATTAATTGTAATTAGTTATCAAGGGATGGGGTTTTTTCTTGGGGGTGAGGTGTTGTGTATGGCCAAGTTGGCAACCATGTATGAGTCGAGAGTAGGCCTAGAGTAATAATCTAGATGTTCGGCCACTCTCGTTCCAGCTTGCGATGAATAAACATCTTGGACATAACAGTCAAAATGATCGAAAGGTAAAAACTTCGTGCTAGGCTATATTTGATTAGACTTGGACTTACGGTACTTGACATACTACGTCAGAATGTGAAGCTAAAATCTAATATTTAGTAGTAGATTGTACACACATACCGTCTGCCAGACCATGGGTTCACTATTAACTTGATGCTGACATATTGATATCGTAAGCTCAAATGACGGTAAAAATATAGTAAATAAATGAAATATTGTACAGTGAACTCTCATTAATTCAAACTCCCTTGATTCTAGTTTTGCTGTAATTCAACCAATAGTTCTGGTCCCTACCAGTGTTGTGGAAGTTACTTTCTAAAAGTAACTTTTTAAAAGTCAAGTTACTTGGTTAAAATAATAACTTTTAAAAAGTTAAAGTTACAAAAGTTTGAAAGTAACTAAAAGTTACAAAAGTTACTTTTAAAAGTATATAAGCTAACTTTATAAAGTTACATAGCGGATAGTCAGGAAATTAGGGCTATATTAAAAGCTTATTTACGCAATTTCAAACTTTGTATGCCAAAAGTATATCGAAAGTAAATTATGCATTGTGGAAGGAAGTAAAAAGACTCAGATTTGTTTATAATTATTAATTATTTGAACCTCTTTTACAGAGTTAATTTTAAACAAGGGTCAATTACTGAACGTAGCAAAGATTCAACTTCAATAACTCGCACATTTTGAGCCAACTTATTTTTGAATACTCTCCTCTGCACAAACATTAACATTATTGAGGTTGCAACTGATCCACGACATTTGTATCCAACCAACGTGGTGTTGTTACTGTTGTATAGTTTTGTGGCACATTCGATTTGATATTGTGTTTAAAAACAATTTTTTTTAAATACATATTTTTAAAAACGTTGTTTTGTTATTTACTTCATAAAAGCGCTTATTATTATTGTGATTTTAAATATATACCTGTTTAACCTGGTTGAATAAAATAAAAACACCACCACTGGTCCACTTGCTGCACTATTATAGAGTTTCTTAGTTCATATTACACAATTTATAAAATTTCAAACCTAACTGGAGGTGCTTTTTCAAGTTCGAAGATGACGATTTTGAAGCTTTTATAAATTTTCTGCTTGACAAACACAATTGGCAAATGATTTTATAGGTCTCGCCACTAATATTATCAGCAGTAAGGCTAAAATACGCCTTATAATTTGACCACGGAAGTACGTTTATTGTATCAGATCCTGACATTACTAAAATCACACTTTATACTTTGTAAAACGATCCGTCCAGGTCCAACTCGATGCACATTAATAATAAGTAACACGTGTATGCGCACACGATCAGTGATCATTCTTGGGTTTTTTTATATGTTGTTACCAAGTGCCATCGTTATGAAGGGTTGAAGACTCTCTGGGTAAACCCAAGCCCTCGTCTAATAAGGGATTAAGACAAGTACACAGTACAAACCCAGATAAGTTAGAAATAAGCAATATTGAATCTTTGATATAACAGGAGTTTTGTATTTTTATATGCCAAAGTAACGTTCAAGTAACTTTCAACTTTTAATAAACAATAACTTTGAAAGTAGCGTGTAAAAAGTTGACGATACCTGTAAATGAAAGTTACTAAAAAAGTAACGCGTTACTTTTGAAAGTTACTTCCACAACACTGGTCCCTACATAGTTCTGACCTGAAAGCTCAATGTTAGACATTTCAATAAAAACTTTCATATCAATTTAAAATGGGTGTTTTTGAATCCACTGAATTCACCATAGTAATGAGTTTTGTGGTTGTGTATTATCCATAAGATTCAACACCATTTATGATAAAAATGAAAATAACAGTGATATACTAGAATTATCATTTAAAATTAGGGGTGTACGAGTTTGAGAATTCATGTTCGAGTTGAGTTTCAGAGAAAATCGCTCATACTACGAGCTCGCGCTGAAGCAGCTGTGTTGAGTACCTGTCGGGACGCCTGACTGCCAATGTTTAATGATAGGGAATACGGATCACAAAAGGATTTTTATATATCAGAAGCGACGTCTGGACCATAAAATTAGGAAAAATATCATTAAAAAACTCAACATTCTACAGCTCAGCTGAATTCGAACTCAAACTTAAAACTCGGAAATTCGTGTGCTCCTATTTAAAAGTGCAATTAATACAATCACAGGCAATGGTGCAATCTTCTTATGACACACAAAGTTAAAAGGCTCAAGTACTGGTGAGTAGTACCTTGGTCCATGCTTGATTGCATGTTTGGATGCATCGATGTGCAGGTCTTCTTCAACCATGAGAGCTTTCTCCAGCACAGCTTGGATCTTTGGAGCCACTGTTGGCATTTGGTATGTTAATGTTGTTTTGGCAGGTACATAAAGACTTAGTGCCAACACATTCTCACTCTGAAACAATTGAGCACACACTTTAATACCATCAGTATGTGGGTAACGAGGGGAAAAGAGCTCCATCATCTTCTTGATTATATTTTAATAACCTAGCAATTACTTAATTATATTTCAGATATAAACCATGATTAGCATGTAGCACCTGATTTTCATGTATCATCATATCTGGAATGCCACAATAGCAATATACATGAAAACTGTTTAAAACTAACCTTGTATCGGAAGTTATTGGGAGGTCGAGTAGCAGCAGCAGCCATAAGGTTATACTCTGACACTGGCCTGCGTTCACTGTTGGCACACGGACGTTTGGTCACCACAGCCTCCTCCGTTCCAGCACTTTTCTTCACCAACCAATCATCCAACTCATCGTTGTACACTAAACGTTGAACGAGCTTATTTTTTTCCTCGATGGGGATGAAGTTCTCGATGATCATGTATTTTACTTTCAGCTCCCTGCAATCAGATACATTACTATTGAACAACTCATATTTACTGACTGACATTGCCGACTGAGCAGAGTGGCAACTTGACAAAATGCTAGTCAAACTTCTTGGACAGCCATTCAACCACGATTGCTCTCTAGGAATATTAAATTTGTTGGTTCGGCACAAGTCAGTGTTAGCTTACTTGAGTAGCTCGTTCTGCGTCATTTCTACATCCCTACGATCTCGGTTGAACTCTTCGGTGATGTCGTGGATATCTTGTTTGATACACTGAAATTTGTTGAAGACCTTCTTCAGCTTGCGAGTCTTCACTTCCACCTCCTGATGCAGGTTGGAATAAGAGCTCTGGATCTCACTCGCAGCATATTCTTGTCTCTCCAGTTGTTGCCTCATCAATACCTAGAGGAAAATATGACAATTAAAAAATAACCAAAAACGCAACAGCACCGTAGCTACTTCACTTTTTATGACAGTTCCAGCAGTTCCCCAAGACCATGAAGTACACTATTCCAAAGAAACGGCCCTTCTAAGTGTTGTCTATTCAAAGGGTCGATGCAGCTATTTACAATTTACTTTTCCTTACCTCCATTCTCTTCTTTTCAGCTATTTGCTGTGTCTGCAGCTCCAATGCTCGTTGTTGAGCATTAGTATGATCAATGATGTTCTTGCCACCACGTAGAACAAGGCTTTCCATATTCTCTATCTTTCGCTCCAATTCTTCACGCAATTTCTTGTCTTCACACATTTTGGCGGCCAATTCTTTAGCCTACGCAACAGAAACAATTGGTGTACTCGAGATTGAATCACAAATGGTTCATATAAATTACGGTCATTAAATACAATGCCAAGAAATTATAGGTTTGAAAGAAAGCATGATTCAGGCAAGCATACAAATATGACCTGGACAAAAGTTCGAAGTGTGTGGTTATTTGTAAGATGCATGAAAAATATTCTACACTGGAACTCTAATACAGCACCTAATATGTAGGTAGTAAGAATGAAATACAGAGATTAGGCCCACGAAAAACTATTTGATCCAGTTCTATATGGCATACAAAACACAACTGTCAACTTCTTTCAGAGTAGAGTTAACACCTCCTCTTTCTTGGGCTTTAGGTTGACAGTGTGAAATGTAATATTTGCTCAGTACCTTCACGTTGATCATTTGTATTGTATATCATTTGCATAGTTGCATATTTGCAACTAACAGTTCTGAAGGAAAGTAAAGAGAGCTGTGGAGCTTCTGAGAAAAAAGTTTGGGCATGTAAATCCATCATGAACCCACTCCAGTTACTATGGAAAAAAAGTGTCTTAATTCCAAGTTTTAAAATATTTCCTTAAACATTCATGTTTTGTACATTAAACCTGGTATGAATAGGTGTGCCTATACTTTTTTGTGCCTTTCAATATATATATATATATATATACATATATATATATATATATATATATATATATATTGTTTTGTTTTGAATAAACACAATAATACACAATGTTCAAAAATCTTCGTTCTGTAAGAGTTATTCAAGTATTTGTTTTTGCTCTAGTGATTGAAGTAAATACAAAATGCATATTCATAAGTAAGAATTAAATAAAAAAAGAATACGTAGAAACTGGTTGATAATGATACAACAGTTTAGAGTGTGGGGTACCAGAATCCCACATACAGCCACTGGTAGAACTGTTTAGGGGTGTTAAATCCAAAAGCATTCCAAGGCATACAGGTGTAGGCAAAAATGTTCATTTCTACCAATTTTATGTAGAAAGAAAATAATGAACCAATGGCATACTACACTTACTCATTGACACCTTTCAAGAAGCATGATACACACAAATGATTACAACCGTCTCAATTGCCAACAACATTTACACATATCATGATGGAACTGCAGACGACGACAACTTGGTAGATGGCAGATTCAGGTGGTATAAATGAAGCAGTCAATCAGTAATGATTAAAAATATCTTCAAACTTCGATATATTCTATAAGCAAGATTGAAGGTCGAAGATTGAAGTTACTAGCAGACAACAGACATGACGACACACATTTACTGCATCAACATTGGTTGTTTGCCAAAGTTGACAGATGGAATTGGCATTTTTAGAAGCTCTCTCTATCCTCACCAAGCCAACTCCAGTTATGTGATTGAGTTTGTGTCAGGTTGATACAAAGAAGTTCAAAGATTGGGACGGCTAGAGTTATCCGTGCGTACCGTGCTTCAGAAAATTCCGATGAAAATAATAGGACATTAGTACGTGATGGGATTGTGGAGATCATTCAATCCTTGAGCATGACACAAACAGAAAAATAATATAAATGGCATGACTGACTGCACACCTACTCTAATTGTGTCAAGAGTATAGCATGCACATGCTTTACCTGACGTGTATCTGGCAGTGCATGTGCGCGTGTATGTGGCAGACGTTGAAGATTTGCCTGTGCATGTGGCTGAATTAGCACCGGTTGCTTGTTTGCCTCTACATGTGTTAGAAGTTGAGCGGCTAGCTGTGCATGTGGCTGATTTTGAATTGGTTGCAGGTTGATATGTGCATGAGAAAGAGTTTGCACGGGATGTGGGTTTGACTCTGCATGTATCAATACTTGCAGGTTTGCCTGTGCATGTGGCAAAATTTGCACCGGTTGCAAGTTTGCCTCTACATAAGGCAGAGGTTGTACAGGTTCAACGGTGTTCTGTGTAAGTGGCACAAGTTGTATAGGTTGAGTGTAAGTCTGATGTTTAGCTAGTACCTGTAGTTGAGCCATTTCTTGCGACTTCTCGTTTGCTTTCTCTTGAGCCATCGCTTCCATCACCTTATTGTCTGGTCTTCTACCACCCGATACTAGACGAGTCTGAGTCGTTTGTCGGAGTTGTTTCTCCACTAGTTGAGTCTTGAGTATTGCTATTTCTTCACGATACTGTCGTAACAAAGCGTCCTTGGGGTCTTCGTTTACCTTCGGCTGGTTTTTGATGTTCTTGGCACGGTTAGCATACCTGAGCGTAGTCAGACTTTCTTCATAGTTATAACTAGCAGGGCCGATATTAGCTACCATAATGGTCTTGCTGTTACCACCCAGTGAATCTGAAGAACAAATACCACAACCATGAAATGGTACGTCCAAGTTGAGCCCTCTTTGTATTTCTTAAAAACATAGTATCACATCAATAGCAATCTTTTCATTGCTGATAGTGATGACTTCCAAGCCAACATTATCAAAGCAGACATAAAATTGAGATAATACTTACAGCCCCTAATATTTATAGCCCAATATCTCATTGAGTATTGAATTAACCAAATAAACTACGCTGTAAACATATTAGACTCACCTTGCAGTAAGCGCGTGAGTTTTGAGTCTCTGTATGGCACGTGGGTGGTGCGACCATCAACGAGAGCCGAGATGACGTTCCCGAGAGCTGATAGCGAGAGGTTAATCTTCGATGCCTCCTTCAGCCGATCTCCCATCGCCCCTGACTTCCCCTGACGTTCGCTGCCTGCCAGATCAACCAAGTTCAGGCGGCCCATGCGTACGCACTTTTGATCGCCGTCACTAAGCTCCAGGTCCACCATCTCTATTGTTACGGTAAGGATAGCATGTGACCGCGAGCTGTGATCATTCATGTTGGTACACCTACCAAAAATAATAAGAGTACCAACTTCAGACACCTATTTTCACTGCCGCACTATATTCAAACTGTCAGTGCTGCACAAATTAAATAAGAATAAAAAATAATTCATGGTTTTTCATTTTTCTGCAAGTACGGTACAGAAAGAATCTGAAAATTGTTAATTTCCGAAGAATGTGTTTTGAAAACGAACATGTAGGGCATTCTCATTTTCAATTTGAAAATGACATTTTTAATTCTGAGAAAGAGAATTTTCATGTTTAAAAATTTTCCAGTTCAGCCAAAAACTTTTGGTGGGAATTAGATTTGTTATTCTGAAAAAATTGGAATTCTATTAACCACAAACTGGAACTTGGAAAATAGATTATATATCACAATCAGGAAGAGAATAATTTCTTCTGTTTTGTAAACGAAATGTATGATCCACATATTATAGCTGACAGCCAGTCATGGACTTGAAGTCGAAAGAATAACATTGTTCAACACATCAAGTTCTTGGTTATTTTGTAGAGTTGTGTAAACAGCTCGAAAACAAACTTGAACCTCTGTTGCTAGTTCAAAATTGAACAGTTTATGTTTGGAAACAAACTTTTCCAGCTTTCTCGCACTTTTTAAATTTTACGCGCACGTTATGGTGGCACTACTGAAGTTGAATCTAGGTGCATTTGAAAGAAACTACAATGATCAAAGGCTTTGGGCCACCTTACAACTGTCCAAGGTGTTGGAGGAGTTTTGCTTTGACTGTGTATTTGTCATCATTAAGTTTTGAATAATAGCCATGAGTGAAAGAAGAGCTGATGTGGATGTGTTGCAGATTCTATGTTAGTGATGAAGAGGACAATAGTGAGTTAGCCAGTTTGTTAGTTATTAAATTTTGTCATTGGCTGGGGCATTTTGCATCTTGAATCAAAATTAAATTCAGTGTTTGATGCCTCAATTACTTGTACTATGAAGTGTGAACATGACACCATTTAGTATTTTCTATTCAGTATCAACTTTTCAAATTAAAATAAATGAACACACAAACTGGATTCGAACATTATTTTGTAAATATACCCTATGTGTAATCTGGTATTTTTTAGGTTATGTAAGGCGTTGGTGGATGATGTAAGTAGGGTAAGGTTTGAGCCATGAAATTACTGTATTATTGTATATTCTACACAAATCGTACACTACCTAACCCTGACCATCACTGAGAGACCCTGAAACCTAAAAACCTCTAACAAGAAGAAGGTGGGTGATATAAGGGAGATTTAAGGTTTTCCCATTATTTCTGGTAGCCAAACCACTCATTTTTATCTGTATAATTTTCAATCATAAAGTTCCAAAAGTGTTCGAAGTTTGCAAACTTTTCAGTCTTAAGTTCAAGTTATATCTATACATATATATATATATATATATATATATATATATATATATATATATATATATATATATATATATATATATATATATATGAATATATATATATATATATATATATATATATATATATATATATATATATATATATATATATGTATATATATATATATATATATATATATATATATATATATATATATATATATATATATATATATATATATATATATATATATACATATGGATATATATATATATATATATATATATATATATATATATATATATATATATATATATATATATATATATATATATATATATATATATATATATATATATATATATATATATATATATATATATATATATATATATATATATATATATATATATATATATATATATATATATATATATACACTTATATATATATATATATATATATATATATATATATATATATATATATATATATATATATAAAAATTTATATATATATATATATATATATATATATATATATATATATATATATATATATATATATATATATACATATATATATGAAAAGAAAAAAAATAAATATATATTATGGTTTTAAAGATGTCCTATAATGATAACTAAGATCTATTGGTGTGAATGAATGATTGATGAGATGATGGGATGGTGAGATGAAGGTTTCTTAGGTATTGGGAAGGATAGTGGGAAGGAAGCGGTCATGGCCTATATTGTAGGAACCCTCCTGGCATTAGCCTAGACTACAGAGGGAAACCACGAAAAACCCATGTGAAGATGGATGGTGGCGGAGATTGAACCAGATCCGATATGTCCCTTCACCTCCCGGATCACATGAAGCGAGTGCGTTAACCACTCAGCTACATGTGCCGGTAGTTCGAGTTATAATTCATAAAATCGAGTTCGATTACCCCATTAAATTGTGCTGGTAACTTCAAAACGAATTAAGCAATTACAATTTACAATACCATAGAAATCAATAGTTAACTTGGTGAATCACTTACAACAAGACTTGGCTTACTAGCTAGTAGCCACCCTGGATATTTCACCCGGATTGACATTCGATTTCAATATTTTGTGACTTCAATTTGATTTCTTATTGGAATATTCAACAAATTCAATGTCGAAACAATGAATGATACCCATTGAGAAAATTGTAAATTACTGAAATAAGTATCAGAAACAACAACCCTGAAATGGATAATCAATTATATAGTAAATTATATAATAATAATCAAGTTTTTCTTTGCTGGCAGTGCACGGATTGTACTGTAATGTTGCGCAATTCACACTAACCCGAGCGTTCGCACCAGATAGCAAGCATAGTAGACTTGGTTAAGCAATTTTACACTAAATACAAACACTGACAACAAATAGTTTCACCCCCCCCCCCCCTGCCCAACAAAACCACAAATGTATACACAACTCCCTATGCATCAATCTCTTATCTTCTCTTGCCAGCCAATTATCACCACTTGCATTGCCTGCTCTCTACCGAGTCATGATACAGTCAATGTACATGTGGCTTTCAACCTTGGTTTCTTTTTTGATACTGATTGAAAATTTAATATATTTTCATCAATGTTCGATAATAAACTTTCAAAATTGTTTGCAATTTTTACATTGAACAGCAATCCTATTGTTCATCAGTAAACAATCTTCATAATTCACTATTTCTGGTGCTCTACTTGTAGGCCTAGCCTACCCTTCAATTTTGAAGAACAATCTATCATAACCATTCATTTTTAAAATAACATTCGATTTGTATAAAAAAGAATATTTTCGTAATTAGCATTTGAATTTTATAATTCTAAATGCCAATTGTATCAACTAGTAATTGAATATTGGATAGTTCATTCTATTTTAGGTGAAAAAATGGCATAATTATAACTAATCATTAATAATAACTAATGCTCAGTTGGTACAAACAGCTGAATTAGAATTAAAATGATCACTTGATGATTTCAATGATTTCATACCACTTGAGCCTACATAATATGTCATCTCTTTCAACTGAATAGTCCTCGAGTTGTATTCTGAAAGAGAAGCTTAATACTCACCCTGTAGTTCGGCACTGGTTTCCCTCAGTCACAACGTTGGATAAAGCAACCGCATCCTTGCAAACAATAGAAGTCAAGTGTTTGACGTAGACTCCCCGGTCGGCGGCCTCATGAATCTCACACTTCTCCAAGGCTTCTGATGCCAGAAGGTC
The DNA here is from genome assembly GCA_964007535.1 of Brachyptera risi. Taxonomy (NCBI): domain Eukaryota; kingdom Metazoa; phylum Arthropoda; class Insecta; order Plecoptera; family Taeniopterygidae; genus Brachyptera; species Brachyptera risi. The sequence goes on along the minus strand of OZ023327.1, from coordinate 64,538,359 downwards.
ACTAAAATATCACACAATTTAGAAATAATATAATTTTTGATATGGTATTTGACTGATTATGGCATAAGTTTTCATTCCACAGGTTCAACAGCTTTTATAAATGTCAAGATATTGGAACATATTTAAAAATATACGTACCGAATCTCTTCCAAGTAAATCTCTAAGTACGAAGTCCTTACTAAAAATTGCTGATTCTCAGATCTACCTATATGGTTAAATATTTGATCAAATGATCGCAGTATGATCCCCTTGTTATTTGAATCCGTCAGGCATCCTAGAATATATTAAATTTATTAATACTATGAAAAAGATACTTACTAGAAACGTTAATACTAGTAAATGAAACGTTGAACGGTAGAAACCTGTGAATAAATCAACTCTAGAAACAATGATGGCAATCAGACTGAAGAGCAAACAAAGTGATGAGTACCTTCCATAGTGTGAGTTTTGCCTGTTCCAGTCTGCCCATAGGCAAATATAGTTCCATTGAATCCTGATAATACTGAAGCAACTAGTGGGCTCACGTTCTGGTAGATGTCCTCTTGAGTAGAACTAATGGTCAAACAAACACATAGATAAACAAAAACCAGAACTATCTTGAGAGAACAAATTCTTGCAAAATAATACTTACGTCCAGTCATAAACAGCATCGAATGTAAATAACTTCTTAGCTTCATTTGTATTTTGCTTTGGGTTTGTTATCTCAATAGAGCCCCGTGACGCATCGATATCAACCACACTAGGAACAAAAAAAGACCAGGGAGATAAAAAGAGATGGAACAATTTTATTGTACCAATGTAATAAGTATAAGGTAGTGATATATACCACGAGTGCTCGTGTTTGATTTCGACATCACTCATGGGACGACATCGCACCACCACTTGCACGCTTTCATTGCTGCGATTCATCTTGCGGGTCAAGCGTTTAGGCCTGTAGAGGTAAAAAATATAGCATGATATACAAGATTATTTTTTTTTTTTTTTTTTTAATAACATCGAAACTTGATACAAAATCATTGTTCCCCAATTAAGGCTAAGGATGAAAAGTAGGATCGTTTGGACGGGGCACCACAAGGGCGATCTTACCACCCCATTTTAAATATTTAAAACTAATGAACTTCAACACCAGGGCTGCGCTGTCGGTACCATAACTTTTCGCTGCAGATAAAAGTCTTCCAGTTTCCGAAAGTCCGGAACACATTATAAGTAAAAACCGTTTCTGTGATATATATCCGGACATTTAAAGATTATAGTACGTATTCTGTAGCTAATGCTTAAGTATCATGCATTATTGTTTAGGAGAGTGCAATTAACTTTTAGCACACATGCATATCGTCTGGCCCTTGACATCGATTAAAACAGAGTTGCAGTTCAAGTAGTGCCTTGAGTCTTACAGAAGCAGTGGAGAAGCAGAGTGAGATGACAGAAATATAATTTACGCTCGATATTTTTCAATTGGATTATTTATAAGGAAACTGGAACGTGTGGCCGAGTGGTTAATACACAGAACCGTCATTCAGGAGATCAGGCTTCGATTCCCATCATGGTCGACCATCCTGACAGGGGTTTTTCGTGGTTTTCCTCTGTTGTTCAGGTTAATACTGGAAGGTTCCTTAACAACAGCGACTGACTCATTCCCACTATCCAAAAACACATATTGGTAGTGGAATAGCCTTTCATTTCATCATCCCATCATCTCATGTATCATTCACCGGCGCCAATAGATCGTAGTCATTAGTAGAGTCCGTCGTTGAGCCCAATATAAATGAAAAAATATAAGGAATCCCAAATCATACTGATTGAAAAGACCCCTTTTGATCAAATATTTCAAGACTGTACATTTGATGAAATGAAAATAAAAATAAAATTCTTCAACTTAAGGCTTAACAATAGTGGATAATATAATGGCTGTACATATACAGAATAATGTGCTCTACTGCAGTGTTTCTCAACCGGTGGTCCGTGTAGATCAATATGGTGGTCCGCGCATTCATCACATTTCGGATAATATAATGTCATTTTGTATCCTTTACTATCTAATTTATATTTTCTCGTAATTTCATTCATTATTTCTTGTCAATTATTTCACACTACATTACGCTGAATTGCAATACTTGCATATTATGTTTAGTCTGAAGTCCGCCAAGGCGAACCTGCTGCTGTTAGCAGTTATTTCCATGAAAGAAGGTTCCGAGGGACCGTCCTTCCTATGCCACACTAATAACGCACGGGTAGTTGAAGTCACCTTTCATGTAGCCTATACATTTAGAGACAAAGATAGCAACCCAAAGTGTTCTCTCTTACTCTGTAAGAGTAAAAAAATCAAAAAAATCAGAAAAATTCTTACGCTTTGAAGTATATAATCGCAATTTTTGCCTTGTGCCGACTCCATTCAATATCTATCTAATCAAGAACTGTCAGAAAACACTGAATTCTCTAGAGAATACCGGAGTTTTCATTAATTTTTCTATTGGGTTCAACGACGCACCGTAATGATAAGTAAGACCTATTTTTTATTTTACGAAAAGTATCTTTGGAATGTTTCAAAAGTATCACAAGATACTATCTTCTATTTTGTATTTTAAATACATTTTTATAATGATAAGTAAGACCTATTTTTTATTTTACGAAAAGTATCTTTGGAATGTTTCAAAAGTATCACAAGATACTATCTTCTATTTTGTATTTTAAATACATTTTTAAAATATATTTGTTTCTGAAATACCCAGCATTCAAATATCTGTATCTAGTATTTCATATACTTCAGGTACCGGTAAGAGTATTTTGCCCGCCTGGGTATGCTGTAATTTTCTCGATGAAGAATACAAATTGTATGCCTCATGACCATCGGGAAAATACATACTGGTAGTGCACTATTGATGGCCTTAGTAACAGTTGCTATGGAAATATGGTTAATGCAGAAACAAGTACTAGTAGGCCTACCATAATCAATTTAATCCACACCTGACACTTGGCCTAGGCCTATATGCTTCAAGTGTCATACATAAGGCCTAGGCATAAACATTAATCCACAACTGCATTCAAGTATTTCACTCAGCACTAGCAGTAGATCTAGGCCTAGGCATTGAATTTGTAGTTCAAAATCAATGATCTAGGTGATGTCTCAACCTAGGACTCCACTATACCTGCCAATCTGACATCTAGGGCCTAGCACACGAAAATATCAAGCCCAAACAAGCTCCGATGATGTGCTGGTCCCACCATAGGCATCTTCACGAAATTACTATTGACATACCTGATTATCAATCAGCCTCGTTATGTACCCAATTGCTGCTTCACGACCCCACAACGACTAGGGCCTACCTAGGCCTAGCCCTATTGACAATGGCTAGGCCTAGGCCTAGACCCACGGGCTAGCCCAGAACTGGTAATGCCGCATTTTCAAATAACAAACAGGCATATATTAAAATTAAAGCCCCGCGAAGGATGTATTTATAAAATACAGGCAATAATCTGTTGATATTGTCTAGACTAGGCCTAAGGCCGCCAGTTTAGAATCTTGACAGCTCCCAAACCGATGAAACACCAAACCAGCTGCAAATGTAAATATCGACCGGCGCCCCCATGATCGAATCTCGATGGTCGACTATGACGGAAACGCGGCATAAATTCAAACTTTCAAGACTCCAACTGAGTCCAACAGGACTCTAGTCTTATGGTGTCACTAGTCCTTACGTTCATTTAGAAACCTGGCTTATACCTCGATGTAGTGTCGACCATAGACTTATACTACTGCAGTATTATAAGTCCATGATACCACGATGTAGTGACACCAACAGATTTATCATAATATAAAGAAGGTATACCCACTCGCTTCTTCAAGTGAAGTATTTCCGAGGTCAGAAACTGCATCCAGGGTCCCATTTGCTTGTAGCGCAACTATAGCTTTTCTATCTAACTATAGCCACTCTCAAAGAGGCCACTCTAATCTACATCTAGTTCACAAGGGAATCCGCTGTATTGCGACAGGCAAATGGGGCCTTTGCCCTTTGGCTCTAACAAGATGTAGTGATACTAACATACTTTATCACTAGGAAAACGCGGGATTTGTGTTGTGAGATGAGCTTAGAAGTATGGAAATCTAGAATGACAAATATTTCGTCAGATCAATCCACATCTACGGACCTTGGATTACTTCAAACGTTCAAAAACCTTACCTGCAACCTATGACTATCAATTACATAATTGTTAGTCATAGCTGCAACCTGTCGCATATACACTTTGCAAAACCAATTGATCCCAACCTTCAATAGAATGGATGCTTTTATTGCGTTTTCTTTGATATTTCCCATCCAAATGTTGTGAAAGTTAGTAAAAATATTCATAATTATGTTTTCCATATTCAGTGGAAATTTTGAAGTTTTTGAAAATTTTCAACATTGTAAGTATTTTCCATACGTGTTTTTATACGTGGATTTCTCAAACTTTCCGAATTTTTTCCGGAAAAACGTTTCAACCGACTTTTCTGAGAAAAAATCCCAACCTATTCTGGTATGATAGAAATATGTAAAAAAGTTTCAAGTCGATGAATATTTTTTCCTAATCTGTGTGCCGCGCACAAAATTACAAAAAAAAGAAATAAAAAAAAAAACATGAAAACGAAACCCATTTTTTTCGGTGTGTGAAATGGAATCTTCGCTACGCTCATCTAATGAGTAACCAAAATGATATTAGACTGGGAAAACGCGAGATTCGCGTTGTGAGATGAGCTCAGAAGTATAGAAATGTACAATGAAAAATAATTTGTCAGCTCAGTCTACATCTACAGACATTGGATCACTTCAAACGTTTAAAAACTCTACCGAAATCAATTATGTCACGGCCTCTCTGTTCATTCATAACTGATTTCAATCGTTTTAATTTAATTGATGACACTCGTTGCTATAGATTTAATTGGCTTTTTTGAAGTGAAAATACGTTTTGAATGCGATTTCATCGTTATTTCTCATCCGATTGTTGCAAAAATCTCTGAATTGGTGTATAATAGTATTCTTCATAAATCATATTCGATGAAAATTTTAGAGCTTTTGAAGAATTCTTATTTTTCAAGTATCTTTTCTCCGGGTTATTCTTATGAGGATTTTTCAAACTTTCCGATTTTTTCCGGAAAAAACTTCCTAACAATTTTTCTGAAAAACAATCCCAACCTATTCCGATATGACAGAAATATGTAGAAAAAGTTTCAAGTCGATAGGTAATTTTTCCTGACCTGTATGCCGCGCACAAAATTACAAACAAACATAAAAACAAAGCCCATTTTTTTCGGTATATGGAATGGAATCTTCGCTACGCTCATCTAACTAGGAAAACCGCAGGATTTTCGTTGTGAGATAAGCTTAAAAGTATGGAAATCTAGAATGAAAATATTTCGTCAGATCAATCCACATCTACGGACCTTGGATTACTTCAAACGTTCAAAATCCTTACCTGCAACTTTTTGATATTTATAGTGCTATAGCCTGTCGGCTGTCGCATGTACACTTTGCAAAACCAATTGATCCCAACCAAGATGCATTGAGGGTTGCGTTTGCCCGTCTCCCGGCGGCAAACCAACGCAACCCTCAATGCAGCTTGATCCTAACGTTCAATAAAATGGATACTTTTATTGCGTTTTCTTTGTTATTTTCCATCCAAATGTTGTGAAAGTCACTGAAAATATCCGTAATAATGTATTCATTGAAAATTTTGCACATTTCAAGTATTTTCCATCCGTGTTATTCTCATGAGGATTTCTCAAACTTTCCAAATTTTTTCCGGAAAAACCTTCCGACCGATTTTTCTGAAAAACAATCCCAGCCTATTCTGGTATGACGGAAATATGTAGAAGAAGTTTCAAATTGATAGGTGATTTTCCCTGACCTGTATGCCGCGCACAAAATTGAAAAAAAAAAAATATATATACAAAAACGAAGCCCATTTTTTTTCGGCATGTGAAATGGAATCTTCGCTACGCTCATCTAATTAGGTAAGGAGTAATTAAGACTGGTTGTTCACAGCTAAAACTGCGACTGACGTTCAAACAATGTATTTTGTGAAGGACAAATAAATAAATGAATACCGGCCATGTTATTATTTCGGGAGAGGGTACACCCTAGGAGTATTTAATATAGTATACCTGGAGAAGGCTAGAGCGCGTGAGCTTGAAGCCACTTTCTACCCCCTACTTTACCCCTCTTTTCCCTCAGCCGCCATATTGGTAGGGTAAGAAAAGTGTAAGATCGTATCTCGTCCACGCAAACAGCATTAGCAAGTACTGATTTTGAACACATTGTTGTCACAGTTATGAACTTTAATGGTGTGTAATTGCGAAGCATTTGGTTGCACAATACAAGAAAAAAAAGAGTGGACAAAATAACATTACATTTCACAGGTAAAGACTGAGTAAATAATTCAGTCAACATATTCATAATAATGATGATAATGTGAAAAACGGACTTGACTTTTAGACTAAATACAAGTGTAGGCCAAGGCCTGAATATAGAACTAATTACAAACAAAGCTAGACCTATAATCATTATTCATTTTTGAAACAGCAGGCTTCAATAAACTGAAATTGAATTGAATTGTGCATGGGCATATAATTATGTTCCTTTTTTTCTCAACATCCATGCTACTGCCAGTGTTGGGTAAGTTCCTCAAAAAAGGAACTAGTTCCAATTCCCGCTACTAGATACAAAAAGTAACTAGTTAGCTTTAAAGTTCCTTAAAAAAAAAAAAATTTCGAAAGTTTGCCAAAAAATAAAGTTCTTTCAAAGTTCCTTTGAAAGTTAGCGACGCGGAGTTTTTGTTTCAAATTTGTATTTTCATTAGTTTTAAAATGTTACAAAGCAAAAGATTTTCACTGTGCCCCCCACTGCCATCGAACAGTGATTCATCATAATCAATTATTCGATCAATATTGATCAATCATTACCACAACACCATTTTTTTTTATTCCGAAGACTAGTACGGTCGAGATGGAACATTAAAGTGTGATCGTTCTTTTGGAATGCTGGGTACGCAAATTTACATTTTTTTTTGTCAAGTTAATAACAACTAAATATTTAGCCATAAGACTTCACCATGCTACAAAAGAGAAAAACCGTGTATAAATACCCATTGAAAGGTCGCGGTCATTGTTAAATAGATTGGTAATTAACCAACATCAATAACTCAATAGACTTGGTCGTTATATAAATTCACACATAGGCTTGGTATATTATTAACTGTTATTCATTCAATCTCACTGCTATTATCAATATTATTATATTATATCTTATATTATATTATAGCCCATCTCAATTGAAATTATTATCATTAATATATTGTTGTGAATATTATTATTATTAATAAGCCTACATGTCATTTTTTATTTAGGTAGGCCTTCTTCTAAGTGGTGGCTATTTTTCAACTCACATACAAGACTGCACTTTTTTACTGCTCATAATCCAAAGCTGATAGACTGTCTTAGGGGACCGTCCATAAATTACGTCACAGCTTAAGAGTGGAGAGGGGTTGTCAATATTTGTGACAAGGTGTTACAAGGGGAGGGGGGAGGAGGAGGCAATAGTGTGACGTACCATTTTTTTGTTTTCTATGTATTTGGCGCCATTCTTATAGATTCTTATATTTATACCCACCCTAGAAACAGCAGATGCACCTCAAATAATTATTAATTTCAACTACTCAAAACGCAAACATAAAGAAGTGAAATGTTTCAATTTTATTACTTTATTGTACATTTGCCGCCTGTTAATTTCAATTTTTATCAGAGGGGGAGGGAGTATGAGAATTTGTGACGTATTTAAAGGAGAGGGGGGGTAGTAGGTTTTGTCACCAACTGTGAAATGGAAGGGAGGAGGGGAGAGGGGGGAGGTCCAAAAAAGTGGTCTAAAAAAGTGTGACATAATTTATGGACGTCCCCTCAATCTTAATTGGTGCATATTTTTGAAAAGACTTGATTGTATACTAGCTCAACTCCTAATATCATGTAAATATTAAATCATTATTAGGTATATTTGGATATATTATTCAAGTATATGTTGTGAATTATACGTTGATATTGTAGGACAGCCACAGTTCCAAAATGATCAAGACTTATTATGGGCCTTCTCGATAAGTTCAAGTCTGAGAACATGCGTGAGCCATGTTGTGCACATCAAGCTTGGACAAACCACAAAAATATAATTATATAATATTTCTGTGATTTGACCAACTTCCATTTTATTTTCGAAACAGACCTCAAGCCTACACCAACTGCCCCTGGTGCAGACAAATCGAACAAACCTCAAGCCTACACCAACTGCCCCTGGTGCAGGCAAAGCGAACAAACCTGAGGATTGCGTTGGTTTGCCGCCAACCCGCCAACCCGCAAACCAACGCAACCCTCAATGCATCTTGGGGTACACCATTTGGGTAGATTCTCAAATTTATATAAATTTCCAATGATGTGATGAATAATTCTTAGTTGAATGTTTACAGTATGCTCCGTTCTTTGCTTCCGCCCATGGCCAAGGCGTAGATTAAGCTCACTCAGTGATTAGGACCCAAGTATACGGTAGTTACACAATCAATGTAAAGGTTAAGCCCTCGGCGTCGGAAGTAAATATTGCTGATTTTGTAGATTACAAAATCAGTGATACTGGCTAGGTAAACGGTAACCCTACGTTAATATAAAATATGAGAATATAACTAGAAAAATGAGCCTTGGAATATTCTGAGTTCCAAATCTTATCACTAACATAGTTTAATAATCGTTAATATTTTCGTACCTATACCTAGGCCATTGAGTTTGTAGTTATTTACAAAATACGAAGTTGTATATTGTAATTGTAATATGTAATTGTAATAACGAAGTTGTTACAAAGTCAATGACTAGGCCGAGGGGCCTATATTAGCCTCGGGCCTAGGCCCAGGACCGCTCAATGGTAGGACGTGGGCTCTTTAAGCATAGCCTAGGCCATCTACGGACTTTGTAAATATAAAACTTACCCCATTATGTCAGGTATTGCGATGATAAAATATCTTGTAAAAGTAGCTTGAAAAGTTTAAACTGTTTTTATCAAATGAATATTGTTTAAATAGTGTCGTCCCAGTTTGATACACTCGATTGTTGCCGCCTTCCGCTGCCTTCTTTTATCCTGACCGTATAGTATACCAACATTTCAAAACTTAAATCAATTTTCGACTGCGATACTTCGATGTTGGTACAGTGCCACTGTCAAGTGTCAACTCCGGTGATTGGTCAACATTGGGCTTTCCGTTCGTAAATTATTACAGCTGATCTAACTAATTATTGTGCTTGTGATGGACAGAAAGAAGATGGAATTAGAACTATCTCCTTTACGAAGCTTGGACGATTTTCTGTTGGAGTCAGCTAGATTTCAGATACCAAATTTCAAAGACCTGGAAAAATGGGGAAATAGAGTTGTGAATAACCTTCTTTACTATCAGACGAACTACTTCTTGTTGGCTTGTGTGATATTTCTTATTGTTGGGTGAGTCATCACACTATTTATTCCCCAATCCAACATTTCAACAGTCGACTAATGAGTGCACTGTTGCTTTGCCCGCTGTGGCAATGACAGTTTGATCTAATTGCGAGTTCCAGTAATATACTTCAATGGTCTGTGAACTCTTGCATTAATGATAGTTTGGATGAACATCCTTCTAGCCACCCTCTGTCTCAGGCTAGCTCAAGTCACCTCGGGCACCGCTTCAGAAACTGAGGTAACTGTGGGCGTGGATTCGAATCTCACACAAGGCATGGGTTTTTATAAATGCCCTTTCACTTATCACCTCTTTGCAATTTCATTATAGCATTGAATTTGTTCCCTTACAAAATCAATGATTATAGCCTGCTCATTCGTACCCCAAATAACCCAGCTGTTGGCAGAGTTGTTGGGCAAACAAAAATCACCAATCAGCATCTTTCTAATAGGGGCTAGGAACCTATTCTCAAAGTGTCAACAATCGCAAAAGCTCCTTTTAACTTGGCCATGACTTTGGTAATTAGTGGGAGAGGGAGTGAGGCTGCCTAAAAAAAAAGTTGAAAAATATGCTATATCTTCAACCGATCTGCGTTAGGGATCGTAAAGTGTGTAAGGTGATGGGCAGGGTTTAAACCCCAAAATTACAATCTCATTGTCCATTTGACACAAACCTTACCCTACCTAACCCTGACAGTCACTAGAAAAAAAAGTGGTAAAATTACTGATTAACGTACCACGCCATTTTTTTTTTCAATTTTTTTCAATTTTTTCTTCACTTTTATTAAAGTATATAAGCTCCGTTCCGCCTGCCGGCGGTATACGCGAGGTTTATACACTAACCTGACCCTAACCTAACCTACTGTCCACCTTTGTCGTCTTAGTCAGATCACAAAGCATCAACTTCAAGTGAGTAAAAACCATATTAAAACAAACAAAACACAAAAAGTCCAAACACTACATCATACATACAAACAAGATCTATCAGAAAACACCTCAAACAAGAATATCGGACAAAAATTAGCGATGGTACGTTGAACGATAAGATTACCAAAAAACTATAAACCTATAAGACTACATCCTAAAAAAGATTGGTCAAGCATATTCACCAAAAAGTTGTTGAACCTGATGTTGAAATATAATGATGGATGGCTAAGTGTCCTAGGTCCTATGGTGTGGCTTATAGAACTATGACATTTATAAGTAACCTTTATGCCCAAGCATTTCCGTTGAGTTAAGAAGGTAATTATGTTGATGAACATACCATGGTCAATTTTTTCATGTTCCCGTTTTTGGCGTTTTTTGATAAATCTTGTTTATAAACATGGTGTGTTGTTTGGACATTTTGCATCTCTTTTGTTTCAATATGTTTTTTACTCACTTGAAGTTGATGCTTTGTTATTTGACAAAGATGTCAAAGGTGGACAGTAGGTTAGGTTATAGTGTCCAAAGCTCGCGTATACCTCCAGCAGGCAGAACGGAGCTTATATACTTTGAAAAAATTTTAAAAAATTGAATGGATGGAGAAAAAGAGATAGGCGTGGTACGTTAATCAGCAAATTTACTGCTAACAATAATCAATCAGCACTTTCAGACCCCGTTTACATTACGGACATTCTAACTAGAGTAAGTCTACTTGACCGACCTACCTACGAACATTTGTGTGAGTAAACGATTGTTGATTGGTAACTTCGCCAGTAGGTTTACCGCCGATAAGGTTACGGGAGTTGGTAACTCTACCGCCGTAGATTGCGTGTGTAAACGCAACTCCGGTAGGTATACTAGATTTTACTGCTATCTAAATACTGTCAAGCATATAGGAATCACGAAGTTAGAGAAGGCTGAGAGTGCTAATTGGCGGAAACACAAATTGACTGTGTGAACACAGGTAGAACTACCGGCCAAGTTTCGCTGTAACCCTACCAGAGAAGTTGCTATCGTAATGTGAACGTAGGGTTAGGTGGGCTAGAAGTGGTGATTGGGTCTTCCAGCTCTCATGCCTCGAAGTGTGACTACTGAATGGCACGTATGGTATTTTGTACAGTAGGCCCTACAATAAGTCTCAGTACAGAAAAAAGTATATTTATGAAAGGAAGTGCTTGTTACCATATTACCGGTACTGGTACGTGTAAACGTTACTTGGCACATCCTTTAATTTTTCCTACCAAGTAGGCCCTAATGCTGTGTTTCAGTGAACGTGCGCAAATTTCTTGCAGCTTTGCAGAATTGTTTTACTGCAGCATCTACCATGTACACATAGAATAACTATCAACTCACTTCTACCCAAGCACTATAGTTTGTGAAATTTCAGCTTACCGGATGTACAATGCGAATTTATCGGTTTCATCGAGAAATAAACTATTTGCGAAAGCAAGATATATGCCAACTTTTGTTCAACTTTTGGCGCCCATGCCTTAACCCCATTTCACCGATGGGTCTAACTTTTAAGATGTCTGAAAAAGCAGCAAGAAATCCTGTCTGCGAAAGCGATTTCACGGTCATGGAAACAGCATAACTTGGTTGCAAATTGCGATTTAGCTACCTTGATGTTCCATTCGTCAAACAAAACAGGCCAGGTGTGACTTATGTGTGGCTTGCTATCGACTTGATAGTAATGACTAATGAGGAATAAAGTAATAATATTGTACTACAGTAGTATGATTTTTCTTTTTCTTCATATTAATCCTTTCATAATATTGATTGAAATTTTTTAGTAGGTCCAGTGCGAGAACTAAGAAAACCATGTTGGCAAAAAATGTCAAATTGAAGCTTCTCTGATGCATATCGCTACAAACATTCAGACTAAAGATAGATCTTGACAGTTGAGTTTTATTTTCAGAGTAATTCATCCAGTGAAAATGGTGTGTGGCGTGTTTGCTATTGGCATTGCCTTTGGACTGTTTTACTACTTCACCAATGCTAAACACTCAGCTGCAAGATTCAAGAAAAATCATCCAATTTTGGGTGTTTTCCTTGTTATGTTTGGTGGCTATTTTATCGTGTATCTGTTGGGGTCAGTTGTAGTCTTTCTTTTTGGCATCCTCATGCCAGTAATGGGTAAGTAATAACATAAAGAACTACAAATAAGTACATTGCTTATGGAAGAAGGGCTATGAATATTTTCCCCTGTAGATAGACCCCATCATCCTAGCCTACATGCTGAGGTCAAAGGCGCAACTGGCCTAAGGAGTACGCGACTGTCGCTCAAACAGTTTTTGTCACCATCCAGCAGATTCTTTGAGAGGTATTACTGCAAATGCACCTGTAGTTTCCCAGTAGCTCAAGTATTTGCTTCTCACTCTCTTCACACTCATTGTTGTTTCCTCCTGTCATGTGTTCTGTCTCTGCCACATTGCAATTAGGCAACGCTTCAACTAATCAAGGTTTGAATTCTAGCTTATCGTTCTCATGACATGACGGCTTCGACCGACCGTGTCCACTATACATTGGCAGTAATGGGCAGTAGTGTCAGTCAAGTTATCTCATTTATCATAATGGTAATGTTGTCGGCCTGCTTTGACAAGCATAATATGTCAATACAGTAGAACGTCTGCTATATGATTCTCATGTATACGATTCTCACATTTATATGACTTTTCTAGGTGGTCCCAACCATACGACTACATGTTAATTTTCATCTGTAATACGACTCATTTATTTATTACTTTTTGTAAATGCCTCAATTTCTTATCCGCTTCCAACATTTTCAATAATACCAGTCAGGTGTTCATCATACTGAGCAAACGCAGCATATGCGTTGTAAGATGCGCGAGATATCTGTAATTCAAATTAAAATAAAATTATGAAATAATTTGAATAAAATTATAAAATTATAAAATAATTTAAGTAAAATTATAAAATTATGGAATAATTTGAATTAAATTACCTACTTAATTCGGTAAATAAAGTTCTCTTGCCTAGTCTAATCTTATGGGGTTTTCAGAAACTTTGAGGTAGTGTTTTTCAAAAATGGTCCAATCAATTTAACCACAAAACTATACAGTTTGGATAAGTTTGGGTGAACAGAAAAAGTTCCATGTCGATCAGTCAACCTCCGCAACCTGTGCAGTGGGTACAAAAAAAAACGGACCAAGCTCCATAAGAGTAGGATAGAAGTCTTCGCTAACGCTCATCCAAAAATCATAAAAACCCAAGCTTGGGTAATCCCAAAAAATGTAAACACCACCTGCAAGTGCCAGCACACCTGCTCTATTTTACTGGCATTACCACCCTTTGAAACAAAGTTTGGTGAAATATTTATCATAGAGGCCTACTGATATCTTGAACACATTAGAAATTGTCTTCTTATGCTTGCTTCTATACATTTTTCCCTCTCTCTATCCAATGTCAAACACTCCTGCATGACTGAAATTACATTAATTATTTATTAAATTGGATCTTATCATACTGTCAGAAACACAATCTCTTTATTTGCTTCATTTTTACATATCTGTATCTACCAATTTATCTACCAAAGGTGTGGGTAATAATGTAAACTGTGTACCTGAGTGTGAACAATGTAAAAAATGAAAACTGTACATCAATTTCTTATGTACAGAATAAAATTATTTTTGAATTGAAATTGAAAACTACAAAGTTGCATATAGGCCTAATGTTTGAATATGCCTAGTTAATTACCAATTTATTATTTCTAAATTTTTGAATAACTAAAAACAAGAGCATTATAGTAATGTAAGTCAAAATTGTGGATAGACATTTATTTTTGCTTCCATTTGAGACCCGAGTCGTAGTTCTAATTAATACATATTCTTCTGTTCACTTCAATTTTCAGTAAGTTTCATCCACGCATCAATGAGGTTACGTAACATGAAGAATAAACTAGTGAACAAGATTGAAGGAATTGGACTAAAGAGCACACCAATGGGAATCTTCTTAGAGGCATTGGGTATGGAACCAGAACTCCTCTCTTAATCATCCTGAAGATCAATCTTACCTCTCCTTAACTGTTTTAATTTGTGTTTAATTCAAGTGTATTTCAAAGCAAACAACAAATAACAACAGGGGTGGACTGGATAGGAATGCCCATAGTGAAATTTAATGTGAACCCACCACTTCATATAAGCAAACTCAATGATGTAGACCTTTTGTAGGCTTTTTCATCAAGAAGTATATGGTAGTGTTCTTTCAAACACTGATCGAGTGGTGCCTCTTCATTTGTTATTTCATAATATTAAATATGCTATTTATATAATTATCAGAAGATCATATATTTATTATTTAATGAAACTAGTTTATCCTAAAATGCGTGAAATTGCATAATAATATTGTTGAGTCTAAAAAATACTCTACAGCACAAAATATGTCTTTTTTTGGTAATACCCTGTATCTGTTTTTTTATTGCTAAATCAAACTCTTTGCTAAACTGTGTATTTAAGCCCATCACAATTAATTCCAAGAGTGAATATTTATTAATTTTATTGAGTTTTAAGTCTACTGCAGGGCCAATCTTTTTCAAATGAATAGCCCTCTTTAGTGTTTGTATGAGGGGGGAGAAGATGGTTGTGGCTCATAACAAGGAACCATTCCAGTATTCACTCAACGACTTGAGGGAAACCTCAAATAACCTTAGTCAGGTTGGTCGACTATTATTGGAATTGAACCCTGGTTTACTTGATGACTGATCCACCCAACTCAGTGTTGGAATGTAGAAAATATGTGCCATAATCAATGCAAGCAGTCCACCCCTGAAATACCCAGCTGACTTTCAACTGAGACAGCTACTACACATAAAATATCGTCGAAAGCATTTACTTTTATATCTCTTTAAATTTCACCAATTTTCCAGTCCTGACCGAAAACAGGGGTGTTCAATTTTAATATTTGAATGATAGATTCTAGGGATGCTGCAGAATTTGCTATGCAAATATCCTAGATCGATTAGATCAGTATAAATAGAATAATTGAGTGACTAGTTTTACTACTGAACCAAAGAAATTATCACTTTTTGATCATGAATGAAAATTGTCGATTAGGCTTGATTGTTCAAGTGATGGCTCTTGGACAAGCGTTGAAATTCTCTATCTTGATCAACAACTCAGTCGATAACGATCAGGGTCGACAACGTTAACGATGGGCATCTCAGACGTCAACTAGTAGCGATTATGTATCACAACACGATCTCAATCGTTTGTGTTATCGACTTGATTTGCGTGGAGAGCCATAGTTTGGATTTTCAAATATTTCAAATGGCCCATCAATGGCGTCACATATATGACAAATATTGGCCAGTGGGAAGATGAGATTTTGACGTCTAGTAGGCCTTTGTAATTTCTTCTATCAAGTACCGCCAGTGCGGTGGCGCGACATAACAGGCTGTGTACCCACTGTATACGACGTACATGAAAAAACAATAACAACCATAACCAAAAAACAAAAACATAACCTTCAGTTTAGCTGTCAAATTGATGATACAATGCGGAATACATTTACATGGATTAAAAAGAGCGGTTTAAATCAATGCCAACGTACAATATTGTATTTAAAACATGATATTGGTAATAAATGTACCATTTCACAATTAAAAACGATGGAATGACGGTTATTTTTGGTTGAAAATTTATCTGCTATTACGATTGGAGAACTCCACAGAAACAAGTACCTCAGCCATTTTTAAATTCTCACAGCAATGGCAACTAGATAACGACTAGGTATTGTCAATCGAGATCGATGTCACTCGTAATTGAATGATTTTTGGATACGGGATCGCTCTCAACAATCGGAATCGGTAACTAGCTGGCTTGTCGATAGAAATTATTGATTCCAATCAATATCAAGATAGAGAATCTCAAAGCAGGCCTAAAATGTGGAATTGCCAAATGTAATGTCACCAATCAATCTATCTATCTTACATGAAAGATAACATTTGTTACTAATATAACTTTTGTGTGGTCATAATGAAGTGTTGAATTGAAAAAAACTGTTCTCAATGAAAAGTCACCAAGAGAAATTCATGATTATTTGTCCTGTATAGAGGTAAATTGTGTTTCTAGTGATAACAATGATGGTGATAAAATAGCAATTTGAAGCACCAACAAAATGGTTGAATTGATTAGGTTAACAGTAATCTGCAACATCCCTAATTTTATTCCTGGAGACTGTATGGCTTGAATAAAATTTTACCTGAATAACTTTGAATTTCATATAATGTCATGCAGGCATATACAAAATTAACATAGATGAAATTCTACCAGAAATGCTGATTATGTGTGGTACAACAGAAAATTATTGTTACGTGTAATCTCCTTACATTTCGAAATCTCTTTCATAAGATTATCATCTCAGTAGGATCATACAAGTTGAATGTGTTGTGTAAGGTTGGTCTTTATACCAGTTGTCATTTCCAATGGAGACTAGTACTTCGATTCTCTATCTTCATTGAAATTCGGTCGAAAGCGATCCCGATTGCGACTGCGAACGATCGGCAACTCACTCAAGGTTAACAGTCTATTCTCTACACGCACATGATAACGATTGCTAGCGTATGTCGATAAGTTTTGAGTTGATAAATACGTCACTATATATGTTATATGAAGTCCGTTCTTGGCCAATAGGAGGCCTTTATAATCTAACTCTTTCACGAACCGCCAGTGCAACATGACAGGCTGTGTACCACGCCAATGCAAAAACAATAAAAACATGACCTTATATTTCAGCTGTCAAATTAATGATGCAATGCGGAATACCGGTCGACATGTATTAAAAAGAGCGTTTAAAATTAGTGTTGACGTAGAGAACAGTATTTAAAACATGAAATCGGTATTAAATCACACTATTTCAGGGTCAAAAACAGTAGAATATTGGTTATTTTTTGCTTGGAAAATTTCATAACAAAAAGACTGCCACCATTTCGGTCTGGATGTAACAGTTCTCGATATCGGCAGAGTTGGGTAAGTTCCTGAAATAAAGGAACTGAGTAAAAGTTCAGTTCCTTGCCTAAAATAGGAACTAAGTCAAGTTCCTAGCTCCTCAGATAAAAAAGGAACTTTCCAGTTCCCAAAATTTATGAAAGTTCCTTTAAAAGTTCTTGATGCGGATACTTCTCAGGATTTTTTTAATGTTTAGACCATGTACATTGATAACAATATTGCTTTTTGATTTTATCAAGGTTGTTGCAGACATTTTTACAAAGTATCGTAATATTTCAGCATTCAAGCAGGTTTCAAGCATCAAATATAAACATTTGATCAATTTGAATTTATTTATTACAGTTGAATCTTTCAGTGGGATAGTAAATTGAAAGTTGAAGCAATAACTTCGCCTACATAAGCAGCACTCATGGCGATTGATTTAATACCAAGAATAAGATACACAATGTGACCAAACAGTGCGAAGGTATAAACAACAATGATGAACGTGTCACGTGTGTGCCATGTGAGCATCGATGCGTCTGGTCGATGTCGATGCTCCATGAGAACGTATTTCCTATTGGTTGATCAAAATGTAGACTATCTCGTGATTGGTTTTTGATTATGTCATTTCTTTCGCTTGCCGCTTATGACGTCAAACCTCAGGAATGTTAGTTAAAGGGACAGGTCGGTGACTCAGTGCCTACCTGGCGGGGTTGTGTTATGGCTGGTTGGGGTATTTTCCATTCGGTGGTGTCTATTTTTGTCGGCACACCTGAGCGTTAGTGGATAGGACAATCTTCCGAAAGCACAAAGCGTACCTGAGGGTAGTTTGACTCACGAGTTGGGTTTTTTGACCGGAAATAGCGATGGATAATGATCACGCGTATTGTAAAAATAACTTCAACAAGTACAGTTATGTTAAGAAGGAACTTTCAAAGGAACGTGAATTCGTTCCCAAGTTTCCCGAAAATAGTAACGAAGTTCCTGATAAAGTTCCTTGTTATAAAAAGGAACTAGTTACTTGAAAAGTTCCCAAAAAAGGAACGTGTTCTTTTCGTTAAGTTCTTACCCAACTCTGGATATCGGCGATAGTTAACGACCGTGTCTTGTCGAATCTAGAAGATTTGTTGATGGGAGATTGTCAAGTTGCCATAGAGAATCATGCTAGGTAAAGTTATCGATCGAAAACCTAGTTGTCAACGAAAATTACTTGATCTTGATCAACAGTATTATAGAGATTGTTCATGTACTTTTCAAAAATACTCATGTATGTTAATTTAGATTTGTCTTCTGTATTACATACTGAACAATCTAATTGGGTGAAGAGGCAACATTTCAGAAGCCCATACTTTGATGGTGTT
The DNA here is from genome assembly GCA_964007535.1 of Brachyptera risi. Taxonomy (NCBI): domain Eukaryota; kingdom Metazoa; phylum Arthropoda; class Insecta; order Plecoptera; family Taeniopterygidae; genus Brachyptera; species Brachyptera risi. The sequence goes on along the minus strand of OZ023327.1, from coordinate 64,519,642 downwards.
GTTTTGATGTGCTGGAACTGAGTATTTTCATACTGTACTTGATACTCACATAGTTTTTATTCTTCAAGATTGATTGTCAGTTACAATCAATAGCACCTTCTTGTTCAGGTTATTTTTGTTTCAGATTGCCAGGTTATTTGTTGTGATGTTTTATGTTTTTCTACATGGTATACTGGTAATAAAATAATGGACTATTAGGATATAAATCCATATCTCATAAAATGTAAAATGCTTGGTAAATATTAGGGTTGTTCTTCAATGAAAAACCTGATATCGACTATCGTTCAAATCAAATTGATAATTAATCGTACTATATCGATATTTTTCCTGCCGTTTGATAATCGTGACACACATCAAAATAACTGATTGAATTGGAATTTTCAATTTATTTTGTCACTCTGATTGCCCTCCCAATCTGTGTCTTCATCAAAGAGTCACATATTTCCGAGACAACAATAACATGAGATAAAACAGTAATACATGGTCATGACATTGATTGGAGAATGTCAAGACTTTTTCAATGGATTAAAAGATAGTTTCGATACTGTACTCGAAAATATAATTTCGTACAAACTGAATTGATCATCTATCGTTTGGAGAAATATTGATCGTAATCGATATATTGATTATAGGTTTCATCCCTAGTAAATATTCACTATGAAGTTATAATAAAGAGGAGTAAGTGGATAGCTGTGTGTATGTAACACAGCCTTCTTCATACAGAACATTCTTCTCTGATACTGCCCTTTCACTCGGGGTATGCTTTCCATGTTAACCGATGTCCAATTATTTTAGTTAACAAAATCGCCAATGGTGCCGTTGTTTCCAGACCATTACGTCACTTTCCAAAGAAGTTCAAGTATATCACTCTGTTTGACAGGTCATATCTGCGAAGATATGAATAACTTTGGGAATTTCTGTAAGATAATTTAAATTACGCACGCATTCTATTAGGCTGTGACTTCGCGAGTTCACTAACTTTGTTTATGATAATAAATAATATGAAAGATTTTATTCAATAATATAATGGATCCGGAATATCACCGGGACAAGTTCTTGAATGATGTCCATTGCTTGGGTTAACATGAATATCGTTCATGTCTAAATCTGCGTAAGCCTATTATAGACCCTAGCCAAAATGTAGATATGACATAACCTCAATAACGTCGCAAGAAATTGAAAAATTGTGACAAGAATGACAGTTGAAAAGAATGACAATTGCTCGAAGTTGAAACTTTAGATACCAGGGTCACAGGGTGAAATACCAGACCATGACGTCATTTTTGCCTGCGCGAGGAATTATGCGCGAACTCGTCAAAATAGCCCGAGTGAAAGGGCAGTATAAGAAATGAATGATTTGAATAAAGAAGGCTGTGGTATGTAATGTATGGAAATGTATGTGTACTTCTTAATATTAGCAGTATATAATATTAACTTCTCTCACAATGCACATTGAAATATTTTGCTCTATTCATGTTATAGCAGCAAGAACAGAGGAATTCAACCTAACAGTCTCTTCGGCAGAATATAATGCTAACAAGCTTGGAAACATTGCACAGAAATATAGAAAGTGAATAATACAATGACTGTACTATGGAAAGGCAGTATCAACAATGCCTTGATACTTATTGTTTTGTGTAATGGTTTAGGAATGTATATACTTAACAAATACAGTTGCCAATCAACTTGTACTATATTGATTGAATGCTTTTCCCAATAAATTGCTATTTAAATGCTTTGATTTGTTACATAACTTTGTCCTTTATTGTCCATGTTATGATGACTGGGATGTGACCTCGGTGGCTATTATATTCCATCTATTTCTAGTCTAGTAATTAGTGTTAACTTTGTTGATATATTAGGCTATACTTCTGTAGGAAAAGGGTCCCATCAGTTGATAGCGTCAAGGATAGATGGGCCTGTAAAGTCTATAAGGCATTAAATATTCACTTGATTTAGATGTGGTACTTGAATAAATGTATATTGAAGTTGTATAAAACATGTAACAATTTGTAACAGTGTAAATTATCGGTTAACTACGAGTCGGTGGATGAAGACGGCATCCATAGCAACTGCACAACCTCGTATACGCTTGTTGTGTGCATACTACCCTTCATGATCCGAGAGACCACTTTTGGTACATATTGGTACTCAGACTAAAATCATGCCACTTGTGTCATGGATAGAGGTGCAATGATTGAAATACGCCTGATGCCCACTGCAATTCAACAAGTCAACACATGCTAGTTTCTTACTGAGTTTTATTGCTGAAGTCAAGATTAGATCCTATAAGGCATTTCTATTTTCTAATAAGGCTACATGGATAGCATTAGTGAATCTGGAAAATATTGACTCCATCATATGCATTATATCAGGGTTGGCAAGTAACTACACAGCCCAATGAAACTCAGTGGGCTTTACTGGGTAAATACTCACCTGAAAAAAAAACATTTCAACTACCCACAAACGGGTTTTTCAATTTGGTAGACCCCATGTAATTTCTAGTCATTTGTAACTTGAGTCGACACTTGGCTGCTAATTTATAATTAGCGGTATATTCATCATTTTCAGGTAATGCCGATCTCTGGAAACTTTTCTCGATTTTATTCATCATTCTTCATCAGTTATAATTGAATCAATTGTATCATTTTCCATATGAAATGATGATTTTTCAAGGTCAGAAGCAAGGTAAACCCAAATCGAGAAAAAATTCAATTTTTGTCGTTAAGTCCACTTTCTATCGTTGTTTATGAAGACTTTTTTCAAAATCAATAAAACCTGTTTTTTTTCTAATATTTGGTAGGCTGGGCTTTAAAAAATGAAAAAAGCAAAGTTTTTGCCAACCCTGCATTACAGTACATACATATCTAGTCGAGCGGTAGCTCGATGAGAGCCAAGTCCGTACGTAGTCTCAGCTACATCCTTGCACTGTTTACACGAAGTACTTCCAGACGGTTCTGAGCATACTGTATCTCCGGAACTAACAAATCTAGATATCTCTAGTTTGTTGTGATGAAATGAGGCACCATTCACGACACATCAAATTTAAGATATATCGGACCGAACGTCTGGAAGTTATAGCACTGTGAAAACACCACTTTTGCCGTTTTCTTCTCCGTCTCCTCCTTCTTCCGTCGTCACCTGAAAACTCGCTACAGGTCAAACGAATCGTCTGATTTGTCTGTTTTTTTCAGGGATTATGTAAACTCATGTGAAATTGTGACTTTTGAATCTTTTAACTGGAAGTTGCTTTTGAAAACCGCAAGTAAGATCATTTCACACGCATTTTTAAAGTTTTTATTATTTTTAAAAACCATTTCAGCACATATTTCAATGACATTTGAAAAATATGTTTGTATGAATATACCAGATCGATTGTGTGTGCAAGATTTGTCAATTGATCATTTTTAAGCGGAAGAGATCGGAATAATAACTTTCAGAAATGAAGAATACTGTCGTATCGACGAATGGTCCGATTTGTCTGATTTTTTCAGGGATTATGTGGACTCATGAAATTGTGAATTTTGAATCTTCTAACCGGAAGTTGCTTTTGAAAACCGGAAGTAAGATCATTTTACACTTCAAGTTTTTGTTTTTTTAAAAATCATTTCACGACACATTTCAATGATATTTCTAAAATATGTTCGTATGAATATACCAGATCGATTTTGTGTGCAAGATTTGTCAATTAATCATTTTTAACCGGAAGAGATTGAAATAATAATTTTCAGATATGAAGAATACTGTCGTATCGACGATTAAATCACGGCCACCAATGAACCATCGGAAACTTTGGGTACTTTTTTCTTCGCTCTATCTATCTGAATGATCGTCACCTGACAACAGAGAGATAATGAATGTCAAATGAAAAAGCTGATATTTATAAATTATCACGTTGATACCTTATTGCGTGATGATGCAAATTTTACTGATAAGTATATTTCAAGTATGGTATTTGAAGAATATTCCAACTTGAAGCCCATTTTGGGCCATTCAATGCTGATATACGATAGAGGAGGAAATCAATCAAGAGACAGTATTTATTCGAACGAAAATTTGATAACACGGACGAAAAATATATTCTGATGCAATTGTGAACAAGCAAATGCACGAAAAAACCCTGTAAAGATTGACGGTGGCGGGGATCGAAACAAGTCTGATATGCCCCTTCACCTCCCGGATCACATTCACATAAAGCGAGTGCGTTAAGCACTGCACTGCATGTGCCGGTAAGAAGATTTATAAATTGAAATTAAATTGAATGCTTTGATTGATTTTTGGCTTTTTCATTCCATGAACTGTGTTGGAAAATTTCTGCCGACATGCATTCTATTTGAAGCTACGTCAGCTCCTGCGTCAACTAGAGTTGAACCTTGATCTTTGACGTTGGTCTTTGATAACAAATACGCCTGGCTTTCGATTAAGGATTTTATGATTGATCACCCGTACATATGATTATAATAATTTAATCAAGACCTTTATTCTATGATGTTTCAACCTTCTAGTGTGGTAACATACATTTGGCTTCCTGAATCAATAAATTGTATCATTCATTTTCTGTCGACTCAAATCTGCGCTCTAAAATCACGATGGCTATCCCAGTACTCAGCCGGCTGGACCCAGTGTGGGTACTGGATTACGTCACACTACCACTGCTCAACGCTGTTATATGCGTATGGGCAGACCTTGCTTACCAAGGTTATATTTAGAGACTATGATGTGTAGGGCTTGAAGCATAAGTGAAAGTCTGTTTCTGTCGGTTGATAATTGTTAAAATCCTATGCAATATAACATGGTCTGACTGGTTTGACCAGGTAGCAAAGAAACTTTTACTCATGCTTCAAGCTCTGCACACTTGGATATACTCGCAGTCTGCCCGATATAGTAATTTAATTTATCATACTCTATTCACTTGGGACTTGGGTGCATCCGTGGTGTTTGGTGTGTAGTTATTATCTTATTTGCCTGTAAATAACTTCGTATTATTCTCCCTCATATCGACTAAAGCATCTTGCTGTGCTAGCGTGTTACTTGATCTGATTGGTTTGGTGGCATTCCTGATATTATTCATTCATACAAAAACAGGTACATAAAAAATGGCGGTGACCTCCTCAAACGCCGGGGTATTCTCTCTTGCTAATTTTAATAATAGAAGCGTAAACAGTACATATAACGATAGAAATTATAATTCAATTGATTCAGTTAATGTTACCGTGTTACCGCGCAATTTGATCAAAGAGCATACCAAAATGCAATAAATGTTAATTGTGAAATACAAGATATTAGACGGGTACTAGAGATGAACCAAAAAAATGCCGCGATGTGTTACAATCGACAGGAAGGAATAAATGAAGAATTCAAGAACCACATGAGAAACTGAAAAGAGATATAAAGACCATACATATACAAGCAAGAATTACAGAGGTAAGCCTACAAAGAGAATTTTCAATATGTAGGAATGAGAATCAGTGGTTGCAAGGAAAGATACAGTAAGTAAGCCAAACAAACATAGGCCTAATCTCACATCTTGGCTCACATCCAACATTCGACACATATCGAATGTCAGACGATAGGCCCACACCGTCGACCAATCAATATCAATCGCCAAAAACAACTCGTGCTCATACAAATCTAATCGAAAATCCACAAGCGCAGCTCAAGCGAATTCCGATTCATTCAGCCACAAATCAAATCTGTAGGCCTACACAATCCAACCATTCAAAAATCAAAAAGCACAAGAAAAGTGTCATCATTCTGGCCGATAGTCATATGGTAGGAAACCAAGTGAACCTCTCATAACAGCACTTGGCTCACAAGATTTTAAAGTACAAACTTTTTTCAAACCAAACGCACAAATGAAGGAAGTAATCAGCAACTTTAAAAGCACTGCTTCATCTTTGAATATCAAGGACACAATGGTGATAATTGGAGGAGGTAATGATGGGGATGAAACATGGCAAACATCAATTGACAAAGATATTGACTTCATTGTCAAATCACAAGTAGAGGCCAAAGCCAAGATTATCATAACCTCAATCCCAATCAGACATGATGAAGATGGAAAATACCTAAATGAAAAAATTTTGAAACTGAATAAAGAAACACAGACTAAGATACAAACAAATGAGAAAATCGAATTCGTCAACCTGAATATATTGAGCAGATAACATTTCACTAAACGCGGGTTACACCTAAACAAAACAGGGAAGGAAGAGTTGTGCAGAAAAATACAACAAGCAATAAATGCCAAGAATAAGAAAATGAAAAGTTTTTCAGAGGTCCTGATAGATCTCATAGATTTCACAGAAAAAAATGAGACTGAAGTCAAAACGTTGACAAAATCGGGAATTCAAGAGACTGACATCACAGAACATCAAGGTACAGATGAGAAAGATAATGCAGTGACGGTGATTAACCCAACAGCCAGAGGTGGGCAAAATACTCAATAAAAATGTATTTGAAATACAAAATACAGATACTGAACTACAGAGTATTTGAAATACAAAATCCCAGATACATTGAAATTAAGTATTTGAAATACAAAATACAAATGTATTTTCAAAATACAAAATACATTTCGTGTGTGCTAAAATTCAAGAAATGCGACTAGCTTGGCCAACTATTTGCTTCAGTAGAACTATTTTTTTTTTTCAATCTGAGGAGTAAGGCATTTATCAAGAAAACATATGGACGTACAGGAGTGACTGTTTATTTTTCATATATTTCTCTAAAAATTGCACACCTATATCAAGATATATGCTTCTGCCATCTTGTGGACATAATCAAATTATTACGTCATTTGGCATTTCCTCCCAAACATAAGCTAATGGCTCATGTGGGTTTGCGAGGAAGAATATTTTTGTTTATTGCTAGCCATATTATGCAGGCCTATTTATCATAATGATTAATAAGATGCACCCCAAAAAATAGATTTTTTATTATTAACTGTATGCACGCCCGGTTTGGTTCAGTCAGTTAAGAAGTTGCCTTAGAAATTGTGAAGTCAAGTCGGGCGTGGATTCGAATCCTGCAGAAGGCATAGGTTTTTTAAACGTCCATCATTCATCATTTCTTCTATCATCCGCTCATTCGTACCATGAAGAGCGAACAGGGCGAATATGCTGTATAGCCTTGGCTGTTGATCGAATAGGCGGAGTTATTGTTAGGCACTCGAAACTAGGTACCCGACAAAGTACCCGACCACATAGGCCTAGCTAGTTTTTGCATCTCGTTTGGTTGAAAGTTGATCATCTTTTAATCTTCTATATTGATCCCTTTTGTTTTATAAAAATGAACCTACCACACCACATGCCATAACCATACTTCCGCTCGTTTGATCCAGAGCCAAGACTAAACAGCATAGATTGTGGAGGAATCATTAACATAAATCGCGTGTCTCCAGATCGACATCTCGGAGTGAATGCAATGCTCTGCCGATAATTGACACTTTGATGCGAATGCATTGTTTTATCAATTACTTGAACTTTTCAATGTATTTTGACAGAAAAATGTATTTTGAAAAATACAAGATACTCAAATATTGAGTATTTGAAATACAAAATACATACATATACATTCAGGACAGGTATTTGAAATACAAAATACAAATACAAATGTATTTCAAATACGTATTTGAAAATACATGTATTTAGATACTGCCCATCAGTGCCAACAGCAGAGACTGAAACAACCACTCATCTTGAAACATCAATTCAACTAGCCATGGAGAAACATCAACATTCCAAAGAACAAGAGACTGAGAATATGGTCACAGAGCAAACACCAAGAAAAAACAGATCAAGAAGAGATGAAAAACCAATAGAAAAATTGGACTTATGACAAGATGATGAACACTCAACACTCCACATCTTACACCAAAATGTACGAGGTATTAGAAATAAAATTTTAGAGATAGAGATATTTATAGACTGATGGCTTCAAACTTCACCAACCAAAATAGATTTTTTATTTTTCAGCGAACACCATTTAAAAGAAGATGAAGTAAATTTTATAAATATAAATAACTTTTCAAAAGCTGCAATTTTTAATAGAATGGAACACAAAATGGGAGGAGCAGCCATTTTTATTAATAATATGTTGATGAATCAAACTAAGGAGAGAGAAGACATAAAGAAAGAAAGCAGGGAGAAACATTTTGAATGTGCAGCAATAGAATTATTCCAGCCCGAATCAAATAGATGAGAGAAATTGCTTAATACCATCAATAATAATAATATGCATATATAGATCCCCTATAGGATTCATTGACACCTTTTTCAATGAATTAGAAATTATAGTTACAAAAATCACAAGAAAGAAAAAAAACATTGTTATAACAGGAGATTTTAAAATAGATCCTTTGAAAGAGAGCAGAGAGAGTGAACAATTTCAAAATCTTCTAAAATCATTCAATTTAAACTATACCGTAAAAACTCCTACTAGAATAGATGTAATTAACAACACAGCAACATTAATTGACAATATAATTACAGATATGCAAATGGTCAAAAATGCTGATGTGATCGACAACAACTCATCGGATTACTGTGCTCAAATATTACAAATTAACTACAGTCACAAAAAACCACATCCAAAGATAATAAAAAAGAGACTAATAAATCACAAAAATTCAATTCAATAATAATCTCAAAAATGCAAATTGGGATCTTGTATTCAGGCAAAAAAAAATCAAATGAACAATCAAATACTTTTTTAAACATCTTCATATATCACTTAGATCAAAACTTCTCAATTAAAGAGATAAAAATTCGAATTAACTTGAAGACACAAAAATGGATAACAAGTGGTATAAAAATATCAACCATTAACAAACGATGTCTACACATTATATCGCAGCATTTCAAACACTGCAGATTCATTCAAGATGAATACATGAACTATAAAAAAATACTTGAAAAATTAATTATAAAAGCAAAAGTGAATCACATGGAAAACGAAATAGACAACTCCGACTGTGAATCCAAAACTATATGGAATATCATAAATCGGCAAAATAAGAAAATAAACTCTGCAAAAATTGATGTAAATATGAAAATAGAAGATGACACAGACATAACGAAAAATCCTCAAGAGTATTGCAGAAATATTTAATAAATACTATGTAAATGTAGCTCACAATTTGACAATGCATTTAAAAACCGCCTCCACTAATCACAAAGCAAACCTATATTTACATAAAACAAATAAATCACCAAATCATTCAATATTTCTAAAACCAACAACTGGAACTGAAATAATAGAAATAGTAAAAAGATTAAGAAATGAAAATTCTAGTGGAATAGATGAAATTTCAATATCTCGCATGAAGAAATGCATAATGTAGGCCTATATAGTCACACCATTATGTTTTGTTTCTAATAACTGTCTAAACGAAGGATTATATCCAGAAAAACTAAAGCCAGCAAAAATCAAGCCTTTATTTAAAAAAAGGAAGTAGGGCCTACATTGCAAACGGAAAATTACCGCCTTGTTTCTCTTCTACCGCCTTTTTCGAAAATCTTGGAATCAATTATTAATATACGCATTACAGAATTCTTAAACAAAAATAGTATACTATCGGAAAGTCAAAACGGATTCAGAAAAGGTAGATCAGCAAACAACACAATTGAACGCTTCTTAAAAAATATTATAAATAGCTTAGAAAATCGTGAACCTGTAATTGGAATATTTTGTGATCTATCGAAGGCCTTTGACTGCATAGATCACGACATATTACTGGACAAATGCCGGTATTATGGGATAAGAGGAACAGCCCACAATCTTTCAAAATCCTATCTCAAAAATAGAACACAACAGGTAGAAATAAACCACACCAATTCGAACGGCATAGAAAGTAAATTCATATCTAACACAGAAGAAATTGTTGTAGGAGTACCACAAGGATCTATTCTAGGTCCATTATTATTTTTAATTGTTCTAAATGATCTTCCAATAAATGTACCGGGATCCGAGTTATTTGCAGATGATACCAATATCATAGCACAAGCAAAACAGGGGTCAACACTCACAGAGGTAGCAGAATGTATAAGCTGGAACAATCTACCAAGTGGTTTGACAATAATAAATTAATACTAAACAACAACAAAACAAACTTCATCCACTTCCATTCTGAAAAAATAGAAATATTAGAAAATATCCCATGTGTAAATGATAAAATGAATAATTCAAGCATAAATAAAGTAACTTCAACTAAATTCCTTGGTATCACAATGGATGAAAACCTGAAATGGAATGAACATATTAAAGCATTGAGTAAGCAATTCAACTCTGATTGTTTTGCAATAAGATCCATAAGACTAATATCTGATATATTAACTAGTAACTAGTAGACTTGACTGTGTATTTCTCTAACTTCGAAGCCCATCTTAGATATGGGATTACATTCTGGGGAGGTTCGACAAACAGTAACAAAATATTTACTATACAGAAACGAGCCATCAGAATAATAATGATGGTCAAACCTACCACACACTGTAGGCCACTATTTAAAAAATTACATATACTTACATCTCATAGTATGTATATACTCCAATCTATAATGTATGTAATGTAATGTAATGTGAAAACAAACTTTTCAACAATTCAAAAAAATAACGAGCTTCACTCACACAACACAAGAAAAAATAATGATGTGCATGTCAGCAGATGCAACACTAAACATACTCAAAATAATTCGGACTTCATTAAATCAAAACTGTATAATAAATTACCGGATGCATTAAAAATCGTTACATCCATCACAAAGTTTAAACTCTTATTAAAGTATTTACTTCTAAGTAAAGCGTATTACTCAGTAGAAGAATTCTTGGAAGACAATATTAAAGGCTATAACCCCAACGAATATCAAATTCAACAAGTCACCAAAAATAAATTTAGAGATCAATTCAGAAACAAATATAACATGTAAACTCCACCATCCATAAAACATGGGATAAACTCACATGTGTGAGTAATAAAGAGTATTGTTCTCAATACCTTCATTGAGTATTATGCAGTATCATTTATTATTATTGTACTAGTATATTATTGCATTCATACATAGTATTATGAGTAAACCTCAATACATAATTATCTATGTTCCTAACTTACATCATTGAGTTTTTCTTATAATGTTTATCTTATCTCATCCTAATCCTAGAAAACATTACTTCACAAAATAATTATTATTTATACTTTTTAATAAAAATGTCTGCACAATCCAGCATCATGTATATCCATACACACTGCATTAAGGATTCTCAAAAATATGACAATAAACGTTAGGCCTATTATTATTATCATTATTATTATTATTATTAGGTAAAATTGTACAAATTATTATTGCTTATTATCCAACCGCCAATATCTCACAATCCTTACAACAATCAACAATCAGCGTCAACAATAAAATGTTTAGAAAATTACAATGAAGGTTCAACAATGGAAGTGTTACCATTATAATAGAACGTCATTATTCGAGTTTTACGAAAATTATGCTTGATATCACGAGTTGGGACGATTGGCCGAGTGGTTAATACACTGATCGTCATTCAGGAGAGCGGGGTTCGATTCCCGTCATGGTCGACGATCCTGACAGCTGCATGGGTTTTTCGTGGTTTCCCTCTGTCGTTCAGGTTAATACTGGGATGGTTCCTTAACAACAGACTACGACCGACTCCTTTTCACTATCCAAAAACACCTAATAAAATAACCTTTCATCTCATCATCCCACCATCTCATATCATTCACTGACGCCAATAGATCGTAGTCATCAGAACAGTGTGTCGTTAAAACCAAAATAAATGAATGAAAGAATACGAGTTGAGTCAAGGCGGCGAAGTCATAATGTAAATATTACTCTGCCTCTGCGACCATTCACAGACTTTGTAGCTGTTGATCACCTAGTAGGCCTACTATAGCCGCAAAATGATCAGAATCTAATTAATTATCTAGATCTTACAATGATTGAACTCGCATTCGAATCAGAATCTATCATTGGGTTTCAAGACTAGCAAAACAAGATCTCTGCTTGTCGCTATCCATTTCTAAATGTGGCAACCATTATCTTATCGACTCGCGTAGTAAATCGTAATGGTTTCTAGACTTGACATCCTGGACATAGTGACATTCAGGCCCAAAAGTCAGTGCTTTGTCCACACTGATGACTGATCTCTCATGGATAGCGTATACAGTAAGAGAAGAGTGAAGTCAGGAATAAAAGAGCACTAAGGCCCGGTATTACCAAGTCCAGTTAGCCTTTATCTGACAGTTCAAACTTGTTATCACCATGGTTACCTATGCTATTTGTTTTCATCAACTCTCAGATAAATACTAACTGGCCGTGGTAATACCGGGTCTAAGCCTGATGTTTGCCAAAGATGTCTGCACTGGGCCATGGCCCATGCGGGTGGCGTGGCCGAGATCAGTGAGCGCGATTGGCCATTGATTCAGGTACATGAATTTGATATGCAATAAGAGAAGAGTGGAATCAGGTAGGCCTCGTAATAAGATACAGTTGCAACTTGCCACATCTCTTTGACGTTTGTCAATCTTGATATCTTCTTTCACAGTTGAATGAACCTACTAAGTGGTTAGAACAGTATATACTAATATTTTTGGGTTGGAAGTTGGACCTTGGAAAAGGTTCAAGGTGATGAAGAGGGAATGCCCGGACGCGAATATTTTTTTCAACTACTAGCTTTGAAAAACGGCCAAAGTAGCACATCGCTCGCATTTCTTGTTCATGACGTGCAATAGCATGCTATACATATTTTCTCTCGAACGCCAATAAAGTTCAAACCTTACCCAGCCAAACCTATCCTTAGCCAAACTAAGATTCAGAAGGCAGGCACTCCGTTTATTCGCGAGCATGTATGTAATGAGTCTATTGAAAGCGAGAAATGCGAGCAGTGCCTTACTATTGAACACTTTTTAAAAGTTGGCAGAATAAGAAATACTCACTGCCCATACAGAGTTTCGAGAAAGAATGAAGACAATTATAAAATGAGTATTTTATATTATGAAATAACGCACATTTTTTAAGATTGCAGTTTTGCGAAAAATTGGAATATCATGCAATTCCTCCCTCATATTATACATAAGTTGAAGAATCATGGGATATTATAAAATACAATATTATATAGGCTATGTACATTAGTGGGCCAATAAGCTCACTTTCACAATGTAACTGATTGCATAACGAACTTTATATAGAAGTAGGCCTATACTGAACTCTACGAGTAATGGCGTTTGTTGACCAATATCATGTCCCGTCATGCATTGGAAAACCAACGTACCAAAACTAGTGATCGACTTTCAGTGTACTAAAAAGTAGAAGCATTTTACAGACAGATGTTGAAGATGAAATCCATTAGAAAGTTTCATGTATACCTATAGAGTACTAAACAAATTCGTAACAAACAGTATAAAATAATCTCTCGTATATATAGTGTATGCCTGTTCTGTTACAACAAGACGCCGTGTAGCTACGCTCGATTGCTCTCGCTTTGTCAATGTAGCAAATGGCAGAGGTTACGTTTTGAGCAGACTATACCACTCTAAATACAACTTTAATGAACTTAATACAAAGTCAATAAATAATAATACAGCTCAACTTTTTACAAAAGGCATGTCATTCTCGTATACAAGCTTTCCTCCTGCTTGGCACTGCCTACACCATAATCCACAGGAAAATCTGACATGATTTTCTTTGGCAGAAAGAAACATTTGAACTTGATTCATATACATAAAATCATTAATAATTTTTTGATTATAGTATATAGTATCAGCGTTTATGTATCTCTATTTATGTTTGTGTAAGCAACCACTTAGTGTATTTCTGTGTTGGTTTATAGTCTTTCCTACATTATGTTTTGTAGATTTGCTTCTGATCCAAACCTCATTTCAGACGATTTGCCTCTTGAGTTGCAATAAGTTTGTATTGTTGAATTTTACCAAGTCAAGAGGCGCGGATGGCTCGTTGCGTTTGGTTTGAGTGTGCCAAACAAGAATCTGAAGATGAAAATGTATTTATTAATTGAAATTAACGACCACACCAACAGCTATATTATTAGGGGTTACGAACGAGTATATCAAATGAATGATTTTCACAAAAAAACATCCTTATGTGCGGGAATCGAACCCAAGCCCGACTTGACTTCAGTTTCCCAAGCACAGCCAGGCCAGTCGCGCGGCAATGGAGAACTAAATAATTTAAAAGAATACCATGACTGGAAATTACTCTCTGTTCTATCTTTTAGCTAGAATATTGTTTAACTTTCTTGTAGGACTATATAGAACGAACAATTTGGGTTGTAGCGTCTCGAGTATTTCTTCTAATATTCCACTGCACGAAAACCCAAGACATTTTTACCGTAGCCCATCCCGATATGAATTCCAAAAATTAGAAAGGATAATGAGGAAGAAGAAGATGAAATAGGGAATAACAATGAAATTTTAGTATTTTTGTCAACTCGTCGATAGTCGAATTGACTAGTAGTGGCGAGTTAAGGGTTATCAAAGACTGTCGTCTCGTTGACTGTTGTGCCTATGGCTTCAACATCGACGTTTGGGACTTTCATGTTGAACTTGTCAACTTGTTAAGATATTCAAGTGTGCTCCCATTAATATGCATGCCACTGATATAGAATCACTGAAATTAACTTTACTTGACTTCAATATGATTGACTTGTTTCTTTTTGGCTTTTATTATTGCACTTTTTAGTATCTATCAACTTGTAATCATTTTTTTCTCTCAGTTTATAAATTCTGATATTGAAAAACCACCGTAACAAAATAGGGTATAGACCTATATAATACATATGCCGATGCGCTCCTTCTGCCTGATGTTCTTTTGTTCTTCTGTCATAGTCGCTCACCGCCTGTTAGAGTTTAGAATCCCGACTATCGTTGGAACCACCATACTTATGAAAGGATTTTGTGGAATTGCCTCGGGGTTTTCGGTTTACTTACTTGTGTGCAATTATCAGCCTTCAGTTCAATCTCTTTAGGCTCGAAAGGCGAGAGGCTTTTCAGAAAACCATCTTCTTCAAATCCTGGTCTATAAGGCATACTCGCTTTGGGTCTCTAGAAAAGAGCGGACAAAGAAATCGTTAGACGCATTTTAATACCAACTAATCTATGTATAAAATAGATGAATTATTTACGCCTTGGAGGAGGAGGGTGGGGGAGAATTTGTTGATAATTATTTTTATAAATGGTAATGTATTATATTATATGAGTGTGAAATTGTTTTCTGTGTTCGATTATTGAGCAATTTTGTTAAAATTCAATAAATTTCATATAGATTATATTCATACGAACAGTATTTTGCAATTCGCTTGGTGGCAATTATGGTGAATTGAACACTATTATGTTATATATTATTATGACTAATTGTATATGCAAAGTTTAGTAGATTAGGTTCATTATTGATTATCTCTATGGCATAATGGAGGAGCCGTGTTCATAACTATAGTTATTAACATGGCACTTCACTAATATCGCGTATCATTTCAGAACCGTAGAATAACGTGACCAAACCATTAAGGTGATTGGCTAGGTAAAAGGGGGACGGGAAGAGATTAATAGTGAAGCATGGTCCTGGCCTCTGGGTATATTTCGTTGCATTTTGGGGGAATGAACAGTATCAGTATGATATAATCCTGGGGAGTTTGGTGTACTTTGAGTATGCCATAAAGAGACTGGAAATGAATTCGAGATTTAGATTTTCTGTGGAAGTGAGTTATTTTTTGTATTGTATATAATCGGGGTCAATTCATTCATAAGACCTGAGATTTCTTGTCGTAGCTATTGCCTGTAAGCCATACAATAAATCAAGACATCTGCATTCATAGGCCTAGACATATAGCATGCTGTAAAACAGATGATCATTTATACATCAAATCTGGTTTCTTTTGTATTTGTATTTGTATTTATTCAAGGATTTTTATGGACAAACATAATATACAGTATTTATGAACTAAGTCATAGAAAAGTGAACAAACAAAGAGCCAATGCCATAAAAAGTACTTTTAGGTAGATATTAACATATATAATAATTTTACTGTTTGTTAATTGAAAAACGCATCAATACTATAAAAACAGTCCGACGTGTCTAAAATGAGATATCTTTGGAGGATATCCCGGAGTTTCATGTCAGTGGGTAGGTGATTGACACATCTTCTGCCCGATTGGACTTTTTACGTGCAATGATTTAATCATACGATGCCTTAATTCTAGTGAGAATGTGCCTATAGATTGTAGGTTGTCACTCACCTTTAGCAGAAACTCGACGTTAACGGCGAACCCTGCCATATCCACTGGGAACTTCCTACCGGCTATCCAGCCGTCGTAGAACCCTGTAAACGAACCATTGACGACGATTGGCGAGCTCAGTCCAAACTTTGTACACAGACCAACGGGCCACATTGATACACGCTTAGTGGTGCGAATCTGGAACAACCAAAATACAACCATTTATCGTTTCGCTCTTTTTGAAAGAATTCAGTCTATTGAGTTCTTTCATCTGTACTCTTGGTGAATTAAATTTCGGTTCGTGTTGGCTTCCGTTTTATAAATATCATTCGTATATTTCATAGCAATGTTGTAATGAATGAATATTAGGGTTTTAAGGCGCATCGACAGCGAGGTCATTTAGCGCCTGTAGCAATGTTGTAACTGATTATATTGTCACAGAAGTAATTTCTTGCAATCAGTTCATTTATTCTAACATTGAATTCTGACTCATCAAATCTCTTGGACTCTTGATCATCATAGAAATCCCATAACCTGCTTGTCAATTAATTACTTTCACATTAATTTAACTACATCTCTGATCTAAATATATTCAAAATGATTATCTATACACGATCAGGCTGTGACAATATGATATAGGCCTACGTTTAATACTGTACCTACATCTGTCTACATCAGAAAGCATTTCTCTTCTATTCTAAGAAGATCGTTTCCGATATTATTTGGAGAAATTGAAGAAAAATAACGAGAACTTTTGAGTTCAGAGAAAAGTGTATAATGAAGATTAATGCTGCGCATGTGTTCATTTTTTGTCCACACATTATTATGTTGTTTCTGTCTTCGTGATAAAGTGGTAGTTACAATCATGTGATCCTTATTTGCAATAGATATATCGATAATTCAACAGAACTCTGTTTACATTATCAGCAACCAACCTCTTTGATCTTGAATCCATCTCAAATGGAATAAAGTAAATTACTGTTATGCGTTTTTATTTGCATGGATATCCATAAATAAGTCCACTTGTTCTTGGTCTTTGTAATGATACTGGATATTTTGAAATTTAGACGAATTATAGAAATCGAATTACAGAGACACCATGTATACAATTGTGAGACGTCGATGCAATGTAAAAAGAAACTTGCCTTTTCAAATAAGCGACTTGGTTTATCTTGGGCCCAAATCAATATCGATAGATATTGATCCATAGAGTACTGAACATAAATGTTGATATTTGTTCGACTACGGTTCGATTTGAATATTTGTTATTCAACTTACTTTGTCGAGAGCAATACATTATCATCAAATGTACCGTACTTTGAATGAGTTGCCGGCATCACTCACGATGGCTAGGCCTATACCGTTTAGCAATTCACAGTTATCAATAATGCAAACGTTCTGGATTCAGAGACGCATTCAAATGTTTATTTATTGACTCAATTCGGACAGAATATCCGAATCGATTGCGTTTAGGTTAAGGGGAACCGTTCCACTCACAGCGTAGCATTTTCAGTGTCAACATAACATATAAACGATCGCAGTGGCTTTCCAGATGAACATATTGCAGTGAAACTGCTTCATACCGTGTACTGAAAATTGTACTATACATAAAAATATATATATATATATATATATATATATATATATATATATATATATATATATATATATATATATATTGTCGATTTATAATAAACGTTCACAACATGTGATGTGTTAGAAGTATATAACGGTACACACTGTGAGGTAAAAATCGTGGCAAAAATATCGAGTGTTATACCGTTACATACATGATCATTTTGCATGATCTTTTCACTTTTGTTATTATAAAATTTGACTCATGAGAATTTTCGACAATTATTGCCTGCATCAGATGATGTATTGGCTCGGCGCTGAAGAGCGTATACTGGAATAAAGTCAACTTGGTCGCGTGACATGGGCATCGGGGTTCTTTTCAATGAAATGTGGTCAGGGTTTAGGTGTAAGGTTGGACACTCAAGCCCATGTCACACAGCCGAGTCAACTTCATTCCGGTACATGGTCTTCAGGCGCCCCAATGTATTTGTTAATTTTGCCGCTTGCACGGTTCAAGTGTCTTGTGATCATTTACATCTGTAAAATCACCCTTGTGGGGACTTTTTGGCCTACGGAGACTGGGGACTAATACTCCGTAAGGGCAATGCGTCGAGAGAGAGAGAGAGAGAGAGAGAGAGAGAGAGAGAGAGAAGAGAGAGAGAGAGAGAGAGAGAGAAAGAGAGAGAGAGAGAGAGAGAGACGAAAGACGTCGCCCGTAAATTGCACAGGCTCCATACAAGTTATTGCATGAATAAAATATGGCTTCATTTATACCTGTTCGAAAAGTTGTATATCGTAAGTGTTATCGTCGTCAGCGAAGTAAAAAACGCCGGTCGATGCGTTCTTACGTAGCCACTGAAGACCTCGGTTGCGGTTAGAGACGCCGCGTGGCTTGGGACCACGTTTCTCTTTATAGAAGTCAGGCATAGGTGCTGGAAAAAAGGCAAATATTTCGAAGTCATTATTACCCTGAAATGTAGAGATGACTTTGAGTTACAGTTTTTCGGGATAAGCCTCGATTGATCAATGTGGAAATGACATTTGGAGGGGTCTAGCGTTCATAGACGAGCTCAACCGTTCAAGGAGTTTGTCAAAATTCTGTATTGGTAAAACATAGGTTTTTTTCTTCGGTAACGTAATGAAACAAAATTGAAATTGATATCTTTAAAACTATCATCATGAGAATGCACGGCATGGCAGTTTGTATTCCTGGGCTTCTATAGAAGTCCTGGATTTTTTTTATCAACATCGAAACTTGGTACAAATCATTGTTGCCCAATCAAGGCTGTGGTTGGTACATAGGATCGTCTGGACGGGGCACCACAAGGGCCATCTTACCATCCCAAAAGTCCTAGAATATAAAAATAATGTTAAAGAGAGCAGGCAAACGGACTGAAATTAATCAATCTTTGCGTGGTCTATCAAGCGCAGAGTTCAGCATGAGTATTTGATCCAGATTCTGTAGGCCTGCGTTCCTAGCTTATTTCTTATGAAATAAAATGAGAAAAAATTATATTTTAAAAAATTACCGTCGTGAGAATTCATGGAGTGAAAGATCCTAAGCGCGTATGGGATTGCTCTGGTGCACCAGAAAAAACGAACACCGAAAATCTCGAACACCGAAAAAAACGAACACCGAAAATCTCGAACACCGAAAAAAACGAACACCGAAAATGTTATTTCTCAGTGTGACTGACTTACTGTACTCGAGTAGAAGGACGATTCAGGGTGGAGTTACGATATTGTTTCAAAAGTGTGGGGGACTATTCCCCTCCTGCCAAAACAATATACTATCATTTATGAAAAAATCGTTCTTTTCGGTGTTCGTTTTTTTCGGTGTTCGAGATTTTCGGTGTTCGTTATTTTTGGTGTTCGTTATTTTCGGTGTTCATTATTTTCGGTGTTCGTTTTTTTCGGTGTTCGAGATTGCTTTGAGAGCACAAACGAAGCACAAACGATTGGCGAAAAAAATGACTCTTATGCTTTTTAGCCTCCGGTACATCGAAAATTTCGAACAGCGAAAATAACAAACACCGAAAAAAACGAACACCGAAAATAACGAACACCGAAAAAAACGAACACCGAAAATAACAAACACCGAAAAAAACGAACACCGAAAAAAACGAACATCGAAAATAACAAACACCGAAAAAAACGAACACCGAAAAAAACGAACATCGAAAATAGCGAACACCGAAAAAAACGAACACCGAAGAAAACGAACACCGAAAAAAACGAACATCGAAAATAACGAATACCGAAAAAAACGAACACCGAAAAAAACGAACATCGAAAAGAACGATTTTTTCATTCATGATAGTATATTATTTTGGCAGGAGGGGAATAGTCCTCCACTCTTCTAAAACAATATCGTAAGTCCACCCTGAATCGTCCTTCTACCCGGGTTTTGCCTCTTAGTACAGTCACACTGAGAAATAACATTTTCGGTGTTCGTTTTTTTCGGTGTTATGGAGGCTATTCGCGCCTATAGCATTCTATATTAGTTTTTGAGATCCATCGGTTTGGTGGATATTTGGATGTTACAATCCTGATATTTTTGTTAAACACATATAGAAATAAATATCAAATTATTTGTTAAACTCAAATTCGTTATATATTTTACGCTGTTATATTTTAATCCAACAACTTCTTGAAGTGCGTATATTTTATTTATGCTCCACAACAAGTCAAGCAACTCGTCCGATAAATTGACAACACTTTCGTACATCTTCTGAAAATATTACCATTATGAAGCATGGAAAACGAGCACTAGAATTGTTTTTCACAATAATTAGTGCATACGGCAAGACTGGCCATAAGCTCTTGAATAATAGCTGCCAATACTTTCATTTCATGGAGGAAATGAACAAATGATTTCAGCCTTTGTACATGTGTTGATATACGGTTGATTTTTTAAAATTCAACCGAATCGTTACAGTAATCCCATGAAGCACGATTCGACATATATTCAGTTCTCGTCCGCTTATCGTACAACGCACATATGGCGTTTTCCTTACCACTCACCTGTTAGATGATCGAACGGGATCCCGGTTCTGTTGAGCAGCTTTGTCACCTGCATTGTTTTATTAGCAGCATCTTCAATTACCAACCAGTGAACATTAGGGATATGCATCAATGTTTGGCCTAGCCTAGTCAGTTCGGGAATCTGTTCTGGTCTACGATATGTTGGTGTGATTATGTATAAAGGTGGCGGCAGTGTTGGCGTTTCAGTCGATGGGCTGTTCATTGTTGCCAGAGCTGCTACTTGGCTGCAACCACCTAACAATACAAGCAATTTGGTTATTCAGTTAACAATGTCCATAGTTTTGAATATTGATAATAGGCCTATAGATCAAGTCCAACCTTGGATCTAGTCTGTGATTTGTGGCTTTTTTTCATGAAAAAAAATAATAACTTTGAAATATCATGAAAGTCGATTAAGCGTGATATCAGTTTTTTTGGTGAAGGGTATAAGACTATTAAAATATTAAAATCTAATAGGACGGAACACAGATAATTTTCATTTGTTCAAGATGGTATAAGTAAAATGTATTCAACTTGTATCTCATAATTTTCACAAGTATATAGCATACAGTTGGAAAAACACAAGTTCGAGCTGTAGGGCCTAAATATGTTAAAGGTTGGAATTTAAGGTTGATCATTTTATTTCGCATCATTTTGAAATCATTACAAATAGGCCTTCCTGTGTTTCTTTTGGATTGATTTTGGAATTTTAATATCTCATACAATCGGAAGTTATCACCAAAAATGTGATATTTCGCTAAATCGATTTGCATGCACTATCTATCAATTTTGCATATCTCTATTTTAGAATGTGTGTGAAATCCAACAAATCACATAACATTGAGTCTTTTAAAATAATTGAACAAATTTTTGTTTAACTCCGATCAACTTTACTTCAAGCTTCAACTAAACGTTCACGTTTTAGCCCTCTGAAATTAATCAAATTAAATTGTTTAACCATCTATATTCTCTCTCTTACTAACCCATTTGGATTTTTGAGGCAGATAAATAATCAACAAAAGCAATTACTATAGGCATTATATGTTATGTTGTCACATTTTTCAAATTATCACCTCATTCATTTGCTAATTCAATTCAATTGCTAATTCAAGTTGTACTCGTTTTGCGCTCATCTAATGAATGTAATCTAGCCTATAAACTGTATAGGCCTAGATGGTCAAATAATGGAGACTAATCATTTAAAAATCAAATAATAAATCATGATGCAATTATATCGTCTTACATACCTACAGCTACTAATTCTCTACCAACTTGCAGTACTAACTCCCTCAGTATCTTCTGGCCGATAACCGATGCCATAGCGTTATCCAACTGTAATCTCTCGACCGCAGCTCGCACCAGAAGATCGCCGTTCACTTGGGTAGATGGAGTCAACTCTGCGAAGAGTGTATTACCTGAAGGTATCGAATGGAAATAATTCCATTTAGTCAGATCCGGCAGGTTGGAATTATGTGTACATCTTTTGGGAAGGATGCACTATGGTTGATCACTTACTACGATACGATCTATTAGTGCAGAAGTTGGAAGGAATCGGCCGTGGCCTGATATAGTAAGGAACCATTTCAGTTATAGCGATTGAGGGAAATAAAAAGATCAGACACAATGGGCGACCGGCAGGTATCGAACCATAGACGATAGTTGAACGAACCCTGGTCTCCTGAATGACGATACCATCAGCAACTGACAACAAACATTGTTCAACGACCAACATTGGAGCTACAAATAACAGATTCAAGGTTGATAATCGACTGATTTTCAATGTCTTGAGAGCGACTCAAACTCACTTCCGATTTGACTTCTGATTCTGAAATATACTACTGAAATCAGGCCAATTCTTTTTATATTCTAGTGCTATCTTTCTTGTGAGTTGATATCAAATTGAATTCAAGTAGTGAGAAATTGAAAGTACGAGCACACTTTTACCTGGTGCCGGTTGGCGGTCGTGACGTCACAGTTCAACATAATCGATTATATTCTGACATAATCACATTTAACACATTTTCAGGGGCCCAATTTTTGGTTGGTCACAATTTTTGGGGGGTTGTAATTCCTTAATTGTCATTCTCTTGAGTGATAACTATTCGACGCTTTTTTTTAATTCCCCACATTTTTAAAGGGGCTAAACTGTAACATGCATTCTAATCGAGATGGATGACTCCCCATCACCGAACTAAGAGGCGGGTTTTCGGAGCATTTTACCACGTTTCAGTAACACCGATTCGTAATAAAGAATAGTTTACAATATCGGTGAATAAAAAAAAATCAACGAACCCCATAACCTTTATTCAAAGTATTTATGTATATTAAAAATAATAAAATACCCATGGTGGGAATCGAACCCCGGATCCTGGCGTAATAATCAGAAGGCCCCAGGCCCCCTTGAGCTGTTGAGCTTTGCAGACATTCGTACAACGATGGTGGACTGGTGGTTATAAGAATCTTTGAAAGATAATCGTAGCCTACTTCAGAAGTTCGACTATTTTCCCCTACATCGCCTACGCCTAGTTAACGAAATCAGGGGAGGGCCATCCATCTCGATATATATGCTTCCTCATTAAACTGTGACAGATGCGCTTCAGTGGTGAATTTCATCCCTAACTTAATCTTCTATTTAAATTATTTATTATCAATTATTATAATATACGAAATAACTCTCCTATAGCGAGGTTTGAACCGTTGATTTTCGCATTACGAGTGATTGATGTTTGATCGATGGACCTTTGCATACTGTCCGGCGATATTACCACTGATCCAGTGGCGGATACAGTGAGTGATCGCCCCCCTCCCCTCCACCCCATTTATAGGAAGCGACGAAAAAAAGTAAAGAGAAAGAAAGAGAGAAAATAGGAAGAGAGAAGGAAGGAAATAAATATCGTATGAAAGACTGTGTATGCCAAGATTTCATATTTTACATAATTGCATTGAAAATGAATATGGCGTGCTGTTTTAAAATGTCAGATCTAGTAGGCCTATACGTAGATGAGTTGGCAAGAATCAACAAACAACACTACCGTGCTTCTTTCAGGTTGTGGATTATATATTACGATTTTTGTAAATAACGATGACAATAACAAAGAGGGTCGTTTCTAGGGGTGGGCGAAGAGAGGAAATTTAAGCGGTGCTATCGGCGCCCATTTGTGCCTTTCTGTCAGTAATCGTATTCTATTAATCAAACGTAGTATCATTTATGCATCACTGGATGGAGTAAATGTTCTCATAATCAAATATCACTTTTTGAATGACAAATTAATTCAGCGTTTTATTTGCTCGGAACAGCCATTTGGCAAAATTAGTCTTGTTGAAATTCATATAACTTATTCCAGGAATTTCGTGTAGTTCCTGAAACCCGTAAAATCGTACTATAAAAAGTAAATTTTCGAATATTTCCCTGCGGGGCATGGCTCCCTCTTTGCATTCATCTTCAATATGCACACTCAGTTTTGAGAGCGCACAATTGAGTGCTTTCCCGGGGCGCTCAAATGGCATGAAACGGCCCTGCATGCAGCTACAGATATTGGTTTTGGCGTAATTTTTCATTTCATAATTAGAATGATTTTGGCATCTGAACCTTATCTGAAACACGCTAAACCGTATTAAAAATGGGTGTAATCTAAAAACATTCCCTGCGGGGCCAGAAGGGGGACTTCTCCCCTTGCCCCCAGCAGGTTGCCGGCTCCGCGATAACGGGCCGTTGCACACAACTCTTCTCATGTGGCATTTTCTTTTCCAAACTGAAATCGCGCCCCCCCCCCCCCCCCCCCCCAAGAATGTGACCTGGATTTGCTGGATCCACCACCACTGCACTGAACCATGAGTAAGCCAATAGAATGATAGGCTATGCTTTATTAACTTATTTAACCAGAAGTACCCTAGGCCTATATGTCGTATGAAATGTAAGTCGGTATTTTTCGCGGTAATTATGCTAGCAAATCATAACAGCAACATTTTTAAAAATTGTTTATGAATGAATAAATTAAAACTAGCAATAAGCCATTTTGAAATATCTATAAAATAATCATATGATTTGGGTGATATTATACCCATATTGAAATCGAATGGACGTACTCAGAATGTTTTTTATTTCTTAATAATTTGTTTCAATCAATTGAATACACAATTTTTATTTTTACTAAAAAAAATGAAAAATAAAACATTATTTCTAATAATAATTTCAGAATTGCATACCGACGTACCTATTCTAAAATGAAAAGATATCATCAATAAATTAAAATCATTCTGAAATATCAATATAATCGATCTAATATGAAATCGTGAACACATTAACACTAAACTTGAATATTGGCATTATTACCCAGAAAATCCGATCTATGAATTGAAGCAAATAATTAAATTCTGCTAGTAAATAGATGATAAAATCTAAATTGTTCACCGATATAGGCTATCATCTCATTTAAATTATCTATATAATATAATCTATATATATATATATATATATATATATATATATATATATATATATATATATATATATATATATAAATTATTCATATAATATATATAATCGATCCAACATGAATGTTTCGAGCTTATATTATTTAGTTGATTCGAAAATATGAGAATAAACGATCGTTTCTTCACGGATAAATCATCAGTTATCAGAGCCCTATAAATTACAACATCTAAAAATAGAATATTCATAACCAACATACTTTATCACAAGCCAACACTGAAAGTCATTCAATTATTTCCTGATCGTTTACTTACTATCAATCATCAATCAAATTAATATTCTGAATCCACGATCGGTTAAAATATCCATACAATGATTTATTTATTCATTTATTTATTTATTCATATAATACACTTACAACTTCACAAGTGCTTTTTGATCTGATTACAATTTTTAGGAAATGACAATCTTGATAAAAAATTTAAAAAACTATAATAAAGTCAATCCCTCAAAAATGTGACTCCCAAAAACTAAAACCACTTTAGCTACGACACCCGGTAATTAATATCCCTGAAGGTTAGTTAAATGTGGTTAGGTTAGAATATAATTAATTCGGTCGGACTGTGACGTTACGATCATCTCGCAACAGGTAGAAATAAAATTGCGCTAGCTCTCTCATTTCCACACTATGGGCCCTACTTATGTATATATATTTGAAAGAATTATGCTTCATAATAATAATTATAATATTCGTTCATGATAATATTAATAATTCCCAAGTAATCAGAAATGAATTGAAAGAATAGTAGATTATTGAAACATATGTCTCATTCATATTACTAATGGGTATTTCATAGTGTTATGAAACTATATTTCATTTTATAGTACGTTATTATAATACCAGAAAAAGAGTAGAGGTAAAATTAAAAACTTACTAAACTATATAAATCATTATTGAACTCGCAAATTGACCATTGTGGATCGTCCGCCCTCGTGATGTCACAAAATATAAAAACCAATCAAGTGGACAGTGAAGCAGGGGAAAATAGGGAGATAACCAATCAAGGTATCTAAAATTTCCCCTGCTTCGTATAAGTCACGCCCATCTACATTGGTCAATTGAATCGGTGTCTTCCTTAAAGGACATCACAAACCTAAGGCTTGATTTTTATGAATAATGACGCTCTTTCTTCATAATTTCAGAGGAAAACTAGAAATCATCATCTCAAATTCAGAAATTCAAATTCATATATTTGTGCTCCAAGATCCACCCCTTTTCTGAGTTGTGACGTAGACATCACCCGATTCTGTCTATTCTTCGGTACAGAATCGAGTTGTGCCTATACGTCGTGACTCGAAAAAGGGCAGATCTTCGGAGGACAAATAAATAAATTATAATTTATATTTGAATAAGGGTTGTAATTATTTTTCAAGCAAGTTGACATACAGAATTACGTCTCCGTGACTACCCAGATATCTTTTCCCATTTTGAAAATTCGCGTCTACGAACCGTTGAAATCGACTTTCGTGTTTGTTTGCACCTCAACATTTAGATCATTTCTTGCACCAAAGCCGTAATACGCACTTTCTTCTTGCACCAGCAACACTTCAGTATAGGTTGGTGCAACCCAAACAAACAGGCCGGTATAATGTTTCTAAATAATAAAATAAATAAATAATCAAAATAAGTAAATAATCAAAATGGGGTGATAAGATCGCCATTGTGGTGCCCCGTCCAAACGATCCTATCTTTCATCCATAGCCTTAATAGGGGAACAATGATTTTGTAACAAGTTTCGATGTTATTTAAAAAAAAAAAAAAATCCGAAATTGATGTGATCATTTCTAGTTTTCTCTAAAATTAGAGGAAAAATAGCGTCATTATTCTTTTCAAATCTAGCTCCAAGGATGTGCGAAATACTAACCAATAGCACCGAATTCTCCGTGATCTCGTAAAATATCGTCTTATAAACGGGTTACTTACCGTTGGAACCGGTTGGTGTGTGCACAAGCCATGTGTTGGACACGTGGTACTGTGCGAGTACTAGACCAACGCCAACTAACAATACCAACCACATCTTCTTTGACGGTTTCATCGAGCCTGGAGAAAACATAACAACAAGGTTATCTCCCGGTACTACAGTATCTGATAACAAGGTCTGAAAAGTGAAAATAATTTTTTTTTTTTTGTATTCTAAAGAAAAATTGTAATTGCATCTACATAGTCTATACTGAAGTTTAGAAGTATACTGGCTAATGGTTATTTGAGGACCAGTATAATCTGTCGTCGCACATTGAAATGCTGTCCGTAGTTTAAAATGATTGGCGTGGTGTGATATTGTAGGCTTCTTGTAACGCTTCTAAATTTAATTCTAATTCAGTTTTCACTAGGTCAACGTACTCTGATGATAAATATTGAATAATATCTATTGGTGTTAAGTTGTTAACTAAACTTAATAACGATAACAATAACAATAATAATAATTAATTAGATTGTGTATTTGATTTGCTTGATCTCGAGCTGTATATAGTAAATTTGTCATGGTTTTAGCCCTGTTTGTATTGATTAATTAATAACTCATTCATTCATTCATCCGTTAATTAATTCCAATTAAACAATTTTTGGTGACAGCTGTTGCCTACCGGGTTAGTTTCAGCTGATAGTAATAGCATTTCTATGCCACTGATAGAGCGCCGATCTAAGGTGACTCGAGTGACTCGAGTCACGCTTCATAGTGACTTGAACGACTTACTACGATCACACCGACTCTAGGATGTTTTCCACCATTCTACAACCTGGAAGCCAATCGAACGAACAAATTGGGTTATCTGCGTTGAAAAAAGAATGGAACAGGCTTTCATTCACCAGAAAAGTCATCCATCATTGTCATTCTTATCATTTCAGTTACATATATATATATATATATATATATATATATATATATATATATATATATATGTATATTGAGTTTTAACGACGCACTATACTGATGGCTGCGATCTATTGGCGTCGGTGGATGATGAATGAGATGATGGGATGATGAGATGAAAGGTTATTTTATTAGGTGTTTTGGATGGTGGGAAGGAGTGGGTCGTGGCCTGTTGTTAAGGAACCATCCCAGTATCAACCTGAACGACAGAGGAAAACCACGAAAAATCCTTGTCAGGATGGTCGACCATGGCTGGAATCGAACCCCGGTCTCCCGAATGACGGTTCAGTGTGTTATACCACTCGGCCACGCGACCATTTCAGTTACCAGAATGGCAGGATCCATTGATTAATTCTGTATCGTGTTTCGAACAGAAATTCAATTTTATCTCATAAATATAACTTATTGACTTTCTTCAACTCACATTCGACTGTTGTAAAGGTGTTGAATGGAATTGGTTGAAAACGGACATACAATCGATATGTATTTCTTAATCTTGACTTTATATTCCAATTGTTAATTGTAATATTAGACTGATTAAAAATCAAAATAAATCTTTAGAACAGTAGACACTTAAGCAGGGTTTCCAGTTCCGATTTTTTCTTGTCATCCGACACGATTTTTGCTACTGTCCAATCACAAGCCAGTATTCACCTAAACAACATGGCGGATTACGACACCGAAACGGTGTCGTGAATCTCACAGTATAAGTTCTCTACATTCAAAAGTACGAATTACCTCGTTTCACAAAATCCGTAAATCTGATCTGACATTGCTTTTGTCCGCGAGGTAATTGTCAATCGGAAGTAGCCCTATAGTATACAGTTGTTCTATTTCGACATAGCCATTTACGAAATTCAATTGCATTTGCACCTCACATAATGTTAAATCAAAATGTGTAATCGATGCCAATTTTTTAAATTTTGAGTGTGAGTGTGCTTCATTTTGTCTCCCGGAATGAGTGAGAATGTGAGATGTGTAAGATTGTAATACATTTTACGTTTTCACATATACCCAATAGGTGCGCGGCTCATAGGTTTATATCAACTTTCGTTACGTCTTTGAATTTAATTGACTGATGAACTTTTGGACCTGTTAGCATGCTTGTTAGCTTGTATACCCGTATTTCATAGTACTGTATAATCGTATGTCCTTATAACTTTGACTCATTATTGCATTACATACCACAATACTGATGCTATATATATAGCGACAGTATATAATTGTGGTCTATACATAGATATTTTCTAACTTGACGATAGTAGGCCTACGTACGTGAACCTAAAAGTACAAATTATACCTCCTTTCATTATAATACACGTATATTTCCAGTATTCTGTATAGCCTAACCTCACTCCAATGAACGAAAAATTGTTACACACACGTCATATCAGATTCCGAACCGAACTGATATTTTGTGTTATAATTCACATTATTTACACGAATTTACCCCCAAAAATGGAAAAAAAAAATATAATTTTTTTTTTTTAAATTATATATATTATATATATATATATATATATATATATATATATATATATATATATATATATATATATATGTATGTATATATATGATAAATTATTTGATTTATATGAGAATTATAATAGTAAAATATATGAAAAAAAATACCAATGGACTTGTTCAAAGAATGATTAAAATGTGATTAATTTTGAAAGTCTCTCACCTGTGAACGAACTTCGGAATAGTCAACTGACTCAGTGTAAAAAAACTATCCATCTGGCATTTAATCAGAACATGAAAATATAGTACTGATATCGTCGAGGTTATGCAAATATGTAATGAAGATGATACTAATGATTGTGATTCTGTCTGTGTAGGGTTTTTAATTATAATTATTGCTTATTTCCTGCTTGAGAAGAGTTGAGAATATAATGTGGCATATGCTGTGCTAGGCTGATTTGATCGCGACATCTGACTTGAGAGATCTAGCCGATGCAACGCGCAAGTTGTCATGTTCCCGTTCGTATCATGTTGGAAGTGACTGAGATTATTAGGAGTTGAATATATATATATATATATATATATATATATATATATATATATATATATATATATATATATATATATATATTTATATATATATATATATATATATATATATATATATATATATACATATATATATATATATATATATATATATATATATATATATATATATATATATATATATATATATATATACATATATATATATATATATATATATATATATATATATATATATATATATATATATATATATATATATATATATATATATATATATATATATGTATATATATGTTGTTTCGGATGTTCTCGCGGTCAAATGTAGATGTTGAACTCATTTCTCGGAACAACCACGTTTGCTCTTTTGGATACAGTTGTTGAATCTGAAAAGATCCGTTGCTTCGACGTTTCGACAAGATCGCACTTGTCATCTTCAGGGATCCGTGTTGGATCAGCAGGCTGCGTGGAACCGAATGGCGTGAGCTCTCTCCGCTTCCAGGTTATAAACCCTCTGCTGTGAAGTTTCTATATATTTGTTTTCATATATAATATATTCATATATATATAAATATATATATATATATATATATATATATATATATATATATATATATATATATATATATGTATATATATATATATATATATATATATATATATATATATATATATATACATATATATATATATATATATATATATATATATATATATATATATATATTTATATATATATATATAGAGAGAGAGAGAGAGAGAGAGAAATAACTATATGTATATTTGTATCCACGAGAGAAGAAGGCGTGAACCAACCGCGCGATAGTGGTGTGGGATACGGGGAACAGTCGCTCGGAACCTTCTTTCATTCATGTAAATTCTTATCTGAGAAAATCCTACATAATTCTGATCTATATTCTTTCGTTGCGTATATAAAATCCAAATCCAAATAAATTACAATAGAGTCGGGCTTTTTATTGCTTTTATGAAATACTTGTATCCACGCGAGAAGAAGGTCGTCTATACCTATATTCGCGAAAGATGAAGGAGAGAACCACCCTTGCGCTAGTTATGAAGGATGGGGGAGACTGTCCGTCGTGTAGGCCCTACGGTATTCTTTCGTGGATACTAGTAACTATGAATCATGATTGTAAAAACTTCGGTACCGGTACTTGTATGAAAACAGTCAAAGAAACTCGCTGTGGCTTTAAATATGCAACGCTTTTGAAAGATGTAGTTGTAATTCTAATCGTACATCTCGTCCTGAAAAATCATTGTCCCTCAAAATACCACAGCTATAAAATATAGCGGCTGATATTTTTGATTTAGTGATACCTTCTTTGCACGAGTTTTGGTGGTACGATCTTCGATCCTTCCCATTTTATACTAAAGAGAGAGCAATGGTGTCCTCAACTATCAGTCTTATCAAAATAATATACATTCACAACAGTCATGGTTTGTTCAATCAAAAAGCTCCATTATATATCAAAGACAAGCACGAGCGTAGAAAATCAGTCACAGGCATGTCAATGTTGTAGTTTTTTAGTTGAATTTCGAATTGAAAACACCTCAATTTTTGAAGTCGTATATAAACCAATCAATCTCATTCAAGAAAATATCAAATCTTGGTATAATTTTATTACAACAGATTTGAATCACTGAAACACAATTGTATAGGGCCTACCCTAATTTTATACTTGAAGATAAAAAGGAATTGTCAGTTTCTTTCGAAGGCTAACTGCAATCGCAGTTTAGTTGAAGATATCTGCAAACGAAGCCGGAAATCATTCAACTTGACTTCCTGTTTCCGTTTCATTATAGGGATGTATTATTAATTTATTGAAGTAAAATTATGCCTTAGTGCTATCGTATATAATTCATCCACCTCCGACCTAGATCAATTTGGAACTAGATTTGCCAAAATAGAAATTGTTGCAGAAAATAATCATTAGAATTGCATGTATTTTTCAACAGCCTATACATAAATTATTGGTTCATTCATATACTTCTTTGACATATACATTTGGTTGCAGTATATTGTACATTACTAACGTGAGCGATCTCTAGTTTATTATGATACCAGCTATAATGCGTTGAGTGGGGCACGGTGGACTGAATAGTAATTCTTCCATTCCTACTGGTCTTATCACGAGTTCTTCTTGCTGCTGATTACGACTTTGGCGCACATATCAATCTAATTATATAATATACATAAAATGAACGTATCGTTTTTGATCTCTTACATCTTTTTCATTAAAAAAAAACAGTAATTTCACTTTCATTCGGTTCCGAAAATTCGAGTTTCCAGTCCTCTGGCATAGCAGCAGCAGCACATCAACTAATTTTGTCCCTCGAAACAAATAGGATACCGTTTGTGTGTAAGTAGGATGCCAATAACTAGGGCAATCATACGACACAATTGGAACCTCAGTCTCATGTGAAGTCTGCAGTCACGAAATCTAAAAATACGTTATGCAATTACTGCATGCAGTAGGCCTACATTCTAGACTTTTAATAGCTTCACGTTATAAATTGTCATTCTTTTATAACTATGCTACCTTGTAAGAAAATGAAAACATTAGCCTCGGAGCTATTTGAAGAGAGAGGGTTGAAAAAATCAAAAGTTGATTTAAGGGGAGAAGATCGTGAGATCCGACTATTAACTTATCGTTTAATTTGATGTATTTTAGTAATATTATTATTATTACTGCATGCTTTTTAATAATGAATTTAACGACGCACTATAATGATAAATAAGATCTATCAGTGGCGGTTATCATGAGCATGATATGATATCATGATATCATCATGATATCATGATATCATGAGGTGGATCATGAGCATGAAACAAGAAATAAAGGCTTACTGCAAAATGTGAATCACAAAACTGTATTATTTGAGCAAGACATCAATTACACTGCAATATTTATGTACAATCATTTACCGCGATGTATCAAGTCAATCAAAAATATAAATACATTCACTTCAACAATAAAGATGTTTTTAATAAAGAAGTCGTTAGGCCTATATAGTGTAAATGAATTTTTAAAAAGATGTGAACACAAATGCGGGGTCTAAAATATATGAGTTTTACAACAGTTGATAGTTCTATTAGTATACATTATGTGGGATCTATCTAGTGACAAGGTGAGCGTTCTTGACATGAACATTATTTTATCAATTAATCTAGTCATATTTTAACTAGGCCGTAAGATACTTTTATAAGAAACTGACTATGTGGAAATGTACGTATGACTGTGTGTAAATGAAACTGTAGGAATGATTGTATATGTGAAATTGTAGAATTGAATTTGATTTTTAGCTGTTAACTGTATTTTATTGACTAATTGACGTTCCATATATGTTACATTATGTCATCAATGTATATGTCCTTTGGAATAAAATAAAATAATAATAATAATAATAATAATAATAATAATAATAATAATAATAATAATAATATAGAGGGGGGGGGGCGATGAGGTTGATCACTTCTCCCCCCCCCCCCATGAATTAGAAGCGACGAGAAAAGGGGAAAGAAAGAAAGGAAGTAAATAGGAAGAGAGAATGAAGGAAATAAATATCGTATAAGGCTATGTAATGCCACGATTTCATATTTTACACAATTGCATTGAAAATGAACTATTGAACTCATTGTTATTGAATGATAGATTAATTCAGCGTTTTATTTGCTTGGAACAGTCATTTGACAAAATCAGTCATGTTATCACAGTAAAGAATTCATGTATTCCAGAAATTGTGTGTAGTTCCTAAAACCCGTGGAGTCGTATTGAAGAAGAAAATTTTCAAAAATGTTCCTGCGGGGCATGGCTCCCCCGTCCTTGCATTCACCTTCAATATGCACACTCAGTTTTAGGGGCGCACAATTGAGTGCTTGCCCGGGACGCTAAAATGACACGAAACGACCCTGCAGCTACAAATATTCGTTTTGGCCCCATTTTTTATTTTATAAGTAAAATTAATTCGGCATCTGAACTTTATCTGAAACACGCCGAACCGTATTAAAAATGGGTGTCATTTCCCAAAATTCCCTGCGGGACCAGAAGGGGGCAAGCCCCTTGCCCCCCGCGGGTCGTCGACTTCGCGATAACAGGCCGTTGCACAACTGTTCTCATATGGCATTTTCTTTTCCAAACTGAAATCGCCCCCCCCCCCCCCCCATGAAAATGACCTGGATCCGCTTTTGAAATCTATTGGCGTCAGATGAATAATTAATGAGATGATGGGATGGGATGATGAGATGAAGGTTTCTTAGGTAATGGGAAGGCTGGTAACTGTTTGTTGAATGTAAGTTACTGATTTTGTAAATTATTTATTGTTAACTACGTGATAAGTATCAGTATTTCATGCTGAGTCAAGTCAATTAGATCAATAGTGTGAGATGTGTGTACAGTACTGAAACAATACCAAGTGACTTGTATATCAGTTTCAACTTTCAACTAGAGATGAAGGAGCGAACCACCGATGCGCTAGTCGTGTAGATTAGAAAGAACGGTTGATCGAAATCTTCTTCCGTGGATCCAAGTACATAAGCTATTCTGTGTATTATCATACTGCCAATTCTCATATTTTTTGTCTCACACTGCCTACAAAGACGTTTCCCCAACTTTCCCCACTTGGCATCCCAGTTTTGTTAAATGTTGTCTTATACCTACGAATACCCGGTGATCATTTACTTCTCGTATTGCCTTTGCCTTTATTATTCTAATATGTCTTACACTGCCGACGCTAACTGAAAACAAATAACACAAAAACTTTTCCCAATTTATCCTCGATGTCCAGCTATTGGTGGTGATTTGGAATATTGACACAAATATCTTACTTCTATAAAATCTTGTTTCTTCTTCAATAACAGAAATCTAATCAATAAATGACTATCTTGTGGTCGAAGTAATAACGAAGTAATTTGCATTTATCAACGAGTTAGAATTATGTTCTGATTCATTGGTAAGCATATATAAATATATATATATATATATATATATATATATATATATATATATATATATATAATATATATATATATATATATATATATATATATATATATATATATATATATATATGTATATATATATATAAATATATATATATATATATATATATATATATATATATATATATATATATATATATATATATATATATATATAATACATATAAATGAATGTATATATATTTTTTGTTTCATTCATTTATATTGGGTTTAGCGATGCACTGTACTGATCACTAAGATCTATTGGCGTCGGTAAATGATGAATGAGCTGACTGTGAGATGGAATGAAAGGTTGTGACCTGTCGTTAGAACCATCCCGCTGTAACACCCTGAACGACAGAGGAAAACCACGAAAAATCCCTGTCAGAATGGGCGAACACGGCGGGAATCGAACCCCGGTCTCCTGAATGACGTTCAAGTGTGCTAGCCACTCGACCACTAGACTCACTTTATATATATATATATATATATATATATATATATATATATATATATATATATATATATATATATATTTATATATATATATATATATATTTATATATATATACAATCATTACACCTTGGGTGAATCTATAGAGCTAGCCCCATGAAGTATCGTCACTCCAAGTATAGTCATATCATAAGAGTAATACCACCGGTAGTTCAATGGGAGAGCACCTGACTTTCATAGCAATCAGGCTTCACCCACATTTCATTCTCATTAGACAAAAGTCAATACCACGAACGACGAACCTCTGTTAACCAATCCAAAGATGAGATTGGAAAAATTCGAAAGGCGCGTGGGCCAGCTTACTGTCAAAAGCGAAAAGATACTAGATCTAGGCTCATCAATAAAAGCTGCATCACAGTACAACAAGACATACAAATCAGGAAACACAAGAAACAATACTCCCTCTTTGATCGGAAAGATCGGTTTGGGAAGACCACAATTAAGAGTCAATACGACTCCAACAGAAGACAGAGTAGAGCACCTGATCGGCAATCAGAAGGTCCCGGGTTCGAGTCCCGGTCGTGGAGTATCTTTTATGACATGGCTATAACATCCCATATATATATATATATATATATATATATATATATATATATATATATATATATATATATATATATATATATATTTATATATATGTATATATATATATAAATATATATATAT
Source organism: Brachyptera risi (assembly GCA_964007535.1). Lineage (NCBI taxonomy): Eukaryota > Metazoa > Arthropoda > Insecta > Plecoptera > Taeniopterygidae > Brachyptera > Brachyptera risi. Next base: position 64,483,238 of record OZ023327.1, on the reverse strand, counting down.
ATATATATATATATATATATATATATATATATATACATATATATATATATATATATATATATATATATATATATATATATATATATATATATATACTTACTATAGGTAAACTAGATATAATTCAGCCTGTATGTTCAAATGTTATTGGCACAAAACTGTTGAATATTGAACAAAATAAGCAAGGAATAATTGAAGATATGCAAGCTAAATTGTTTTCGTGTATTCACTTTGACAGCTGTGCCCAGATTCAACTCATGGTTTTGTTGTTCAAATGACGGACATAATTTACATTTCTCCTACATAAGATGGTATGTACAGCTTCCATGTGTATTGCAGATTACGTGGATATCAGTCATCAATTATGATTTATTCATTCAGTAAATATGCTGTGACTTTCATACTATTGCTATTGACGGTTCTTGTCACGGGAAGACTGCATTTTCATTGGCTGTTGAGTCAATCTGAGCCTCAATCGGCCCATTCAATGCTTGATTATAGAAGCATGTCTCTGAACGCAAAGATTGAAATTCTGAAACGTGCGACACCGCAATGGGACGTAGTCCACACACAACGTTGGAATCGGCCGATTGAACGGATTCAATCTCGCCCATTGCAAACCATCGTGTGTACCGGCCTTATGAGTTGTGAGTTAGTATAACTAGGCAAACGCTGCATATGCATTGCAAGATGAGAGAGATTTTTAAATGAAATAGACTTGAAAGGTATGTACACCCTTTGACTTGTAGATGACATATACTCGAGAACTCTACTCACCTTGGCTGAAAACTATATGAAGTCTAGAAAACCGGGAATCACGGTGCCATGACTGCTCTGAATAGCTTTCGTATTCAGCTATTCGATTTTGAAAAATCATCTTTAAATTATTCTCTTCAGAACAGGTAGTCCGATTGGGAGAAAAATTTGTAATAATGTGTATCGTTTTTGTGTTTACATTTAGTAAAAATTTGAAGATTTTTGTTCCTAATGTTTCTGTTCAGCCAAATCATTTTTTTTTTGCGATTTTTTCGATGATTTTTACGGAAGGCAACGTTCCAAAAACTAGACAGTTCCAAGTTGTCCAAGTGTCCAAGGCCGCGTGTCCAGAAAAAGTTTCGTGTCAAACCGTGTGATCTGTGCAGTTTGTACAAAAAAACACACAGTCGAAGCTCCATATGTATAGCATGGGAGTCTTCGCATTCGCTCATCTGATTTTTGTTTTAATAAAAAAATTATCATCAAATATCAGCAATGAAAAATTAGCGATGAACACTCATCTGTAGAACAAGTAGATAACTATAAACCGGGAAATTATGATCGCATATGACTAACGGATTTTTTAATGAGCTGATTATAAATTGTGCAGTTGATTCTTATTCCATACTATGTTATTTCATATTGATTATTTTAATTATTTTATCATTAATTTCATGTGTTTGGCTACGTATCTCGATCTTTATATCATTCTATACTTGCTATAGAACATTGGCCTATATACTGGTGACATTTTACTTTATGTTATAATGTCAACTATTGATATGAGTTGATTGAACAGAGGTTTCCATTATAGTGGAATACCTTATTGAGATATGAAATTTGTTAATTGGTAGGTCTTCACAGGCGTTTTCTTAACCTTTCATTTTCAATACAATGATGAAATTATTCCATAGTGGGCAATACGTTTTCGTGATATCTTTCTACCGATCAAGTATTTGACATTTTACGTTTCTATACTGATTCAGTATTCTATTTACTCATGTATTTCTTCCCCACAGTCCACACACCTGGAAACCTGGAGGGAACACGTCCGAAATATTTTAGTATAGATGAAGAGAACAACACACTTGGTAACTGATAATTTGCTTAAATTTGAAAAGAGGCGTGATGTTTAGTTTGAATATTATTATAACATTACATGATAGGCCTACACACATAGTGTAAGAGCAGTGTGTAATAGGTACATGAAATAAATCGTTTATCATCTAATTATAAGATTAATTAAGCACACGTCGTTTGGACAGGACAGTTTTCAAGATTGTAATCTGCATGTCTTCCCAAAGCAATTATTTGTACTGATACGTAATGAAAATTCGTAAAAAAATATGGACAAAACTGTCGACTGCCCCCCGAATTATTATGTATACTTGGGCGCAGCTCTATTTTCCTATCCAAATAGAATCACAGCCTGGTGAGGCTTACTTACGATGTCATTCTGAAGAATATGGTAATTATACTAGAGAACCATGTTACTACCTCCGGATGTAATGCGGTACTGACTACGGCCCTGCGCTTTACTGGGTACGCGTCATCGGCATAGGGGTGAGGTGGTAGTAGGGGGAGTGGAAGGCGGCTGACACGCAGAAGCAAGGCGACGTTAAAATCAATGTCCAACGCTATCGTCGCCGTTGCCACCTCTCATGCATGCGTCCACAACAATCTCCCTCTATCGCATAGTCTAAGTACATTCTTAATATACAAGGTCTGACCATTCCGCATACGAGCTCTCGTTCGGCTCGCGCATGACGTCACTTTGTGCACACATGTGGCCAGCCGGAAAACTCATCTTGCTTCATACATGCTATTTACACTTTTGAATATTTCCTTTTTTGATAGCGTTTCTGATAACATTTCATTATATTGCACGTAATATTTTATCGAAGCTAAAATGTTTCAGAGCTTTTATTTCTGTAGAGATACTTGATTGAACAATAGGCCTACTCATGAGATGGGCACATAGTGGACACATCAGCGCAACATCAGTATCTGCCGTTGGAATGAAATTCTAGTAAAATAAAAGTAGTGCCGGCACATAGCGCAGTGGTTGACGCGCTAGCTTCATGTGATCCGGGAGGTGAAGGAGTATATCGGACCTGGCTCGATTCCCGCCATCGTCCCGCTTTATAGGGGTTTTTCGTGGTTTCCCTTTGTAGTCTAGGCAAATGCTGGGATGGTTCCTACAATATAGGCCACGACCGCTTCCTTCCCACTATCCTTTCAATTACCCAAGAAACCTTCATCTCATCATTCCGTCATCTCATTAATCATTCATCCAATGCCAATATATCTTGGTAATCATTACAGTGCGTCGTTATTCCCAATGTATACAAATATAAGAGTGAGATGAAAACACTGTAGGCCTAAGTGAAGTATATGAAGTTTGTTTGTCGTGATTTATACACCAGTATAATATTATGATAATTTTTTAGAGTATAATATTGACTTTCAAAATTGTGCAAGGCTGCAAGCACATCAATAAGTGAACTAAGAAAACTAGAGTGAATGCATTCCCTGCAAACAATTTTTCATTCTTGTACAAATTGTGCATCTCCACGAGAGCCTACAGTATAGGCCTATATTACAGTGAAACACACAATTTGTTTAGGCCTAATAATATGCATCGTAGCAAATGGGAGTAAGTAACAAAGAAGTGATATATTCGACTGCTTAGTAAACAAGTCTAACAAAGAATCTTTGAAGACGAAGATAATTGTAGTTATACATTTGTACGTATACTATTCTAGTATTTTAATGCAATTAATACAAAAATTACAAGAATTGAATATAATTTAGAAAAAAGAAATATAGATATTGGTACTTCGTTCGTCAAGCTATCACCGGGTTTTCTTTCAAAACTTATTTCTATGATCAACGCAAATAATATAAGTCATCATGAATAAGTTATTATTATAAACATCACACAACGATGAAAACCTTATAAGTCGTGCATCACCATACAAGAAAAAGAATGGTAGCTAGTTGAACCAATATTTCCAAGTAAGTTGTACTTTATTTGAGCAAAACCTCGCTTCACAAGAAATAAAACTGTGTTAATCAAGCTAAGTAATATTTAAAGTACAAAAATAATATTGATAACCAAGGATAATAACAAATTAATCCGCTAATTATCGCTCAATTAATAATTTGTCATTCTTAAAACCAAACATATGTTGGAGAAAATGTTTTTGCCGGACTTATATATATATATATATATATATATATATATATATATATATATATATATATATATATATATATATATATATATATATATGATACTCTGTGACACTAGTTCTAAGTTTTATTAGTCTGTAGATAATACTTCTTAGCCCTATCGGTGTTCTGTGACACTAGTCCTAAGCTCTAATAGTTTAACACTTGTTGTTAGTTATTGCAGTTTCATGTATTCTATTGTAATCGTAATAGCCCTAGCCAACTATAGGTACCGGCCTTTTACACCGGACCTTGTATTTTAATGTGTTGTTTTACTGTTACTATAGGTTTAAATTTGCGTTATTGTCATTAGATTTATAGTTGTGTTTATGACAGGTTCCGGCCTTTTACACCGGACCCCGTCTTTTAACATGTTGTGTTTTATTATTCTTGTTATTAGATTTATAGTATTCTCATGTAGAACACATGAAACCGGCGCAAAATAACCCCGCCGTTGACGCGCCGTAAAACCCCAATATTCATTCAGAGGCCTAATAATATTTTCTCAATAGGGCAACACAAGCTTGAGAAAGTGAAAAAGTAAGTTTAAATAGCTATATGTCAGTACTTAATAATAATACTAATGATATAATAAGAAATACATAATACAACTAATTCTAACTTAATCAAAGGTATCCTGCCAGGTCATTATGTTTATCAAATCTATTTACATGTGCCACTATATATTTACTACATTCTCTTTTAAATTCCTTGATGTCTCGAGCATTTTGCACAGATACTGGTAGATTTTCATACATTTTCATACCATTATGTAGCACTGTATCACTATTTCTTTTATTCTCTTTGAATTCATGATACGTTTTGTGACAGTTTCTTGTATTATGGTCATGCAGTTCATATCTCTGTACTACTCATTCATTGAGATACTCAGGCATAATTCCCTTCTTTACCTTGAACAAAAATATCAACATATTGAATAATATTCTTTGTCTTACACTCATAAAATTTAGTACATTAAGCGTATCATTAACCCTAGTATAATTATTTACTCTAAGAATTACCCTCATACCCCTATTTTGGAGTCTTTGCAAACAGTCTTTCTCTTTTTCCCCCATAAACTGCATCATTGTTGGACAATATTCGAAATGCGGTGCAACAATGCACTTATATATTAATAATCTAGTATTCGCTGAAAGTTGAATGCTTACTCTACCAATAAATCCGATCTTCTTACCAATTTTTCCACATACATATTCCGCATGTTTTTTGAAGTTTAATTCCTCGTCTATAATTATTCCTAGATATTTCATTTCTTTCTCTCTCTCTAGTATTTCTCCTTCCATTACAATATCTTGTCCTTCTCTTATTATCTTATTCAGATTATACTTTGAGGCCATTATCATATATTTAGATTTCTTTGTGTTAAGTTTTAGACCATTTTGTTGCAGCCATTGTTCTACATTAGCAAGATATGATATGCAAGAGTATATCATGCAAGATATTTTATTTTCGTTCGTTTCACAACAATAACGGTTAATAGCCAATGTCGCTTCGACATAGATTAGCGGTTACATGAGGCTTTCGATACAAAAGTGGTCAGTGATCGTCAGTGATTATCTCAAAACCGGGCTGTGGTCAATACTCGACGTCGCCACGAAGCAGATTAACTGTTTGATGAGGTTTTGATGGGCTTTTCATACGAAAATGGTCAGTGATTTCGATACCTCGTCTCACAACAGTCGTAGTCAACACCCGACGTTGCTACAAAGCTGCAGATTAGCTGTTACATGAAGCTTTCGATACGAAAGCAGAGTGCATCGTCGTGGCAACTTTATTCCTTGAGATTTATTTATTTATTTATTCAATCTTCTGCCAGTAGATTTACAATATTCTTTTTACAGGGTGTAAACAGTTTCATATTAAAATATTTGGCACGTCAGGTACATATAACTAGGTACATACATGATACAAAACAAATACAAACATATAATATACACATTAAAATTGGAACAGTTAAAAAAGAAAAGAAAAATAAATGACACAATTTAAAAATATTGAGTCAAGTCAAAATTAAAAAAATATACTTATGGGTGGTTACATGCATCAATAAAATCCTTTTCACAATATACTACTTTTTGTATTAAAAATTTTTTAAGTGATAGTTTAAACATGCCCTTATTTTCAATTGTGGTGATAATCTTTGGTAAACTATTATAATAACCTATTTCTTTGAAAGTACAATTCTGTTCAAATAAAATGGTTCTATGTGCTATGTTACGTATATTTGCAGGCTATCATCTATAATCTACCAAGACAAATCCAGGTTTCTAAAACTACGTCGGCTATCCCAATATTCAGCTGGCCACAAAAATTTTTCTGCAAGTCGGTAATTTTTAAATGGGACTAAAACCAATATTTAAATATCACAACATTTGCGTGGATATTTTTGTTCCTGTGGTCAAATTGAAAACAAAAACATATCCCTGCGCTCGAGACAACATTTAATAGTTATTGTATCTAAACAAATGGTGACTGCGTCGGGAGTCGAACCATGGATGGACACCGAGTATGTGAGGCAGCTACACCAACAGTAACACCTATATGCTCTGCATATACTGCTACTTTATTATATCATAACACTGGTGTCGGTACCTGAGTCCTAGCGTCACAAATCTTGGACTTTCCATTGATCACTTTTAGTCGTACTGAAAAACCGACTTGCAGAAAAATTCTCGCCAGCCGGCCGGAGCCATTGAGAGGTGTGAATAAGATGACGTCACGCTACCACTGCCCAACGCTGTTGCATGCGCATAAGCAGACCTTGCCTACTGAGCATCAAGCATATACATAGACTATACTTATAGGCTCCTATCCCATTGCATCTACTGACCAACTTGTAATTACTCGCAGGTATACACATGGTCAACAAACTGTCAGACAGACAGGCTGACTGGCTGACTAACCATGCACTTAACGCAATTGGTTGTTATTTTCACATTACTAATGATATGATATGATAAGCTCGATGAAAGTAATGTTGGTGCTTCGAGTGATGTGGGACAAAGCGTTGTACCTAGTCGAATGGCAGGCCAATGTGAGTCAAGTCCCGCGCACAGCCAGTTAATTACTGATATTACAAGAAGTACTTCAAACGCCTAAAATGAGGTTTTAAACTTGCTTTGCAATACTTGAGTATGTTGTAATTTGAGTTTAATCGGAAGCACACGACGAGAGGTACCAAATTTTCAGGGACTGTGTACTCTCTCAAGAAGATGTGTCATAGTATCCGAAAATTACTTTATCGAAGGAAAATCTCTTGAAAAACTCATTCAGGATAATAATGTGGAAATTTGAGTGTAATGAACCGAGTGTTTTCAACTAAATGTATATAAATACCTAAAAATAGTATTCACAATTGAATAAATGAATAATAATATAGTTAAAATCTCTAGAGTATTGTTACTTTCGATCTATAGCACTAACGTGGATCCATTATTTACAATTTGCAGAGATTTTTCTTATCACTGCTTGTATGAAGTTTCTCGAGGCACCTGTCACACTACACTATTTAGTCTTGGCTTTTTTTTTGCAAGTTTTTGTTTGGTGAGAGGTTACTCACTTATTATTCATATAATATATTCCATTGTAAGTTTGCATGAAGCAAGATGTATCTCCACCCCCAACTCACCTCAAAACACAACACTATCCTGTATATATGCATATCTTCTCTTTGAAATTTGTGAATAAATATTCATTGTTCATTCATGTTTTTCATGTTGTATTCATTCGTTTCTTCATGCCTCTTTTATTTTATTTGTCTTTCGCTTTTTGTCGTAATCAGTTAATACTAACGTCATAACGTAGACAAAAAAGCATCCATGTGATATAGTATTGCAGACCGTGCTAATCGAATGAACAAAGTGAAATTCACGTAAAATCGCTCCACTCGTACGAAATGAGATTCCTCCACTTTTTTTAAACAAGAAATTTTTCACTTCTTACATGTAAGTATTTAATATTCAAAATTTGTCGGTTTGATGCAATGCTAAATGACTATTGAGATAACCAGCATTGAGTTTTCAAAATATCCACTGTCTCAACCTTGCAGAGAGAGTTTGAGAAAATCAGATGATATGTGAGTTTATGTTTAAGAAGATTTCGAAGTATATAAGGCCTGATCAGATGAATCAATAGTAGAAAAGATGATATGAAATCAATGATGGAAATATAAAATAGTATTGGGGATACGATGTTAATTGAAGATGGTTGCTATATCTTTCATAATTGTTCGTCAGACCGAAAGTATACATATGTGGTACAGCAATCCTGGGGTTTTAGGTTAATTTTCGGATATAGTTAGATAAGGTTAGGGTAATTAGAGGCTGTCCATGAATGACGTCCACAATTCTAAAAGGGGGGGTCATCGAAAATGTGACAAGGGGGGACTATATTCCATGTGACATCCACATTTACACTATACATTTAATAATTTTCTTTCAATTTTTAGAAAAATCAGTTGAAACCTCATAATTTGTATGAAATTGTATTTTATTGCATAATTTACACGACTGTTGATTGTTATCATCTCTGTGATTGAACAACTTTGCCCTTTGCCTAGAATATAAGTTTCGAGAGTTTAGTTCTATCAAGTTTATTGCATTGGATCTCTCACATGAGAATTGCTTTGGCTTATAGAGCAATGTTTAGAGGTTATATGTTTGTTAAAATTGTCGTCCAGTCCCTCTTATTTAAGCCTTGCGATTTGTACAAAATGTTTTTAATGCATTCAAACACATTCACATTGATACGAAAAAGATGTGTAATGGAAACTTAATTTACAAGGATAAAAAAACTTTTTTTATATCTCGATAAAACAATATCACTACCCCAGTTTTATCAAATTCGCATACAAAATTTTAATAGAGGTGGTGGTGAATATTGAGTGGACTGAGACGTGGTTAAAGGGGGGGGGGGGGGGGTTCATCATCTATGTGACCTTCTCAGACAATGGAGGGAGAGGGGGAGGGCGTATTGATATACCCTAAAATTGCGTGACATCATTTTTTATGGACAGCTCCTTAGATTAGTCAGATTGGGTTGATTTGGACGTATAGGATGCGTACAATAGTAACAACAACATCGTTCGCAAGGGATTACATAGTACGATGATCCAATAAATAGAGGCGGCTAAGTTTATTCCTTCTTTAATATTATTCTGTGTTACACAGGAAAGCCTATAGAATAATGTAGGTGCGTACTATAATAGAAATATTTTTCCAAAAATAGAATATGAAATAAATACAACGGTTATAATAACGGTAGCCCTGCTAATATATCTCTCATTAAATTCGGTGTAAGCGCATACACACACACACACACACACACATATATATATATATATATATATATATATATATATATATATATATATATATATATATATATATATATATATATATATAAATATATATATATATATATATATATATATATATATATATATATATATATATGTGTGTGTGTGTGTGTGTGTATATTTTTTATATGTGTATGTGTGTGTGGAATGATCAAATACTTTGAGTCAAAAATCAATCGCATCACCATAATTGATGACTGATCCCCGTATTTACTCTTTACATGTCCATCGACTGAAAAGTATCTAAATGAATGAATAAATAAATGAATGAATAAATAAATGAATGAATAAATGAATAAATAAATAAATGAATGAATAAATTAATTAATAAATTAATTAATGAATGAATAACAAATAATAAATACATAATCAACGTGATGAATCAATCATATAATCGATTGATTGGTTGATTAATAATTAATTAAATACTCAATGAATACATATATAACCAAGTTGGAACAAGAAACCACATTTATAAATTGTAAATCACACTCCCTTTCGAAATCAAATGTAAACCTTAATTCACAGTAAATTCACTCAGAATGTTTGTGATGAAATTCATATCTCGAATGTATACATTTAATTGAAAGAGGTAGTGATAATTTGTTTCAAAAAACAAGTAATTACACGACCCCCGTGCATCTCACCCATGGTTCGCATTTGGTGGTAAATATAGCCATTACCACCAACGAGGTATTACCACAATGCAATTCGAAGAAAAAGAAGTACCGATAGCAAGATTAAAGTCAGACGTCAGCGGACTCAATTCGGTTTGTTGACTGGTAATATATGTTTGACTAATTTTTTTATTTTTGGTTGTGGTTTCGGTGTTGAACTTGGTGATCCATTCAGTTTGCCAGTGCAACGCATCTGACATTTATGTTTCTTGCCAGCAGATTGACGAATCAGTTGGATCTGTTTACCCATCCCTGGCGGTAAAATGATTTCAAGAACCCTGGAACAAAGAACGATACATTTTACAGGGCGATCACTATTAGTGCACTAACTTTTCATTTGATTTTATACCGACGCTCTTTATTTAACCTATAATGGGTATTAATGACGCATTGTACTGAGATTTACCAAGACTTGGTGGCGTCGGTCAATGGTGGGTGGGAAGATGAGATGAAATGTTATTTCATCAATTTTTCGAGTAATTTTATTAGGCCTTTGGATGATGGAAAGATGAGATTAAGTGTTATTTCATCAGTTTTTTTGGACAGCATGAAGGAAGCAATCGTGGCATGCTCTCAAAGAACCCAGTATTCTTTTTAACGACAGACGGAAACCACGATACATCTCTGTCAGGATGGTCGACCGTGGTGTGGTGGGAATTGAATCCCGGTTTCCTGAATGACGTTTTAGTGCACTAGCTATACCGACTGATCTATATACCAGTCTCAGTTCGACAAACGTGATTGGCGACCAGATACGGCCTACGGGAGTCGGTAAACAACGACATCAATGTGACAACTGAAGAGGTATCATGAAATAAACATCTAGGCAGTCGATCGTGACTATATTTGCACTGATTTTGGAAATGTGAGAAATAAAAATCATCACAGTGTATCACCACAGTAGGAAACCAGAGATACAAAAGTTAACATTGTTGTCGATGAGGATCGAATTAACTTGATCTCAAATCCAGCATGACAATCTAGTTGATTTTTTTAAAATTAATTTAATTTAAAAATATGGATCCGAAAACAAGAATAGTAGGCCTATATAACTATGCATTTTTACAAACTGTCAATCATAAAAAGCTCCTTCAAGCAATCAAAAACAGCGTAACTTTGAAACTTGTTGTGCAGAGATGAGAAGGTCATAGCATGATACTATAGGGAAACATCAAAACCCAATCAACTCGAAAAATCTCAAATCAGTATGGTCGATAATGGTGGGAATCGAACCCTGGTTACCTGAATGATGGTTCAGAACGTAACCAATCGACTCATACTCATATCTAACCTAAGCTGAACGTAAAAATAATTATCAATGGAACTGTAGGTTATAGGCCCATCTAATATTTCATAAGCCATAACTATAAAGACTTGGCTGAAGCATTTCATAACTGAAGACGTAGCGGGGGCATTGACATATTCTAGTATTGAGGAAGGAAACCGCCATCGTCACTCTGAATCATTACGTAGGCGTTATTATTATTGAAATGACAACAGATAAGCAACGCTCTGTTGTACAGTCCAACTTGAATCTATGCGTGATAGTAAGTCAAAAGCAGAAACTATAACTATCTTTGGCGTATCAGAAGCTTGATAGTTGTTATTAACGGCGTTCAATCAAAATATTGTACGGCAGTCAGAACTCATGACTACACTGATCAGTTGTGAAAAAATCTATGTCAGTCTCATGTGAGATTGAATCCAGTACCAATGTGAATTGTGGGTCATAGCAATGTAGTTCCATCAAATATGCGATCTTGTTTGCGCTTGTTTTTTCCAGGGATTGAATGATTCATGTAGAGTACATTCAAACTTAAAAGTGTACCTATATGTACCTCAGAGTTTTCAGCCTAGACGACCCCCCTTTTAATTAATTGTTCAATTTTTTTAATTCGAATAATAAATCGATTCTGAAATGATTTTTTCGATTTTACTTGATGAAGATTCCAGTATGCAGTTGAAGTAAGCAAAATCTTGGGAAAATCAGTCAATATACTATTCAATAATATTTATTATATGTAATTCGAATGTATATAGAAATTGGAAACAGAAGATATATGATTGATATTAATATTGAGAAACAACATTACCTGTAGTGTTCACCATGAAGACATAATTATGAAGTGAATTTTTCATCTATAATAAATTATGACATGACACTAACCCCTTCCCCACCCTCTCTGGTACACATTGTCACACAGTGCCTCCAGCTCCCCCCCCCCCTCCTCCCCGCTGTGGCGTAATGTAACTCTATAATATAACGCTGTTCATAGACCAACTATTTTGATATTTTTTTCTGTTCTGTTGAAACATTTCACATTTGATTGTCCGACCACGAGGCTTTCAATAATACATGCCATCTCGCGTGGGGCCTATCACAATGAATAATCTAAAATAAAAAAATAATAGTACGTAAAACTGTCACGTCCAATGAAGGGTGAAAACTCATGATCGTCAATCGGACACAGTTTTACGGAACGCGCATTCGAAACTTTCCAAAACTAGTACGCTGATATACCGTAACTCCACTCACCTCAACGGTTTGTTATCGAGGTGCATCTTACGCATAGCGCGTCCCACTTCACACGCTATCCGTGCACTACAGTCCTTGCCGTTGATGGCCTGCAGAACTAGCCTCGTGAGCGAGCTCAGATCGTTAGGGGGTTGTTTTATCGCGGGTGTACCGCGCGATCGGAGGGCACCGAACTTGGGCAGGAATAACACGGAAACCACGAATACCAGTGCCATTCCGATGAAACCAGACATTGCCACGAATAATGGTTCTATTCTTTTCTCTCCTCCTTCACTCATCATCATCATTGCGTCATCTGTCACCTGTAACATAATGTACTAGTAGTATGTATTATGAGTATGAATATGTCATTAGGATAAGGTACGGAGGATATTATGTATAGCTGTTTACTAATACATATAATATACGCTAATCTGTATTTTTTTTAATAATAATTAACAAATCACGTTGGGCGTGGGTTCGATCCCACTTAAGGCATGGGTTATTGTAAACGTCCTTTCACTTATCATCACTTTATTGTTTCATTATCACCTGTGCTCATTCGTATCCTAATATGACCTAGCTGTCGGTTGTGTCGTTGAACACTATTAAAAAATAACATAATTATATTATTGTTATACTAATGGGGATGTATCACTGTTATACTGCCACTGAGACATGCAGTATAGCTGATTATTGTTAAAGGTACTTCTTCATGAATTATCTCTATCAATCGAGCTAGAAAATAAGTGCAAATATATAATTGCTCGAAATGTGTATTTAGTTCAAACTTGAACTTATAAACACAAAATTGATTCCCTAATACTCACGTATACCAAATATAAACCACGTCGTGATAGTATTCATCAATCAACTCGGCAATTATTTCATTATAGACCTATACATATTTTATGATATACTCTTTCTCCAGTAATCCGATAGCCCCTACTATATCTTGTGTACCGTTGCACAACAATCTATTCTGCAGGTGTAGAATGCCAACATATACATATACTTTTTTACTATTTAATCATTGATTTTCCACAATAACTTGAAAGTAGTTGCATCTACTTGCACTATTACAAGAATACATATGTATAGTACCTCTTTATCTGAATGCTTCTCCTCCTCCTTCCCGAAATCTTTCAGTGGATAGAAGTAGTAATAGTATCCTGCTGCTTGGTCCCCTTCCAATCCCAATTGATGAAGTTGTTCTTTGGTGAGGCCCCCAGGAAGTGGTCCGCCAGCCCCCAGATCTAATGTAGCCCCCTTCTTCAGTGCTTCTTCATAAAGCACTTTCAACTCATCTGCGGAAAGCGGTGGTGGAGGATGGCTAATGCTAGTGCTAGCAAGATGAGCGACATAATGTTGATCTGACTGAGGCTCCTGCCCATTTTCTTGTCCGCCTAGTGGTTGGTGGTGCTCGTCCTGATGCGCGTGATGCACTTCGTGTCCACTGTTCGTGTCCTGCCCGTATTGCGATTCGTGTCCTATGTGCCCGTCGTGCCCATTGTTATGGTGTGTCACGTGCTCCTCGAATGGGTTCAAATACTGTCCTTGAATGGGCTTAAACAAAAAATGTAACTTATGGGGAATTGGATTTGGAATGAATGAATGATGGATGGTATGAAAGATATTGCTCAGAAAGGCACGTGCATCACGTAGTTGAGTTAGAGATTCACACATATTTCAGTTCAGTATACGGGGAAATGTTTGAATCCATATTTTATATCTGGGGAAAATGATAAAACATCAATTTTTCTACTAGGATCATAAATTATACTGAATTACAATATTTGAGGCATTCTTCATTTTCTGGAAGAAATCTATTTAGAAAAAAGAAACTGAAGAAAACGAGAAAACATCGCACGTCCAGGTCGTTATCGCAGTCTTAGACACTTCATTTCAGTTTCACATATAAACGAGAAAAACATGACATATCGTGAAATATATTCAACAATAGAAATAAAAAAATGAGCATTGAATGTTTGAAACTATAAGTTACGTTTATGTCACTTATATGCATACGTCTATCCACGATAAAAGAAGTTGAGCGAACCACCCGTGCGCTAGTTGTGTGGGCAATTTTTTTTTTTTGTGCATATAATTCTATATACTTGGATTTCTATACATATTACATGCAATCTATTGAGTGTATAATCCATCACCCTGTATTTATAAAAACTAATTGCAGAATGCCTCATTTTTTCTTGTGATAATCCATTCATTATAGGATAAACTATAAATATTGAATACTTAATCATATTGCTATAGATAAAAAGTGTTTGCGAATTTAGATTACACTAAATGCCTTTAGTACGTGTCTGTGTACAAGAAATCTTTTCAATTTATGTTTTACACGTTGTTCTGCATAATATGTTCACATAATAATATCAGTTTGAAACTTTTAAAATGTATTCCGTTAGAGAATGTGGGTTATTGGTCGACACGGCTATAACCTAAAGTGGTCCAATCGAAATTGTAAATATGTATTCACCTACCTATAATAATACTATATCATTCCTTGTGCTACAAAATTTATAATACCAAATGTTTACATACCCATTTTTCTAGAACGTTTTTTTATTCATCACCCTTTTATTGATTTCAATTCATTTGAATGTATCGCGTCACCCTCTCTTGTAGTATCGGTATATATTTGCATATCAAAGTTAACAAAAAGAAAGATGAATTGTATTTTTTCTCCAAGTATAGATTTTCTATAGGTCTAAATTAATATTACCTTTCTTCCATTTCATATTCTTGTTTCTTGTATAGAACTGAATTGCTTCATATAAGACTGTGCATATATACATTATAAAGTGTATGAAAAACACAGTGTTCTAATTAGATAATCAATCAAAGAATCTATCTTATATTTTGGAAGCAAATTAATAATAATTAAAATGACGACTCACGAAGTCCGATAGATTCGGTAAAGGAGTTGGTCCCGAGATCTGTGCTATACGATCGAGTTGACCTAATTGAGTGGCAACATTGTCAATCTTGAGTTGATTGATAACATTGTGAAGGAATTGGGCCCCTTCTTGGCATTCCGAGTATTTTGTCGTTCCCAGGACGAGCGCTGTAGTCAGTAGCCACATAGCAACCTGGAGCCAAAGAACAAAAGATTACCATCACATAAACAAAATGCATGTACATGTAATTTTATGTGAGTGTGGCTTATTGATGAATATCAATGAAATAAGATCTGAAAGATGGGGTATGCATGAATCTTCATTTAATATTAATATTAGATCATTTATAAGTTACACACTTTCCTTATACATCTTGAGCTAAATATATTTCGTTTCAGCTTTTTGGCTAATTCTGAGACAAATCATGAAAAATCTCATCCTCACTGCTATCAACTTATTTGAACAGTCACCGTGATTTTGCTCAATCTATTATGTCAGTAAGTAACCCCACCCTCAGATTCGGCACCACCACCTATTACCAGCTGTCTTCGGGCGCCACCACATTTAATGTCGAAAGCTCTACTTTTTTATTTTCACAATGTAGTGAATTTGCATATTGTCTGAATGCACATACTTTTTAACTCAACTGTATGAAATTGAACAATGAATATTAAATCCTATCTTTATATATATATATATATATATATATATATATATATATATATATATATATATATATATATATATATATATATATATATATTATATATATATATATATATATATTATATATGTATATATATATATATATATTTATATATATATATATATATATATATATATATATATATATATATATATATATATATATATATATATATATATACTCTAATAATATAAGGCCCCTAACCTCCCGTTTTTATCACTGTTTGAGTCCATTACATACATTGAGAGCAGCATGTCCCATACGCTAAAAACGGTCACCAATCTCCTTCGGGAATGCTCCTTATTTTATTTTAATGCTGCTAAACGACCTCACCAACAGCTGGGTTAAACGGCGGTATGAATGAGCGGGTGATAATGAATCAACGATGAGGTGATGATATAGGTCAAAAGACGTTTACAAAAACCCATGCCTTATACGGGACTCGAACCTACGCCCGACCTGACTTCAGTTTCAATACCGAGGTAAGCGATAGTTGACTGTCAAGGGGGGCGGCTGACATAATCCTTCATTTGCTTAGACTTTAAAGAAAATGTCAAGAAGTTGCTGAATGAGCGAAGACATCCATTAAGGTCCAAATCGGGGATTTCTCTGTTATAGTTTGTTTGTTTGTATGTTTATTTATTTCAACAATTCGTAGTAAATTTTAAGAAATTGATGGTTGAAATTATGAAAATGTCTATATCGTGACGTAAAAGAGTGAACAAAATTTCCATTTGGAAACATTTACAGTTTGAGTTTAGATCAAATACCTTATCAGTCCTGTATAGTCCTTACGGTTGGCTGAGATGTTTCAAGGACAACAATGAGGATAGACATTTTTGACGAATTTTATGGATATTTGGTAAGTGATGGGTACTAAATTTTTCTTTCTTTTTTCGGCCATCTGATGAAAACGCTTCTGCAACGTTTTCTCATTCATATGTAATATATAGAGTTGTCAGTTCGTATCCTGGGTATCAACTTTCAGCTAATTAGTATACTATTCAGTTACGTCATCAAGCTACAAAATACAAAATTATACGTAATCTATTCAATATTGAATATACGGTGCTAGAATAGTTGTTCCCTATTTTTTTCCTTCATGTTTTAAAAACTATTGGTACACTTCATTTAGCATTTTTAAAATGTAATTGGATGAGCGAAGCGAAGACTCAATTTCGCCATACCCGGAAAAAAAGTGCCTGTTTTTTTTTTTTTTTTTTGTTCGCGCTCCACAGGTCAGACGAAAATTCAAAATCAGTTGAAACTTGGCACACACAAGTATCCTTATCTAATTCGATACTGTATAGTTTTGAGGCGCGATCGGTTGAACCACTTCTGAGAAAACTCATTCCAGAATTTGCAAAAATCCCATTAGAATAACCCAGAGGGAAAAATTCGTGAAAAATATTTCATCTGAGAAGATTCAAGTTCTCAGGGAATTTCAATCTGATAATGATACACATTATTCCGAACTTTCACTCAAATCGGATCAGCCGTTTCGATGTAAAAAAATATATAATGTAATTTGTGTTAATTATTCAAAGCTATTAAGATACCTATTGAATCAAAGCAACAAGTGTCACCACTTGATTGTAAACGATTAAAACAAAGCCTTCTTTATCATCACATAAAGTAATAATGGAAAATAAGATGGCAGTGATGTAATGGTTTGGATCTCAAGGTGTATATATATATAATAACCAATCCAAAGATAAGTTGATATGTTCCAGCTCATCCATCAACGCGGCAACACATAACGCGTTTGCCCAGTTTAATATCATTGGAGTCCGAATGACAAAAAAATATGTGTCTTACTTGAAAACAATTATACATCATCTTTATGCTGCATGTGTATAGAAGCTGTGTGCGGGTTGCTCCTATATATGAACAAGCAAAATCCGGTCTACGACAAATATTTTTTTTTCAAGTTGATTTTGATAGTTGGAAAAATTCATTATTTTTTTACAAATAAAACACGCACTAAAACTATTTAGTATTTTCGTTACCAAAAAGTCTGAGGCCCTATAGGTTAGCGGTTGAATATTCAATAGTCAACCATTTTGATATTTTGCATTCAATTTATGTTCCAATAATATAGTGTTGTTCAATGTGAAATGTTGCGTATATTTATAATTGATTCGAAAATTTATATTAGACCTAGTATAATAAATAAGTCTAGACTGGACTTATTCTTCTGATATTCAATTAATATACGGTATTATGAAGTGAGAGTAGTTTTTCTATATTCTCAAGAACAGGAATTTGGGCGCATTGTTTGGAGACCACTCGCTATACTATATTGAATTTTCTAGTATTCAAATATATTTAGAATTGTATGATATAATGAGATGAAATATGAAATATTTTGTCTATTTCAATATTGAATACATTAAACATCTTTAAATTCTCGTTTTGTTTGCTTTTAAAATTTTCAAGAGGACTCTGAATGAATGGTCTCATGAGAAAATTGAATATGTTGAGTGAAAGAGGGCTTGCAAATAAACTTTCATCGAAAAACCATTGATTGAAATACCTTACTATGATTCGCATAGAATATAGATCATCACATTGATACAGTCTGAAATGGAAAGCATTACGTGTGGAGGGTCTCAAGGGTCGATATCAGGCCTATTAGGTTACCTAATCTATATTAATGATTCGTCAGACAAAATAACAGATTGTAAAATTGACAAATTAGGCAGAAGATACTACTCTAATGGAAAGATGAAATTATGTGGAGGCTGCAGACCAAAAATGAATCTAGCAAATCCAAACGATATGGAGCTGCTTATTATATCTTCAGACCCACATACATAAAACCATAGCCGCCCCCGTGGCTCAGTCAACGATTGCACTGCGTTAGGAACTAAAGTCAAGTCGGGCGTGGGTTCAAGTCCCACAAAAGGCATGGGTTTTTGTAGTCGTCCTTTAACCTATCATCACTGCATCGCTTTATTTATTCATTTATTTGTCATTTACAAAATATATTTCCATTATCACCCACTCATTCCTACCCCCGTATAACCTATAGCTATTGGAGGGGTCGTTCAGCAGCATCAACATTTTAAGTATAGGCCTACTCAAAATCTAAATAGGCCCACCGCCATTTTTTGTATTGATCAATCAAAATTAAAGACAATTGAAATATGAAATATTGAAAGAAGAAAACAAAACTTAAACTTAAACACTATTTAAACTATAGTGAAAGATAGCAGCAACGAACGTCGAATTCTATTTTTGTCCAATTATCCACACACACACCAACGCACAGTTCATAATAAGAGCCGAAACTACGATCGTCTGTTATTTACATTTGCGTCAATCCGATACTTCGAATACCAACAATGACCTCCTTTAACGATCATTTTCTAGCGCGAATAAACTAGAATCTTATAAGACAAGAATATCATTAAGAGGTTGTAAAAGAAGGATGTTGAATAAAGAAATAGGTTTTCTCAGTCATTGTTAAGAACTTGGCTGGTTTGTGATCTAAAAGCTCATATAATGTGCGATAAACCATTTATCTATAATAATTATTAATTTTACCCCACACAACTGTGTCTTACATCTGTAAACTTGAATATAAGAATTAATAACTTCCTATAATGTGTGGGGGTCATTACACTTTGAACTAAACAATTTATCCGAATGTATAGTGAATACAAAGACTATATAGAAATGTATAATACAAGTTGACAATGTGAAGTTGAAGCCACATCCTTTAATAAGACCATCGACAATGGTGTAAATAAAAAATTGTTGTCCGTTTCACACGAGTAGACAGCTTTTTACGTCTGAAATGAATTTCTATACATGCAAGTAACTCACCTAACTGTAATGAAGCGCTAGTAATTGCAAAAAGGAATAGCTGTTGGATACAAAAAAAAAAAACGGGTAAAAATGGAAATAAAGAATTGTGAGATAGAATTGTGATTCAATCTATGTGGAGCGCAGCATGGAAAAACGATGACAGCTGAAAGGTCGGGAAGAACTTGAATTCTTAGTAATTAAAGATAATTTGTTGACAAATGTTCAAAACTCGGTACCTATTTTCAGAATCATTAGAGATGTTGTCGGTTCGTTCACATCGTTGATGAATTGCGTTTTTGTTACATTTGTTGTGATGTGAGGTACAGTTTAAAAAGAGATTTATGTGATGTTATGTTATAAACCCTACTATAGTTCCTATTACAAGCGGGTTCTTTGTAGGCTGACTCCTTTCAACAGTGAAGGAAAACATTTGCTTTTCAACAATCAACAATCTTTTCTGTTTTAATTACCAATAACAGAAATATATTAATGTTTATTATAATATCTTTTCCAAGAAATAACCCCATAAAATGTTTTCAAGGACAGTCTATATATTGTATATTCTATTGTTGTATTATAATACAACTCGTAGCATCGTAATCACGTAATCTCGAAATTCTAAAATTCTAATTTAAGTTTATAGTTAACTGTTAAATTCAATTCAACCAATATTGTGGATATGAAGAGAAATATACTTGTATGTAGTATTATTAGCGGCTTGCAAAATACTGATGCAAATAGCACACAATCATTTCTACTGAGAAGGCTTCACGCACATGTGATATTTGCAGTCTGTCCTTGCCGATTTATCAAACTGCCATCACAAATTGATTTATTGTTTTAATAACTGTATATAGTAATTGATTTATGCCATATCGTTCATTCCTAGAGGATGCTGTTATGGACGTATAATAACGTATATATTATTTATGACTAACTACCTTTAGCCAGTTTCTGTATGATATTAAAAACATAATGCAATGTAAATTTAAATAGTTCATCGGTCATGGACATATACGCTTATAAACGGCATATTACGGCTGTTGGACAGATTTTCTCGATTCGGTTCAAAATATACATAGACCTAGGAATCAGAAAACAAATTAAGAATATTATGATTTAAATCACATGCATTTATTTTTGTCCTCATAGATGCAAACTGGTTGTTGTTCGTCATTTGGTAAAATGGTGCTATCTCTTTTCATGGTTTGTGCCATTTACAGTTACTCTCATCCCCACAAAAACCCTCATTGGAACGAGCTATATGTTATGCAGTGACTATACACATATTACACGTTCAGTAATAATTGATGTAGTAGACCCGGAGTCGATTCCCAATTCAGTCGTTCATTTAGAATAGAGAGATTCTGATTAGTGGGCTCTATAACCCTTCAACCAAATGATCTCTTATTTGAATTATATTGAGGAAATATAGACACGACCATCCCTCTCCTTCAATAACTTGTCATTAGAATCACGTGCTGGTATATTAATAATACACAATTTTATAAACCATTTTTTCTATTGTATCATTCAAAATATTTTCAGAAAAATGAACTCGTATGTCTTCAAAATCCAACTAATGTAATTATTGTTTATAAACATTATTTTGCTAACTGACAAGAATTATAAGATTTTGGGAATATATACTATAATATAACTAATATACTTATATATAAATATACACTTTTATAATACTACAAAATATAGTAACATATACACTAAAAATGTAGAACTGATGAGATTAAAACCTATAGTATTACTGGATGACAGATCCGTTTCGGAAAAAAGAAACCTTACCTCTTTTTCAACTGGACTATTATTAAGTCACTATTGGCTAAGGAAGTCCGGCAGGCAGCTGAACTTGCTCAAGAAATGCACGCAACGCGACTAACACCACTAACCTAACTAGAATAGAGCCCTCGCCTACCATATAGCGGCATAGCTGTCCGGCCGCCGGCAATCTAGTCCACATACTACTCGACGGCTGTTTGTGCCTCTTTTTCTCATATTGTGATGACATCCAAAACAGGTTCAATCGTTTTATGACCACCTACTTGAACCTAGGTCAACGGAATTAGTTATATTAATTATGTCGCCGTTCACAAAAATTGGGTTGGGTGAAGATAGTGGGACAAGGATGACACGCAAGGCACAGGTTCGATACTGGTCCCCGTCTGACAGTCATCCAGTAACCATTCCCCAGGGATTTGCACTGACAGTGTGAATTAAAGTGGCTCTAGTCAACGAAATTTAGTCAAATTTGACTGATCTTGTGTCATCTGGAAGTCTGGAAAGCTCGATTTCAAATCCCGCCAATTGCCACAGATAATGGGTGTAAATTACCGGTAGTATGTTCCTACCAAAAGTAAAAGCCCGTTCTCTGTTCGACTAATACGTGTTGAATCCTTGCATTATTGAAAGGTTGATCGACTTTTAGCCAGGTTGAAAAGGGCTTTTACTTTTGGTTAAACATACATATACATTTATATTTCCCATTTAATGAGATGATTAATGTTCTATATGTAGGCCTATAGTTCTGTGAAATGGTCCATAATTTATAATGCTAATACCTGCTAATGTCAATGTCAATTCAAATTGTTTCTCCATATATTTCACAATTGAACAGTGATTGCAAGTGTACCAAATAAACGATAGGGCTTAAAGGCGCGTCGACAGCGAGATCTTTTTTACGCCTATTCACAACTATGTTGTATACTTTGCCATAGTTGTCTACGTTTGTGGATGTTTTAAGCATTGCATATGGAGGGAGAGGGTAAGGAAGAGAAAAGTAAGAGAGGATGAGAATAAAGAAGACGATAGATGAGTAGAGAAGTGACAAGGAACGAATATAAACGTAAATAAGAACGCAACGCTCAGTATTTCCTCCATATTATACTCCGGTCACCAAAAGGCTTCCACGCAACCGATACGGTCCGAGCTTGATCTGTGGATCATCACTTCAGACCATATCGCCATGGGTGTCCCTTTTGGGAGCAAATAAATGGTTCCCGACGACATCTCTGGAGATCACTGGGCCACGCAAGCCCCCACACCACTTCGAAATGTCCCGGATCCTTCGAGGGGGGCTTCAAGTACAGGATCATTTCGAAAATAGACCATGTGACCGCCACCTTTTCACCATCTAGATTCTAGAATCTAATATCTAATAGACTCTTGACTATTCAAGATTCATAATAATACATGTCGTATAAATAATTCGAACAATAGTTACTATTATATATGAAACTGAAACTCAGGAATGAAATACATGAACGTAATTTGCTAAATTTGCTATAATTTGCTCTCATTAAATCAGTTTTTTTTTTTTAAATCAGTCCTCACATGTATGTATATATATATATATATATATATATATATATATATATACATATATATATATATATATATATATATATATATATATATATATATATATATATAAATATATATATATAAATATATATATATATATATATATATATATATATATATAATATATATATATGTATATATATATATATATATATATATATATATATATATATATATATATATATATATATATATATATATATATATATATAAATATATATATATATATATATATATATATATATATATATATATATATATATACATATATATTAGTGTGATGATTCGTAGATATTTTTCTTCTAACTAAAAACCACGACTACTTTAAAAAGTTTAAATAAATACTCTGCCGATCATCCACCGGTATTAGAATCTGGTTCTTCACGGTGAATAGGCTATTCGGAGTAGAAAATACTTATGTTGGTTGTTACGCCTGTACATCTTTAAAGCTATAATATGTTCCAAACCAAGTAAGATGTTTGTGCCGGTCTAATAATAATAAATCACTGTAGGCCTACTGTAGGGCCTACTGTAACGTATTATATTATATTTTATGAGAATCCACACTCTATACCCAAGATATTATTTTAATGATTGATTTATTTATTAATGTCAGAAATAGTTTCACTTTCAGCCGCCCCCTGTGGCTCAGTCAGCTCAGACTACGCTTTAGAAGACGAAGTCAAGTCGGGCGTAGGTTCGAGTCCCGCATTGGGTTTTTATAAAATGTCCTTCTTTTTATCATCACCTCGTCGTATCTTTATCACCCGCTCATTCGCACCCCTAATTGGCACCATTTTACATACTGTTATTGTTTTTGTTCTTTTATAATAATAATAATTATTACTATTTTTATCAAATTTTAATCGATACACACATATATACAAAAATAATAACAAGCTCTTCCACAAAGCCAAAAAGGCCTATCTGTGGGATAAATAAATAATTTCGACATATAAGAAATTATCATTAATACCGGTATTATGATTAGTATTATTGATATATATATGTAAACGTAAAACCGGTGCAGCGCACTACTTAACCTGCTTGCTTCATGTGATCCGGTAGGCGAGGGGAATTTCTGACCCAGTTCGATCCCCGCCACCGTCCATCTTTACAGGGGTTTTTCGTGGTTTCCCTCTGTAGTCTAAGCTAATGCTGGGATGATTCCTATACCATACAGACCACGACCGCTTCCTTCCCACTTTCCTTCTCATTACCTAAGAAAACTTCATCCCATCATATCATTAATCATTCATCCGACGCCAATAGATCTCAATTATCATTACAGAGCGTCGTTAAACCCAATTTAAATAAACAAATGTAGGTATATATATATTTATAATAGATAGCCATATATAGATATTCTCTGCAAGCGTATATAAGACGTAGTTGTATCATGTAGCTTGTAAGTTGTATTTGGCTTGTATTGTATGTGAAATGTAGACTTCCTTCTGATGTTAACCGATTGATATCTTGCCGAATCATTAAACAATAAACAGTGTTCAATTGCTTTGGGAAATGCATCTTATTATTTGCTGCTTATAACGACTCCACCAACAGTTATAGGTTATACGGAGGTACGAATGAGCGGATGGTAATGAATAGCTGAAGTGATGACAGGTGAAAGAACGTTTACAAAAACCATGCGTTATGCGGAATGTTGTCATAAGTCATCATCACACGGAGTATCCATAGTAAAATATAGATTTTTCTGCAATTGTAAAATTGAAACGAAAGATCAATATCACGGATCTGTATCAATAATCTAAATGATCACCTATTTACAGACTCTTTCTTCACACATTTATATTGCAATTCTATTATTCAGACCAATTTAAAATAATGAATACAAATCCTATAATGGCACACTAGGCCTTCTCCCTCCTAGGAATGTAACTTATGTGATTCCACATTATAATAATGAACATGGTTTGAGTGGTCTCCAGGTCGCTGTACCTGTGATTTTTAATAACATACCAGGTCATATAAAAACCTTGACTATACTATGAATATAGTTGAAGAACAGATAGAGTGTTAACGTTTGGAAACATTAAGTTATAATTCTGTAGACATATTTCGTTAAATTGCTACTCAATTGCATGTAGGCTTATAGTTCCTCATTTGATCATGTCATATATGAACGACATGAATAATATTATATCAAGCTGCATCAATATATTTGTTATCTTTTATTTT
Source organism: Brachyptera risi (assembly GCA_964007535.1). Taxonomy (NCBI): domain Eukaryota; kingdom Metazoa; phylum Arthropoda; class Insecta; order Plecoptera; family Taeniopterygidae; genus Brachyptera; species Brachyptera risi. Next base: position 64,457,671 of record OZ023327.1, on the reverse strand, counting down.
TATTTTTCACAATACTAACTTATTCATAAAATATGTACCTACTGTATTTTTTTTCATATTTTGACTTTTACGTATGTATTTGCATTGCTTGATATAATTTCTTATTAGGTTGTTATTCATAGTTTATTGAGTATAGTCTTGAAGCTAAAAGATACTGAGACGTGTGGCCTAGTGGTTAATACACTGAACCGTCATTCAGGAGACCGGGGATCGATTCCCGACATGGTCGACCATTTTGACAGGGGTTTTTCGTGGTTTCCTTCTGTCGTTCAGGTCAATACTACGATGGTTCCCGACCGACTCTTTCCCACCGTGCAAAAGCATCTGATAAAATAATCTACAATCTCACCATCGCATGTATCATTCCTCGACGCCGAAAGATCGTAGTCTAGAGTTCGGCATTTATCCGTTAATTGAGCAATTGATAGATGGTATTATTTGATTTTTGTTCAATTTTTGTTGTTTGCATACATCGTATATTTTGTAGAGTTGTTTTAATTTTTTTTTTCCATGATTTATTTGTATTTTTGGTCCTTCCAATCTGCGTCAAGACCGAAATTTCCAGAAGGTTTATTTGTTTTCACGGTTCCCTATTTAATCGTCATGTTAAAATTAATATGCTCATAAAATTATATATGAACATATATCTTTCATTCATTGTGATGTGCTAATTGTTTCGTGAGTTTATATATTCATTCATTTAACTGTATAAATATATACAATGGGAATTATTGTGCAATTGGATCAGCCTAGATATTACTTATTTGCACACTTGCTCATAGCTAGCTTGTTCATATTATTTCATTAACTCGATAGTGC
>OZ023327.1:64446852-64454352 GCA_964007535.1 Brachyptera risi | reverse complement strand
CTTTTTTCAACAGTTGAACCATTTTGGGGTTTCTGAATTGTTGCGAGAGTATGTTGAGTTTGTTGGATGAAAATGAAAAAAATCTTCAACTTTTATGTTTTGTTTGACATTGCTTTGCTTGTGATACACGTCAACTCCATACAATAGTCTATTTTTTCAAATACAGTACCGTACCGGCATTTGATTTTATTCTTTATTGAATAAAAACCTACTTTACTGGACTGGAATCTCTGCTACGCATTGAAAAATCAATGATGGTGTATTAGAAAATATTGTGGTCGTTGTTATTTAGTTTGAGCGAGTCGACAGTGTGTATACTATACCGTATACAAGTTACTGTTTAACAATTATTATCAATTACCGGGTTGACCTATAAATGTCAATAGTAAATATATCGATCGTAATCTTAAGTTGAATGAACTACAACAATTAAAGTATAACAGCAACTTCTTCTTATGGTAATTGTTTAGTTTTAATTAGTTTGATAGTTTATTTTGTCCGTTGAAAATCACAATTCAAAATGACATAGGCTATAATAATGTTGAACTCGTCTGAGGGTCTGATACAATATGAATAAAAATGTTTAATGCCAGTTGGAGACAATATTAATAAATTAGGGTAGATACAATAATGCTAGTAGTTAAATTAATAAAGGCCATTACAATAATGATAGTTTAAAAAGTTAAAATAACAATGATAGAAAATAATTTGAGTCAGTTTCGGATAGAATAATAATAAGTCAGATGCAATAATATTCGATGTACCATTCATATACGAATACCATTGGTAGTACTAGTCTAGTACCATGGACTAAATAAAATTATTTAGCCTAAACTAATACCAGAGGCGTAGGAGCCCTAATATTATTCAGAGATCTAGATTGACCGAGTTGTCAAGTCATAGAAAATGGGCGCAGGTTTCAGACAAATGGGCCATATTGACGTGATTTCAAGGAGATGCAGGGAATATGTGGACAGTGGATGGGGTAGCGCATGCAGTTGGTTGATGATTGCAGGTGTCAGGTGTTCGATTTATTTAACAATATGAGCCAAGCTACAAACAAAACTTCATAAGATTATTGTATGGACACACCTGCAACAATCAAAAATATGTTGTGGAAATAACTCATAACTGATTAAATTTTCTTATAATAGGCTTAAATTTATATACATAAATACATACACATATATATATATATATATATATATATATATATATATATATATATATATATATATATATATATATATATATATATATATATAAATATTCCCCCCGCCGCCCCCCCGAGACTAAGTCAAATCACACTGCGTTAGGAACTGAAGTAAGTCAGGTCGGGCGTTTGAGTTCGAGTCCCGCTTAGATTTTTGTAAACATCCATTCACCTATCATCACTTTATCGCTACATTATCACCCACTCATTCGTACCCCCATATAACCTAGCTGTTGGAGGGATTGTTAAGCAGCATTAGAATGAATATTCACAGTATATATATATATATATATATATATATATATATATATATATATATAAATATATATATATATATATATATATATATATATATATATATATATATATATATATATATTCATTTCATTTGAATAATCCAATTACTAGTAGGCCCACTAAATTACACTTTAATTAAATAATATAAATTTGAATTCTCAATTGTATTGATGGGTCAGTGGTAATAGTTTGGCCTATCACATGATTATTGGGGGGTCAGTCGACCGCTCTATCCCACCGGCTCCACCGCCCCTGGGATACCACTCTAACCTGATAAGTTTTATTTTTGAAAATATTGTATTAAATTACCGAGTTTAGCTTAGAAATCTTCTCTCTGTTTGTACCGAATGATGTGTGCTAGTTATCGTTACAGTACAAAAGTAAATAATAATGCACAATTAACTCGTTGTTTAAGGATATTTCGGGAATAAGTTTTTGGGGGAGCTCAATTATACAATATAACAATGTGAACCAAGTTGCAAGAGAATGTTAAAAAAAATCTTTGAATTTTTCCAATTGTGTTTGTAACCTAGGAAATTGTTCAGAATGTTCGATGCAGCTACAAGTGATTCCGTGAAATATTTCTGAAAAGCCAAATTATAAAACTTCATTGTATAAACGAAATTATACTTGGTTCCTAATATTATTCATTATTTATTTGATGTTTTCTCGCTGTATAAAAATACAGCATATGACGACTATTGTAGGGCCATTGAATAAGCTCAATGCCCTCTTTAGCGAAGGTCATAATATTGTGAATTATGGCTTACAATTTTTCATTTCCATCATTTTTATTTTTTATAATAGTTCTTGATAAAAGTTCTTGACATTTTTTCTTCTAGGAAGGGGGTGGAGGGGCTTCTCCCTCGCAGGTATGCTTGAATTCACTTCTGGTACCGTGATCTTTCGTGTATGACTATTTTCAGCAATATTTCTCATCTCTCAACTCTTATAATTTTTTTTAGTTGGTTCATTTCCCATCTCTTGTTCATTTCTATATTTGATAAGCATTAATTAATTATTATTCCGAAAATATCCATCTAAATTATGCAAACAAGCTTTTATGTATAAATTAAATTCGACTAACAATGTGATCGAAGAAATGCCGCCCAGTGATGCGCTCTTTCAGTAGCTTGTTAAACTAATGTCTTTGGTCTGTTTCCTTGAAATGTACGAAAACCGCTAATAAGTGCTCGGGACGCTGGTTGAATGATTGTTGATCTGATGCCGACAAGCCGTAGCTGCTGTACCGTAAAATGGCGAACTCGTGTAGTGATGTGATTGTCTCGTGTGTACAGAAATCCGTGGAATTTGTATCTAAATTCCATTCTCCTGTATTACTCTCCTTTAATTATGATCCGCAAGACATCAGCATTATTGTAAGCATTCTAGCATATTCATTATTTTAATTAGATTCAGGGAATAAGTGGATGGGGTAGCGCTGTTGGTTGATAATTGCAGGTGTCAGGTGTTTGATTTATGTAACAATATGAACCAAGCCACAAAAAATTGATTTACAGATTATTATTCTAGACACACTTGCAGCAGTGAAAAATATGTTGTAGATAACCCAATAACTTATCAATATTATTATACATAGGCCTATATATATTTATATTCACTATATATTTGATTGAATTTTACTAATTCAATTAAGAGTATTAAATTGAACTTCAATTAAACAATATTATTTTAAATCATCAATTGTATAGAAGGGTCATTGGTCTAGTTGGGCATATTACATAATTATTGGGGGGTCGGCCGACCCCCTGTCACCCCGGCTCCACCACCTCTGAGATACCATTCCAACTTGAAAAGTTTTAAATAATGAATTAAATCTCCAAGTCCAGCTCTAAAATTTTCTCTTTGTTTTTATTAAATGATGTTTGCCAGTTATCGTTACAGCACAATAATAGATAAAAATGTGTAATTTAATTATGGAATGGTTAGATGGGTGAGCGTAATTGATTGATAATTGCAGGTGACATGTGTTTGATTCATATAACATTATGAATCAAGTTTCAAAATGATGAAAAAAATCGTTGACATTTTTTAGGGACGAAGTTGTTTAAAATTATTTCAGTTCGATTCACCGACTAGCAATTCTGTAAAATATTTCTGAAAAGCCAAATTATGTTTTTTGACAGAAAATGCAAATTTACTCAGCTCCTTATACTATTCATTATTTATTTGTTGTTTTCTTACTGTATCAAAAATACAGCATGACTGCTATCAAGCTCAATGCATTCGTCAGCCAGGTTCTTGATAATGTATATGATAGTTTGCAATTTGCAATATTGTATTCTTCATCATAGTTCTTCACGGAAGTTCTTAATACTTTCATCTCCTAGGAAGATAAAGGGCTGCCTGAATTCACTTCTGGTACCGTAATCTTTCGTGTCTGACTATTTTTAGGCTATCTGCATTCTATATTTCTCACTTCTTATTAATTTGTTTAGTTTATTTGTTTCTTATTTCTTGTTAGTTCCTACTCCATGTTATCTATCCTATGCTTGATAAGCGTTAATTATTCATTACTCTGATAATATTCATCTAAATTGTGTAAAGAAGCTTTAAATTATAAATTAAAATTGACTAACAATGTGATTCAAGAAATGCCGCCAGCATTGTTGCTACAGTGATGCGCTCTTTCAGTAGCTTGTTAAACTAAGGTCTTTGGTCTGTTTCCTTGAAATGTATGAAAACCGCTAATAAGTGCTCGGGACGCTGGTTGAATGATTGTTGATCTGATGCCGACAAGCCGTAGCTGCTGTACCGTAAAATGGCGAACTCGTGTAGTGATGTGATTGTCTCGTGTGTACAGAAATCCGGGGAAATTGTACCTAAATTCCATTCTCCTGTATTACTCTCCTTTAATTATGATCCGCAAGGCATTAGCGTTATTCTGCGAAAAGGTAATTTACTATTATCATCTCTTCGCAGCGTAAGCATAAGAAGAGACTTTCTTCAGCCGAAGCCTGGGCATTAGGGATTAAGGGATCTTTGTTTAAAAAAAAACGCGTAAAATCTGTGTTTGAATGTAAATTATACTCATTTGTTCAGCGCTACCAGATTGCTTTCATCATACTCATCAGTTTATTATCAGAATTTCTCAAAATAGCGCCAGAGTATTACAGGCTAAAGCCTAGGAGGCCTATCATGCAAATCCTAATTCAGTCAGATGCCTCCTATATGGCAAAATAATACTTCAGATAATAATAAGTTTATTCTGGAGCTGTATAGTGTTGTCATGATAGCTAAAGACATAGGGAAGTAGGCATACTGTGTTTCCTAAAGTAGGCCTTTTCACAGTAGAACTGAGCCTACTGCTTTATATACAGTTCAGTGAGGTTCAAGCCCTCTGCTCTAAATGCCTATGCTTATTTAAAAACTAATGCTATGGGCCTACATTCTATTATTATAACCTAGGACCAAATAACTGGTTAATCAGCTGTATTCTAAGGTGTAGGATGCTATCTGGGAATGAATAAGTAAGGTCAAGACTTTGAGTATAGGCCTAGATGGTATGGTTTGTTTCAAGCTCTTCTAGACATTTATTGTTATCATAGTGGCAGTGGTTTGCCATCAGCTATTGGTTGATGACTTCAAGTTGTAGAATGATATTATTCTATATTACTCCCTTTACTCCTAATCAATGTTACTAAGCATTTTTAAGAAAACATGAATAGCATAACCTCCAAACCATAATATTACCAGTACTGCATTCATAAGAATGGCAGTACGTCCTTCGTTATGGAAACCATATAAATCCTGATAATAAGATATCTAGGTCCTTTGGCTAGATATTGTAGACAAAAAATGGTCTTCATCGATTTCTTTTATACATTTGTTTATCAACCAAACAACCTTGAATATCGAGTGTCGGTGTAGAATGGGCAGAAGGTCGTAAGCTCCTTTATTATGTTCCCACTTTCACATCTTCTTTGGCTGAGTTCAATACGCTGAATCAAATCAAAAATCCGGAGCGACATCGTGATATTTTGTGTAATATTAACGTTATTAAATGGATGTCAGCGATCATTTTAAAATGTTTGCTTTTTTTCATAGAAATCTTAGGGTAGAAATTATTAGCAGGCCTAATGTGTTTTGAACTTATAAATGTTGAATAATATTGTGCATGTGCACAGAAAAATTCATGAAAATTGATCCAAAATTGATGTCACTAAGTTTTTTTTTGTTTCACCTCCCGAACAGTTTGAAAATTGGCACTTATGCCCCTCTGCCTATTCTACGTCGATTTATATATTCAGACCCACCCTAAAACTTGGGAACCAAGTAGGCACCTATCAATTCTTGGGTATTCAGTATAGGCCCTACTCTTTGTGCCGATTCTTTTGTATTAATTAGAAGATATTCTTAATTATTGTAGGTTAGGCCTAAAACAATGTAGGTCTACCCTACCTGGTAACATTTAGAAGATGGTAACACATTGTCCGTATTAATACATTGAGCAATTGTTTTCAGGGCTCATTGAGTTATGCGAATTTCCTGTTTGTCGCACAACAGAATGTGCTCGGGTTGGTTCCCTCAGCTACGTCATCACACTAGAAGGCGAGAGTATGTTCCTTAAGTTTAAAGATGAAACAGGTTGGTAAAATATATGCTACAGTACTGAAACATTACCATCTCAATATAAATTTCTTTTCATTGAATGTTTCTTTTTAATAATTATTTCCTAGTAAGCCTATTAGTTTATAGTGTACAAAGTGTTACACTGAAATGGGTGGGCCAGTTGCTAGCAGGCTAAATCACCATTCACGACATCGGGCTTCCATTCGGAGCATGGTCAACCATCCTGACAGATTTTTGTTGTGGTTTCTCTCTGTCATTTAAGGCAATACTAGGATAGTTCCTTAATAGGCCTCGACCAACTCTTTTTGACTACCGGTATCCAAAAATACCTACCGGCAGAGATGGGCAAAATACTCAATAAAAATGTATTTGAAATACAAAATACAGATACTGAACTACAGAGTATTTGAAATACAAAATCCCAGATACATTGAAATTAAGTATTTGAAATACAAAATACAAATGTATTTTCAAAATACTTTTCAAAATACAAAATACATTTTGTGTGTGCTAAAATTCAAGAAATGCGACTAGCTTGGCTAACTATTTGCTTCAGTAGAACTATTTCTTTTTTTTTTTGAGCTGACAAATCTGAGGAGTAAGGCATTCATAAAGAAAAGATATGAACATACCAAAGTGACTGTTTATTTTTCATATATTTCTCTAAAAATTGCACACCTATATCAAGATATGCTACTGCCATCTTGTGGACATAATCAAATTGTTACGTCATTTGGCATTTCCTCCCAAACATAAGCTATTGGCTCATGTGGGTTTGCAAGAAAGAATATTTTTGTTTATTGCTAGCCATATTATGCAGGCCTATTTATCATAATGATTAATAAGATGCACCAAAAAAAAAAGATTTTTTATTATTAACTGTATGCACGCCCGGTTTGGTTCAGTCAGTTGAGGCATTGCCTTGGAAATTGTGAAGTCAAGTCGGGCGTGGATTCGAATCCTGCAGAAGGCATAGGTTTTTTAAACGTCCATCATTCATCACTTCATCTATCATCCGCTCATTCGTACCCTGAAAAGCTCTGGTCAGCGATAGGGCGAATATGCTGTATAGCCTTGGCTGTTGATCGAATAGGCAGAGTTATTGTTAGGCACTCGAAACTAGGTACCCGACAAAGTACCCGACCATATAGGCCTAGCTAGTTTTTGCATCTCGTTTGATTGAAAAAATTAACCAAATCTATTACCGGTACCCAAAAGTTGATCACCTTTTAATCTTCTGTATAGATCACTTTTGATCCCTTTTGTTTTATAAAAATGAACCTACCACACCACATGCCATAACCATACTTCCGCTCGTTTGATCCAGAGCCAAGGCTAAACAGCATAGATTGCGGAGGAATCATTAACATAAATCGCATGTCTCCAGATCAACATCT
>OZ023327.1:64399352-64439352 GCA_964007535.1 Brachyptera risi | reverse complement strand
CTAAAATGATGGTTGCAGTAAATATCGAGTATTCGATAGCTCCTGTGGGTAGCGCTTTGCAACACTACCGACTGCAATATGTAAACCTGGATTTAAACACAAATGTGTTATATACTATATAGCACATTTGTATTTGTATTTGTATTTGTATTTATTGCCGTTTCTTATTAAAGAACAATATTAAAATTGTATAAACATTGTCAGAGATATTAGAAAATAAAATTATAATAATAATCCACCAAATGATGATAAGATTCGTTACAACTTTTTTTGAACTCACATGTTTCCCACTAATTGGTTGAATATAATCTAATATTGTTTTTGAAAACTCAATTTTTGCTGCCAGACAGTCTACCTACTGGTATGGCAAACTGATGTATAGAGAACTACAAATTGATTAACGTGACCACCCAAAATAATAATTATAAGTATATTACAGTAAACCCTCGTTAATCCGAAACATAAGGGTCTAACTTTGAACTACACTCAGTTGGATGATGGACACAAAGCAGCGAACAATGTAATATGCTTAGGCCTATTCTTGACCGTCGAAGAAAGAGCACGTATATTGGGAAAATAATTATTATTTCAAGGAATTCACTTGAAGCTTTTTCGAATCACCTATTCTGGAAATGATGTTAAAATATTAGTTTGAATTACAGTTCAACTGGAATTTGGATTTACCATATTTACGGGTGTGCTGGTCCATGTTTTTAGTTTCGAGTCCAAGTTGAGTTGGAATAAATGTGATAAATGAGGAAGTAATTATAGGCCTATGGTAAGCCGTGCAGATCTGTTTTCAAGTTATGTTGAGTGATGGTTAGGGTTAGATAGGTCAAGGTTTGAACATTGAAACGAGTTTTGATTTTTAGTCCACACCAACTTAACTCAACCATCACAAAAAAAATATATATACACAAAAGTGAACCCAACAACCCTAGGAGAGATTGGCGCGGCTGACTATATCATATTACTGACATATTATACCGCAGCATTTCAAACACTGCAGATTTATTTAAGATAAATACATAAAATATGAAAAAATACTTGAAAAATTAATCATAGAAGCAAAAGTAAATCACATGAAAAACAAAATAGACAACTCCGACTGTAAATCCAAAACTATATGGAATATCATAAATCGGCAAAATAAGAAAATAAACTCTGCAAAAACTGATGTAAATATGAGAATAGAAGATGACACAGATATAACAGAAAATCCTCAGAGTATTGCAGAAATATTTAATAAATACTATGTAAATGTAGCTCACAATTTGACAATGCATTTAAAAACTGCCTCCACTAATCACAAAGCAAACCTATATTTACATTAAACAAATAAATCATCAAATCATTCAATATTTCTAAAACCAACAACTAAAACTGAAATAATAGAAATAGTAAAAAGATTAGGAAATGAAAATTCCAGTGGAATAGATGAAATTCCAATATCTCTCATAAAGAAATGTATAATGCATATAGTCACACCATTATGTTTTGCTTTCAATAACTGTCTAAACGAAGGATTATATCCAGAAAAACCAAAGCCAGCAAAAATCAAGCCTTTATTTAAAAAAGGAAGTACATTGCGAACGAAAAATTACGACCCAGTTTCTCTTCTACCCTCTTTTTCGAAAATCTTGGAATCAATTATTAATATACGCATTACAGAATTCTCAAACGAAAATAATATACTATCGGAAAGTCAAAACGGATTCAGAAAAGGTAGATCAGCAAACAACACAATTGAACGCTTCTTAAAAAATATTATAAATAGCTTAGAAAATCGTGAACCTGTAATTGGAATATTTTGTGATCTATCGAAGGCCTTTGACTGCATGGATCACGACATATTACTGGACAAATGCCGGTTTTATGGGATAAGAGGAACAGTCCACAATCTTTTGAAATCCTATCTCAAAAATAGAACACAACAGGTAGAAATAAACCACACCAATTCAAACGGCATAGAAAGTAAATTAATATCTAACACAGAAGAAATTGCTGTAGGAGTATCACAAGGATCTGTTCTAGGTCCATTATTATTTTTAATATTTATAAATGATCTTCCAATAAATGTACCGGGATCCGAGTTATTTGCAGATGATACCAATATTATAGCACAAGCAAAACAGGGGTTAACACTCACAGAGGTAGCAGAATGTAAGCTGGAACAATCTATCAAGTGGTTTGACAATAATAAATTAATACTAAACAACAACAAAACAAACTTCATCCACTTCCATTCTGAAAAAAAAGAAATATTAGAAAATATCCCATGTGTAAATAATAAAATGAATAATTCAAGCATAAATAAAGTAACTTCAACTAAATTCCTTGGTATCACAATGGATGAAAACCTGAAATGGAATGAACATATTAAAGCATTGAGTAAGCAACTTAACTCTGATTGTTTTGCAATAAGATCCATAAAACTAATATCTGATATATTAACTAGTAGACTTGTGTATTTCTCTAACTTCAAAGCCCATCTTAGATATGGGATTACATTCTGGGGAGGTTCGACAAACAGTAACAAAATATTTACTACACAGAAACGAGCTATCAGAATAATAATGATGGTCAAACCTACCACACACTGTAGGCCACTATTTAAAAAATAACATATAATTACATCTCATAGTATGTATATACTCCAATCTATAATGTATGTAAAAACAAACTTTTCAACAATTCAAAAAAATAACGAGCTTCACTCACACAACACAAGAAAAATAATGATGTGCATGTCAGCAGATGCAACACTAAACATACTCAAAATAATTCAGACTTCATTAAAACAAAACTGTATAATAAATTACCGGATGCATTAAAAATCGTTACATCCATCACAAAGTTTAAACTCTTAATAAAGTCTTTGCTTCTAAACAAAGCGTATTACTCAGTAGAAGAATTCTTGGAAGACAATATTAAAGGCTATAACCCCAACGAACATCAAATTCAACAAGTCACCAAAAATAAATGTATAGATCAATTCAGAAACAAATATAACATGTAAACTCCACCATCCATAAAACATGGGATAAACTCACATGCCATGTAAGTCTTACATGTGTGAGTAATAAAGAGTATTGTTCTCAATGCCTTCATTGAGTATTATTCAGTATTATTTAGTATTATTGTATTGGTATATTATTGTATTTATATATATATAGTATTATTAGTAAACCTCACTACATAATTATCTATGTTCCTAACTTACATCATTGAGTTTATCTTATCTTATCCTAGTCCTAGAAAACATTACTTTACAATGTAATTATTATTTATACTTTTTATATATTTTCAGTTGATACAATAATCAACTGAAATTAAAAATGTCTGCTCAATCCAGCATCGTGTATATCCATACACACTGCATTAAGAATTCTCAAAAATATGACAATAAACATTATTATTATTATTATTATTACTAGGCTTATATACCAACAAAAGAGTGGGACAGTTGGACATAAGTTTAATTGGTGTCATTTCCTCTTGAAAATCAATTATTTCATCACAAGATTATAACAATATTACAAGAAAAACAAACCAATAGTTTCATTTTGTAAATTTTACCCAGTCAAATTTCAATCAGACTAATCAGGCGCTAAATGACCTCGCTGTCGATGTGCCTTAAAACCCTAATATTCATTCATTCATTCAATCAGTCTAAATGATGGATTATTAAAATTATCAGAAATGTGAGTGTGAATTTTGAGGTTATAAACCATGGTATCTTATCATTTCTGGATCATCCACAGAATTCAAAGTTGAAAACACAGGAAATCAATGAAATTGGCCAAAACGGGTATTAGCATCAGTTTTCACCTTTCAATCATCAACTACCATAACTCTTGGAAAATCTACAGCATTTTCAACTAGTTTTTTGACGTTGTTATTCAAGTCACAAAGCGGCTGCCATTTTGATTTCTCAAAGCATGGTTGCCAGATCACTTTGATCACAGGTCGCCAACCTGGTTCACAAAGTTGCCCCCAAAGTTGCCGAAATTCCAATTTGCTCCCTATTTTAAATATAAAATATATTATGACCAATGCAAAAAGATTCGGTTATTCGGTCAACGTGTATTCATATCGATATCATGGCCCCCCCAACACGCAGTGGCGTAGCCAGGACATTAGGTCAGGGGGGGCAGGAATTTTGCAAGGGTGCCATGCATAAAACTTTGATGAAAATGTACATTACAGTATTAATTATAATATAAGTTAATAAGCAAGGCAAGGTCTAGAGCAAGGCACATAGACGTCGAATCCTGCATTTATATGAATTTACAGTGATGGGGGGGAACCGTCCCGCAGGAATTTTTTTCAATTCATAATTCAGATCAAGTACGTTTTGGAATACATCATTTAATTGGCATATTCTACACATGCAGCATTGATTTTATGAGCTGGTCCCACATATTTATCATTTTATTCATCTCTCAGATGAATGAAAAGGAAAGGAAAATCTCTTTTTTTAATATGATTCTATGGGTATTTCAAGAAGTACGCCTATATGTTTTGTTTACAAGTCGCCCAAATTACGACAGGCGACTTGAATTTTCTGTAGACGCTAAAAGTAACATCAATTCACCCAAATTGCGAGACAGCGCCCAATCTGCCAACCTTGTTCTAAAGAGCTTCACCTTCTAAACGTACCAGCCAATGAGATCACTCATTGAAAAATATCAAATAAGATTGAAGCATTGAAATTTTGAAATGGGTGGCAGATTTAAAGACTCGACTTTGATTCTAAAATTGAGTCTAAAATAGTTTCAACTAGTCTGATTCTGGCGGAGACTCGGGCTCGTACACCCCTCACCATATTAACTAACATCTACATTGAATAGCATGCCTTCACAATCAGCAGGAGATTGACAGGAGTTCAAAATATGTCAAATTTTGGATTAACCAAGTTTGAACTAAGGAGGGTTTACTGTAAAACAATTTGAACATGAAATATAGCCTCAAATGGTATGACGCATTCACGATTAATTCTGGATAATCAGGCCCATCACAGATGAAACTCATGACAGTTTTAAGTGAGCGCACAACACATTTTAGGTATGAAATGGTTTTAGTGCTACATTCGGACGTATCCAACGTTGGTACCAGAAATTAACAAAACACGTTACGCAAAAATCATCTCTCACAGTTGAACCTATTTCTCTTGAATATACAGTAATTTACCGGTATGTTTAGATGGTGGACGTAATCATCTCCGAACCTATGGGCTACATGCTTTACAACGAACGAATGCTTGAGACATATCTCCACGCAAAGAAATGGCTACGTCCAAATGGTGGTCGCATGTTTCCAAGTCGTGGTGACTTGCACGTAGCACCTTTTACTGACGACAGTCTATACATGGAACAGTTCAACAAGGCCAACTTCTGGTGAGTAATAAGGTCTATTGAATTCTCAGGTTCACAAGAATCTTGTCTTTTTTTCTAGTATTGCCCAGTGTCAGTGCCAAATACCTTTAACCCAACTTGTCAAATTGTAAATTACTATTGTGTACTTTGATAACATGCAATCGGAAAAGGACTATATTTAATATTTCAAGTGGAGATGACGGGTACACGTGGAAATAGTGGGCCCGTGCAAAAACATTTATACTGGCATCGACTGAGTGAGTGATGAGAGTATACGTATAACGATATACTGCAACAGTACATACAAATATTACAAGCGGGTTGTTTACCATTGGACTGAATGGCTTTCATGTGATTCGGCTTATGCAAAATAACTTTTGTTTGAGATAAGTTTGATTTTTTGGTTTGTAAGAAGACAGACAACCTATCCAGTAACATTGTTGACAAAATATCATTTCTATACTTTCAATGCAATTGAAAGAAAAAAGTAGCTTGCAACAAGATAGTGCAAACGCACTAGGAGCACGGTTGAGACTACGAAAAGCATTCAGCCCAACAGCTTCCGACCCCCTTGTGAACTATTGGATGCATTATTGTATGTACGTCGATTTGACAAAGAAGGGTTGTAGGTAGTGTTAATGTATCTTAAGGTCTGCAGGTCACACTTAAATGCAATTTGATAACTATTGGGATTGCTATTGAAATTTAAATTAATTGGAACACCCTTTAATCTGTATGCTGCCTTAATACTTGATAAGGTTTAAATCAGGATATTGCATGCTTTTCAGTAGTACCGGTACCAAATGCATTTCTGAAAATATATGTAGGGCAGGGCTTTTCTGTAGTGTAGGTTACAAAGGTATTTGAAACTAGCTTGAGTGGGTATTTTTCTAAATTTTCTATCACTGCGTAATCAGTTTTTTTTGGGAAATTGTTCTAATAGTACCAAGAAGTCATTCAGGAAATCGGGGCTCGATTCCTGCCATGGTTGACCATCCTGACAGATTTTTCATGATTTCCCTCTTTCGTTCAGGTTGGTTCATACTAGGATGGTTCCTCAACAACATGTCACGACCAACTCCATCCCACTATCCAAAAACACCTAATTGAATAATCTTTGATCTCATTTTCAAATCATCTCATTCTTCATTTACCAATGCCAATAGATCTTGGTCTCAATGTAAATGAATGAAAAGTAGGCCAACAAGAAGAAAATGAATGGCGTGAAAGGGAAAGAAAGAACAGCTCAGCTTACCGAGATTCATGAGTAGAGAAAGGCCTACTCATGTGGAGAGCCTGTAGATAGAACACAGCCTCAGGCTATTTTCCTATACACAAGAAGAAAATGAAGTTTGCCTAGGCTTAACAGCCAATAGGCCTACACCATTCATAACCTTAAATTCGTGAAGAAGCAATTGTTGGTAATTTCATCTCGAGTCGATAAAAGAAGGTAAGACTGCAGCACAGTGATGCACAACCTTTTCATCAGAAGGACCATTCAATCCATTTTGTACTTGTTCGCAGGCTGCACAGGTTACAATTATTATATGAATTTTCTCTTGAGGCTAGATGTATGTACAGTGCCAGACTGGCACACAGGCAAAAATTGAAAAAGCGGCGCAAGGGACGAGGGGCAACCCGCACTTCATAAATAATGTTCTTGTTATTAAGGTATACTCTCGCATTTTATGGGTTTCACGCGATCTTAGTTCAAAATTGGTAGGCCTATAATTTTTATATTGTGTGTAGTTTTTTAGATGAATTATATAATATAGGCCAAATACAATTTGTGATGATAAAATACCAATTTCACAGTAAGCCTATAAAATAAATAATACAAATTTAAAATTTAAATCCATAAAATATAATATTTACAATTTACATACATTTTAAATTCCAAATGGCCTAATGATGGACACAAAAAAAGTTGTACTCCTTGGTGAATTTGCTGGAATATTTGGAATGGGCAAAAGCTTCAAAAATAGTTGCCAATAGTGCAAGAAAAGTGTTGATTTAAGAAGAACTCTTTTCCGATAAGTGGGGTCAGAGTCCAAAAAGGTTTTTGTAAATGAATGGTGATTAAATATCAACCGGTTTAATGAGAGGATATTGAACAAAGCAACAATGCTATTCCTTCTATATTTTGACCCAGTATATCTTCTCATGCAGATGTTCTGTATTGTGTCAGTAATCATATAATCGCAACCAATCCACTGTTGGAATAAATTTTCTTTCAGGTGAATTATTAATTCATTATGTTTGGTACTTGTTCGGAATTGAGAATTACTCAGTATCATGAACATCATCTCCTGTCGTTGCTTGGTTCAAGTCTGTCTTTGTCGTGTTATATTTTGGTTCTCCTCGTGAAGAAAACTATTCAACACTTTTGCCAATGTCTTGTGTCCCACACCCAGCCACGATCACGTAGGTTTATTTTCTTTGGTACTTTTTAGACTTTGAAAAATTCCAAAAGTGTTTTAATAGGGAAGCCAAAATTGCTAAACCTTAATGGGTGTGCAAGCGATCCCATCCCCATGCTCTGCAGGGAATTTTTGAAAAATCGTGATTTTTTGTTATTTTTTACACGTAGTAGACGTCCACACTTATGCTTATTGATGATGTAATTGCAATAGTCCTGGATACGAATCAAGTTAGGGTTATTTCTTGTAAGTCATTCATTATTCATTACATTCCATGGGGTGACCTTCATAAATGTTCATATCTTGATTTGTTTCACCAACACCTAATTTAACAAGGTTATATTTACCAACTATAAAATAGATTTTGATGACATTTTTAAATACAAAAATATCATTTTTAAAATGACTACTAATTGTATTTTGAAAATATGAAAAAAAATGCTCGGCTAGGCCTATATAGGGTCAGTTTCATTTATATACTAAAGTTGTTCCACTAGATATTATCATTTAGGTAAAACTTTGGATGAGAATGAAATGTTGAAGTGAAACAACAGTACGGACGCAGCTAAAACGTGTTCCCGGGTGACCGGCCCATTTTGATATTATTTCACCAAGCGGCTCACCGAGCGTTGCCCGGTGGCTCAGTTCGGCACTATGTATATGGGCACATACCAGTTCGTGTCTACTCTAGTCGCTCTCCACTTTGCATTAGGATAAAAATTGTCCAAATTCAATTGAAACCTGTAGGCTATAGGTAGTTGGGTACAGTGAAATCTTACTATGATTTACGTGCCATTTATTTTGGAACCTGATGTAGGAAAACATGCAAAAATAACAATTAAAACAAGAAAGTTACGTATACAGTATTTCCAAAGAAAGTACATTCATGAAGTATATCAAGCTGTCAATTAATTGTTGAATAATTGAAGAAAACTTGAAATATTGAGTTCGTCCTGCTAACCGGTAATTAGCTGCCATGTTGCCTTCACGGAATATATTGCCAATAGAAATTTAAAGTCAACATGATCTTCAACTAACCTCACCTAACAGCCATGCCAGAACCAGTAATTATGAGAGTTGGCCCAACTGAATACTAGCTGTCACAAAGTACATGATAGTCACACTCAGCCTGCTGCAGAAAGACGTCCACAATATTGTATAGTTTCATTACAAATTTCTCAAAGAAAATTAACAATAGAAGCGTAAATAGTAAAAATAGTAGAACAATTTCCTCTAAAATTATTGTTGGGATATGCTATGATAGTTTGAAGAATTTTTTATTCAGTTGACGGACCACAAAAAAATACATGGCGGGCCGCTGGTTGTGCACCACTGATATTGCATGTCAAGCTAATTATTGTCCCTAACTTAAATATTTTTTTCTGTGAACAATGTAAAGCGAGATGTAAAAACGCTTCTCCACCAACTGCTGGAATGTAGATCTGAATTCAACGGGAGTCACATTTAAAACATAGCTTCCCTTATTTTATTCCTTCAACTCGATCCATCTTTGATCCGACTGACATTAAATCATTACACTCCTATCCCATCTCCATCAATTATTAGTTGAAGGAGGTTTGGGGCCAGTCAGTGGCGGTCCAAGCTACGGTCAGGGGCTCAGTGGCGACCCGAGTCATCAGCAACATGTGTAGAGGGAATGAGGCTGCAGGAATCGAATGCAGTATTTGTACAGAAAACATTTGAGTCACTTTAATCCAGCACCTATTTGATTTGGATGTTCAGTCGATGTTTTAATATTACTAAATGTATTTGACAGGTATCAGCAGTGTTTCCATGGTGTCGATCTAAGCAGCCTACGCCAAGCAGCAATGAAGGAGTACTTTCGTCAACCAATTGTAGATACATTTGACATGCGTGTCTGCATGTCAAAGTCTGTGCGTCATGTCGTCGACTTCCAGCAAGCGGATGAGAAAGATCTACACAAAATAGGTAAATAGCATCTCAAGTTTCCTGCAAAGCTCTTTGACAAAATCAAAAAGGCAGCCGCATTGACTTGAATAATAACGTCGAAAAACTGGTTGAAAATACTGTAGATATTCTAAAAGTTGTGGTAGTTCATTGTCTCCAAAGTTTTCTTTTCTATTTTGGCCAATTTTGTTTGATTCCTTTTTTTTCACTCTGAATTCTGTGGATAGTTATGAAATGCCAAGATGCCATGGTTCATAAGTATAAAGTCAAAATTCTCCCCTAGCTTGCAATTGTTCATACTCCAAACTTGCTCCTGGTTTGTCTGTTTGGTTTGTTTGTCTGCTAGATATCTTGTGATGCCTTCCCTAGTAACTTCTTTACCTAGTCTCCAGACGTGAATCCACTTCATCCGTTCTGCCACTGATATAGAATTGTTAGCAATAATCGGAAGTTCTCAGTATTGACTTACGTGCTGTTCTGTTTCTCCTTTGAACTACCTTCCTAAAAGAATCTTCTTCTATCAACTTCTTTGGCAAGAGTCCTGTCATTCAATTTCAATTTTTTCACTATGCTTACAACAGCTCCATCTTCATGCTGGTTTGCGCTGTTAAGAATTGCCGGCATCACCATTTGAGATCTGGTCGTGAGCTGAGTTGGTAAATGTTGTCGTGCAGCATTCTTGCAGACACTACTCGAATTGTTTGCATTACCACCAATTCTGTTGATAGGCAATTCTTCAATCACACCCTTTTTTGTTCATGAGATCCTATTTTTTTTTTAAGCTAGATGTGTAATCCATCAAGATGAACTAGTCTCTTACCTTTTTCTTCTATTAGATCATCTTTCACTTTCATTGTTGACTTGGACAAATCTAATTCACTATTACTTGCACTGTTTGCAGTACACTTACAAATATCAAGGTCATAGCTGTCACTTTAGTAGCCTTACCTGTAGACGATGAACTGATGATTGCACTTATCGCAGCTCAAAGTCTTCCAGTGTTATCTTCTTTCTTCCCTCCAATGTTCAGACCTATTCTTTCAAGTTCTTTCTTCACATCCTTAGCTTTCATGTCTTCCACTGTTTTAATACTTTGGTTGAACTCTATAAACACACGACTACTGCCGCCCGCCATCTTGATATATACTACATATATTTAATATATAGGCCTATATATTAAACTTATGGCTAACAGTCCCAATCTTTTGTTGGTAAATACATAGTAACACCAATCGGTTTTAGGGTTGTGTTGGGTTAATTTTCTCAGGTTTTTAGTGGTTTTTCGTAATGGTCAGGGCTAAGTAGGGTGAGATTTGTGTGGAACGGACATAAAAACTGTAGTTTCAAGGTCGAAACCTTGATCCATCAACCATCACCCAACATGTCCTTGACACAGATCGGCACGTCTTACCACCCACATGACATGGAATTAGTTGAGGCCATTTAGCACATCCAGAGGGTTGCGGCAAGAAGGGTACCGGGAAGAGTTGGAAGATGGAGAACTGTTAGAAGTAAAAATGGAGTGGCAGAGAAAGATCTAGAACAATCAAGCAAAATGATAGAATAACTAGCATGGGAAACTCTGGAGGAAAGAAGAAGAAAGGGTATAATCTCTAATTACTTTGAAACAAAGAACAACGTCACTGCTTGGAAGGAACTGAGCAATAGAGTCGGTAAGGGGTTGCAGAGAGGTATGATGGGAGTAGATTGATTGGAAGTGGAGAGGGCATATACAAAGATGGGTTAGAATGGATTCATCCAGAGCACCATAAGGAAGTGAAACAAGCTTGAGGAAAATAGAAGAAATACGAAGAAAATTCAAAAATTCAATAAAGTTTTGTACAGTAGATTGCTTGAATATTGTTTCCTTGACGACCGCACCAACAGCTAGGTTATATAGGGGGTATGAATGAGCAGGTGATGATGAAACTATGAAGTGATGAGTGGAGGGACGTTGAAAAAACCCATGGATGTCTTATGTGGAACTCCAGCCAGATTTCAGTTTCTGAAGTGGTGCCTTAGCTGACTGAGCTACCGAGGGTGGCGTACGAATAGATATAAGGAAGATAATTCAACTGCAAGAATTATTAATATAAACATAATACTGTACTATAGATTTTCCAATTTATTTACTACATCTATCATTTTGGTAGTCTCGTCTTGAGACTCGTGAACCTTATTCAGACTTGAACTCGAAACTTAAAACATGGACTCGCACACCCTTGCATTGAACTAACGAATCAATGAACATTCAATCGTGTTCTTCATGATTTTCATCATATGTACTCATCTTCTTTTTAAATGTTGTCTTCATATTTCCTCCAGCATGAACCATAATATAATCTTCTTGGTCCGAGTGTTGGCTTATTGTTTGTTGTGTGAAAATTCGAATGTGTTCTGCCGCTTTCAGACGTTCCACTTGAGTTTCACATGCTCGAGTCTGGGACGGTTCACGGTCTGGCATTTTGGTTTGATGTCGCTTTCATCGGCTCGACGCAGACTATCTGGCTGTCGACGGCGCCCACTGAGCCACTTACTCACTGGTACCAGGTACGATGTCTGCTCGAGACGCCCATCTTCGTTAAGGCTGGACAGCTCCTTACCGGTCGCGTGGTCTTACTGGCCAATCAGAGGTATGAATCATACGTTGTTTTTATTTTTACTATACCATTGATGTACACAGGTTTAGTAAAACTAATAATTTTATTACACTTCATTAACTTTGTAAATCACTTTTTGGAACATCATTTTTTACTGTAAGATTATAACTAAATGCAAGAAACTTTGACACAATGGTGTTGCACACGTTGAAACTAGTAACGATGTCAGGGAACTTGTTTCTGGTCACTCGCTTTGGATATAATCAAATTATACACTGCTGCCAGGAATTTGTTGTTGCGCACAAGAAAATCGTATGACACTGTCCTTTCTCATATGTAAGAAACCGTTGGTTTGATGCCGCAACAATCGTACATGATCGTGTGTTCTTGGCTCGTTGTCTACCTGCAATCGTCATTCAGTCCGCTTTTATTGAAATTTAGATGAAGTACCGTTGCTAGTGCCGGTCGCTGTTTATACTACCTGATATCCCCACTAGAAATTATCTTGAAACATTATTTTTTGCTCTCTTTATGTTCCATAGTGTTCACATGTATTTGAGGGTATATTAATTTTTGTGAATGATCACGGTGAACATCTTATCTCCAATATTGACATTTGAGTCATTTAGATGCCAATTTCAAGAAAATAGAATGATTCTATCACTAGAAACTGCTGAGAAGGACTCGACATGAATTTGGAGTGATATACCCAAACAATAATGATTTTCTATAGGTTTGCCATTTGACTCCGATATTTTCGACGAGTTCAATATTTCAGTACCTCAAGATTCGATATCACATTAGAATATTTCAGTGGCGTTTATTCAGGGCTAGCTAGCATAGCGCCGCTGGCCCTAGTGTCACCACTGAAAATGAAAATAAATCATTCTTTGTAAGTATGATAAAAATGACTTGAATTTGCAACCGATAAATTTCCTTACAAATTGAAAATACATATTTACCGTATTGTCCCGAATATAAGCCAACCCCCCAAACTTTTAGATCAGTAATTGAAAAAAGAGTTTCTCTTCTTTCCACGTAAATTATCGGTCTTCCTGGGTAGAATTTAGTCAATTTCGTATTGCGTGTAAGAAAGAGAAAGCTATGTCGCCGGCCGAAACGACTTGTGAGAAACCGGTGAGAGGGGCCCCTAGTGATTGTCATATGGCCGGTTTCTATTGGCGCTCGGCCGTCTCGAGTCGGACGAACGAAAGTCTCATGTCGTCAAGGTTAGACCACACACATCACGCAGTAGCGCGTGCCGTGTAGTAGACTAGTAGGATGACAGACGCCATGCAGCAAACAGCTCCGTGCTTATGTTTATAACTGCACGTCAAATCAAAATGATGGAAATTGAGAAAATGGTGCTTCTTCATGATATAACATTTATAAAACGTGTTTTTAGTGGAATATCTCGCAGTTTCTAGTCGATTTCGTTGATATTAATGTGTGGATGTAGTACGCCCAATTAGAATGAGCAAAAAACGTATTTTTCACCGATTATAGGCCGAGATTCGCATATAAGCCGAGGGTGACTTTTGGGCTTGAAATTTCGAGAAAAGCCCTCGGTTTATATTCGGGACAATACGGTACTCAAAATTGAATCAAGATCATTATTGTGATGCGTTAGGAGTCCGGTCAGAGTGAGCGAATGCGCCGCTGTAGCCTATGACGGCTGCATGGCAAAAGTATCTAGCACAGAAACTGGCGCTTGGGTGAAGCCTGTAGGACACTGTCTCGTGAGTCGTGGTACGAGAGGCGAGCTGCAAACCGAGGGAATAGCCTGCGTATTTACTTCAACATTAGGGCTACGCGAAAAGAGACCTTCGGTTCGAATTGGAAGCTTTTGCTATCCTCGCATCGCACTTACCAATGCAATCAAGCATGCTGGGACATTCTGTCACTGCTGCCTGCCACTTGTGTGGGGGTTGATCTTTTCATATTTTGGTAAATTTTTGATGTTGTTGCATATTGTTATTCATTATTGTTAATTCAAATTGTTATATTACATATAACTTGCCATTTTCTATTTTATTATATTTTTTCTATGAACTTTAGGCCCATGTTACAATTTTTTCCATCCATATTTTTTATATCCTCAAACAACTCGATGAATATTGTTGATTTATGAATAGATTTCAATATTTCACCGGAAACTGTTATAGGTATATCCTACTTACTGTTTGAGTATTAGGAAATATATCTTATAAACTCATGATTATTCACAGTTTTTGTTATTTTATTGAATTATGAGATGAACCCAGTAGAATCACAACAAAAACCCTGAAATCTGAATTTTTAGCCTCTTTCAATGAATAGATTACTAGGAAATATTTCCTCTATAAACTTATGAATAATCACAGTTTTTCATAATTTCATTAGAGTGGGAGATAATCCCAAAACCAAGTGAAATCAAATCACTTTCAAAGACTACAATATAAAAAAAAATCCTGTTTGGGCTCGGCAATCTGCAGCTACGGAGCCACATGCGGCTTCTTAGTAATTCTTGAATGGCTCCTTATAATTTAAACAAAGATCTGAAATCGAATTCAACCGAAACGAACGTTTTAGAATTTCGCACCAAAACTCAAGGTTGTTGCGAACTCCTCCAAACAGCCACCATTCCAAACACCATTCCTCGAACAGCGCTTCGTGAGCTAGCTGTCAGCTGAGCCTAGGCCCAGTTCAACAAGTTGGAGGTTGGGTTGCCAACTAGCCATTTGTCTCAAAATGAGTGACGCAAAGAATCGTCGAATATCTGACAAAAATCGTTCATTCAATTATGTGTTAGGCCTACCTGACTACAATCGAAATGAACTAGTCACGTAATTTATTGTTTTCAGGTGTTTTGTAATTGGTTTCCTCTACTGCAGCTCCCATTATTATCCAATGTATTCATTTTTGAAAAATTGGCTCCATGATCAAAAAAGGTTGCCAACCCCTGCCCTAAGACTACAAAGAGTGTTTGTTTTCAATTTCAGTTTTCCCACCATCCCAAAGTCTCATCAATTTTGATGTGTTCATAGCTCTAATTTTGATCAATGTTCATCTTCATGTGGTCGCCTCAATCTTTTGGACGTCGCAATCATTTGGTTATCGCGATTTTTTGCTCCGTGATCAATTTGACTGCAGTCTTTTTGTCAACAATGATTTGATCTGAAAATTTCATGTCTCTCGCGATCTTTTGTTCGTCGAAATTATTGAGTTGGTCATCCTACCTAGAGCCTACCAAACTCCTCGGGTCACTTCCTCCCATCCCATCCTACCCAGAGGAGGACCGTCCTTCCCTCGTTTCACTCTTCTGACCATCTCATCCATCACCATCATGTTATAATCCCATGGAAAATTCTAACCTTGAGAGCTATTTGTATGCAAAAATTGCTTTGTTGAATCAACTATTGCTCTATTTGAAAAGAAATAAAAAAATCTCAAGTTCTAGACTCACACAGAACTACGTTTGGCCTATATACGACTGCTATAAACAGCCTTAGCAGTTTTAATTTTGAAAGTGAAGCCTCGTCTTTCAGGAAAAATAACTACTGTCCGGCATAATCAATTTTCACTAATCACTACAGTAACTTGAAATTTGTATCTTGTTTTTTTTTATTTGTTGTCATAAATAATAAGTTATACTATATGAATAAATCTGTTATTAACAATATAATAAAGGAAACTTTCACAACATTTGGTTCTACTTTCTATAACGTGTATGCACCATAAGAGCTTATGGAATATTTATAAACTTGGAACTGACACACTTTCTTCAAGCATGGCATTTTTTGACAATCTTCTAATGTGTAGCACGATTGGCATAATTCTACTAGATGCATTTGTCATGTTCCAGACAGAGCTACGATGTGACAATTGATCTTTGCGTGGAGGGTACCAATATGCGTTCAAGCAATACACTAGATCTGAAGAACCCATACTTCCGTTACACAGGCCAAGCCGCTCCTGCTCCCCCGGGGGGCACCCACACTTCTCCTAGCGAAACATACTGGGCTCAGCTAGATGCTCAGGGTGCCAGGCATGGTAAGATACAGTCTTCCGAAAACCCATGTGATTTGGATTTATTGTATGATTCAATCTGCCACCAACAGCTCAACTAAATATAAGCATATATGCAATGAATTGAGTAACGTGTGTGTGTGTGTGTATATATATATATATATTACAATTAAACTTCTTGGATAGGACCCAATATCGATATATTTAGGATGTGATAGTCATGTCATAAAAGATATATACCGTATTTACGCGATTGCAGTCCGCACCCTATTGTAGTCCGCACCCTAGTTTTTTGAAGTAGGTTTTAGAAAAGTACTTTACATGCGATTATAGTCCGCAGAGAAATACACATACTTAAACACGTGAAAATCGAGTTAGCGCAGCGACTACGACACGCCTGCTTACACTACTGGAGTTATACTGGCGCATGGCAGTGACACTGAACTGACATCTCAGCACATTTCAGTCACTTGGTCTTAGCTGTGTGCAGTGCGATGCGCGCTCGGTCGACATACCTGCCCCCCGCCCCCGCCCGCCCACCCGAACATCAACAAAACAAGCAAGGCGGATCGCACGCCAGCCCGCCAGTCAAGGTTAACCTTGAGACAAGGCGAAGTATTGCGCATCACTTGGAGACATTTGACAGAATGGCGTGAATTTTTTTTTTACGCGTTTGGAAATCCGTCATCGATTGTAGTCCGCACCCCTGTTTTAGATTTTCTAAATTTGGAATATACCTGCGGACTGTAATCGAGTAAATACGGTACTTCAACCGAGACTCGAACCCGAGACCTTGCGATCAGAAGGTCCCGGGTTCTAGTACCGGTCTAGGCATATCTTTCATGACATGACTATAACATCCCAAATATATATATATATATATATATATATATATATATATATATATATATATATATATATATATATATATATATATATATATATATATATATATATATATGTATATATGTATAAATAAATATATATATATATATATATATATATATATATATATATATATATATATATATATATATATATATATATATATATATATATATATATATATACATATATATATATATATATATATATATATATATATATATATATATATATATACATATATATATATATATATATGTATAAATATATATATATAAAGGTAGAAATGACTGGGAATTATCCAGAAATTCTGCAAACTGAAGAATAAAAATAAATTATTGTATGCAAATATTAGATAAATATGTATATGAAAATATTTCAACTGATGTATTAGTATTCAACTATTCTATCTTTAGAAACACGGCCCTGATCTCACATACAACCAGCAACCGTAACCTTGAAACAAAATAATCGAGAATGGAATGAAAATTATTGAATTGAATTAAAAAAAGAACTAGTGAATTCATTTTGATATCGAACGGCAATCCCAATAATATATATATATATATATATATATATATATACCGCAACCGTGTTCATTATTATTTAGTTTCATAATATATAACATACAGTCGGACCCGCATACAACGAATTTCAAGGGGAATGAAAATCTGTTCGTAAAAACAGAATTTCGTTATAGAGATTTATTGCTTTTTTTCATAACAGCACTTGAATTTTAGAGATTTATAAAGATAGGCCTACATTTACGACTTAGGCCCTAGTATAGTACTGTGTTAGGTGACATATTATCATCGCATCGTATCATCACTTAGTATGTTTGTAGAAAGTAATAGAAAACAACAATGTCCTTTCATAAAGAACTCATCATCTGCTATCACATGACACCACAACTCCCCACTTCTCGTGTTTTATTTCCTAGGTTACAGGACACTATCACGAATGGAAATGAAGGAATGTAAACAAAAAAATAGATGAACAAAGTCATTGAAGATGTCACCATCACGTTATTATTTAGTGCGCGTTGAGCGAATGTTTATTTATGGGCCGTTCCACTGTGCTTGGGCCGGGGAGGGAGGGGAGTGCAGCAAGAGTTATGACCACGTGCTGTACGCGTCACCAGCTGCTACGATGTACAGTTCGTTCAAAATAAATGTAACCTGAAAATAAATTCACGCAAAATGCTCCGATTTTCGAACATTTTGTTGGAAATAGCTGAAAATAATGAGCAAAGTATGCTGAAAAGTGACAAAAAATTCGTAATAACCGAATTTTGAAATATAAATCACTTCGTTATAGGTCTTTATTTAAAATTGCAAGGATAGGAGATTTGAAGGGGGATGGTAATTAATTTGTAAAAACCGAAATTTCGTTAAAACCGAGTTCGTTATAAGTGGGTTCGACTGTATATATATATATATATATATATATATATATATATATATATATATATATATATATATATATATATATATATATATATATATATATATATATAAATAGATAGATAGATAGATAGATAGATAGATAGATAGATAGATAGATAGATAGATAGATAGATAGATAGATAGATAGATAGATAGATAGATAGATAGATAGATAGATAGATAGATAGATAGATAGATAGATAGATTATGAAACTAGATAATAATGAGCACGGTTGCGGTCACATAAAGTGGTCGATCAAGCTTTCATTAAAATATTGTACGCACTAATACTAGAAGACTGTGTGCATACGCATTCCACGCATAGTCTATGAAAAAATTGGTGGTTAAATATGCGTCAATTTTTTATTTTCATTTTCATATTATTTGGGATTAAACCATTTTATGTGACAATAAGTATACCTATGTAAGTACAATTTGTGTTCGTCGTTTTGCTGGTCAATACCCTTTTCATTATTCGAACAAATCACGTTTTTCGATTTTTATTCTTCACAATGATGTTAATAAACATATTTTTTTGTACAATTTTTTGTAATACAAATTCTTACCCCTTGAATTCCATTCTTAAAAAGATCCTCTTGTCTATACTGATGACGTTGCAAAAGCAGTGTGGCTGTGGGTGCAGGCTGTACTTTTCCAACAGTAACCGAGGATATTAGCGATTTTTTATAAACTAAGGCCACCTCTATGACATGTTAGTTCTTGGCTCTTTATTTTCTCCTCAGCTCTCAGCATGGTGAATGGTATTTCAGTGAATGGTTTGGGTGAACTCTCAATGGATCCTTCCCAGCCTGGCATCATTGGAACGGGTAAGACTTGATGAAGTATGACTGCAAATGCTTCTTTTATTTAAAAAAAAGAGATGTGTGAATATTTGGTTCCTAAATCGGTTTGAGAAATGGAAAGATTCACGAGTTTGAATACTTTCGAATAACATTCCTACCCTGCGTTGTTACACTACTGAAACGACACGCCTGATGTAATGGGCAAATTACCGTATTTACACTCATATAAGATGCACTTTTTCCATTTTTTAACCATCGATAGTCACCCACGTTTTTTAAAGGTAAGTGGGGAAAATATAGTATTTTCCTATCTACTTTTTGCTAGGTGAATCTTTCCAGTTTGTGCCCTAGCTATGCTGTTGCACAAAAGTGGGGGTGGGTCCAATATGTGTGTGAATACGTTGCATTAACACGCATACAAGACACACCTTGCATATTTTTGGTACATTCAAAAGTAGCATCTTATCTGCGTGTAAATACGCCGCATTTTTATGCAAATAAGACTCGCTTATTATTTTTTGCTCATCACCTGCATCTTATATGCTTGCGTGTGAATATAGGCTATATATATATATATCGATATATATATATATATATATATATATATATATATATATATATATATATATATATATATTTATATATATATATATATATATATATATATATATATATATATATATATATATATATATATATATATATATATATATATATATATATATATATATATATATATATATATATATATATATATATATATATATATATATATATATATATATATATATATATATATATATATATATATATATATATATATATATATATATATATATATATATATATATATATATATATATATATATATATATATATATATATATATATATATATATATATATATATATATATATATATATATATATATATATATATATATATATATATATATATATATATATATATATATATATATATATATATATATATATATATATATATATATATATATATATATATATATATATATATATATATATATATATATATATATATATATATATATATATATATATATATATATATATATATATATATATATATATATATATATATATATATATATATATATATATATATATATATATATATATATATATATATATATATATATATATATATATATATATATATATATATATATATATATATATATATATATATATATATATATATATATATATATATATATATATATATATATATATATATATATATATATATATATATATATATATATATATATATATATATATATATATATATATATATATATATATATATATATATATATATATATATATATATATATATATATATATATATATATATATATATATATATATATATATATATATATATATATATATATATATATATATATATATATATATATATATATATATATATATATATATATATATATATATATATATATATATATATATATATATATATATATATATATATATATATATATATATATATATATATATATATATATATATATATATATATATATATATATATATATATATATATATATATATATATATATATATATATATATATATATATATATATATATATATATATATATATATATATATATATCAAACCCAGATAACCAATTAAATTTGGCCAGGGAGTGTTTCCACCACGTTTTCTAGGGCAGACTTCTTGAATCAATCGGTTCACACCAGTTGCGACTTTTTCCTCCTCTTCTCCACAACTACTATCCTCTGCTTCTTCTTCTCTTTCAACAAGTTCCCTCCAGCGTGCCCTATCCTCCTACCATCTCTCATTTACGCCTTCCTCCCATTTTTCTCCTCGGTTGACTACCCCGAACTTGACACCCTGTTCACCCTGTTTTTTGTTTTCCCGTACCACCTGTCTCTCCCTTTCCATTTTAAATAATAACTTTTCCACTCTCACTTCATTTCTTATATTTCTGCTTCTCTTCTTCTCCATCTTTGACACTCCTGCTACGCTTTCTCTTGATCTTCCCACTCTCCTCTTAGCTCCATTGTTTTCTGCTATCTCAGACATTGCTCTCGGTATTCTCTTCATTTCCATTCGCCGCATATGCCCGTATCACCTGTCTCCCTTTCCATTTAAAATAATAACCTTTCCACTTCCACTTTGTTCCTTTTATTTCCACTGAATGGTGGAAGTGGCAACAGGATTGCTGTGTCTGGTAGTTATAGTTTATACCTACAGTAAACCCTCGTTAATTCGAATTCCAAGGGACCCCAAAAATCAAAATTCGAATTAAAAAAATTTGAATTATGAAAAAAATGTTTTTCCCTTGTATAGTACAGTAGTATACTGTGTGCGTGCAGTTTGAGTGACCATGTGCGCCTTGCACATTGTTTGTTCCCTCCTACTTCCCCCTTGCTCTAAGGAAGCCAACTTTGACAGCCATGTAGTTATCTTCAAGTCAAGTGTTTTCTCAGCAATTTTAACAACACAACAAGGAGTCCCATTAATACTATATATTATCATGTCATTCATTAGGTAACACTTATCACAGTTCACAGTGTTGAAAGAGTCAAATTACCAAACTGGATGTTTGGATTAAAAAGTAAAAAGCAAGGCAATAAATATAAATATTAGGGCCTGGAATGAAATGAATGAATTATTCTCTCTACATGCACTAGCCGGCTGGTCTATTTATTATTGTTTCGTGTTTGTTCAATTTGAATTTCAGCAAAAATTACGAATGAAAGTTGACACAATCACATCCATTATCCTAAACATTACCGCTCGGGTGTCTCGACCAGCCAGATGTCTGTCTGTGACCCTGAAAAGACTAACCCCCTGCCTAACCCCTCATCCTAATAGCACGGGCTGCACATGTGGCTATGACGTAACTCTAGCTTGCCGGGTCGCCAGGAATGTTGATGACAAAGGATTTCATGTGATGAAATATCCAATTGTGAAAACTTTTATTCGTAATTTTTGCTGAAATTCGAATTAAACAAACACGAAACAATAATAAAACAGTAGTTTGGACTAATAATCAGTTCGAAATTCGAAATAATAAAAATTCGAAGTATCGAAATGAATTAACATTGATATCCCTATACCAGCGGCCGGGGTCATTTCTCTGGTTCGAATTAGCGCGGAATTCGAATTAACCGAGTTCGAATTATCGAGGGTTTACTGTACTCTGTATTCCCGATTACTTTTGTGTGCTGCGTTGTAATTTGGTGCACCAATCAGTATTCAATACGTAATTGGTCAATGTAGGCGTACACAATAACAAATAGACGTTTAGTTCAACTACCGGTAGTTTATATTTTACAATACTGGTATTTGTATGATTCATCAGGTCATACTTGATACTCGGGTCATTTAATAAATGATATATGTAATAGCAATTTTGTTTTCATTTTCTTATGCATATAAATCAATTCTGACAACTTGACAAGTGCATATGATGCCTAACATTCTCCTCCCCCTTCCTTACCCAGCAGCTCAAGCAGGAGTAGTGTTCAAGGTGAAGTGCTTGTCAATGACAACACACACACACACCTGATAAAGGTTTTGTGAGGGAAGGGTGAAAACTGAAATGTGAAAACGGCAGGACAATTCTGCTTCTTTGTGTCAAATTATCTAATTAATTTCACAACCTCATCATAATACATTCATTACTCCAACCAAGTGGTTTAAAGATTTCTAGTATATAATTGATTTTACTAGCCCTATTTGTTAATGATCTGAATTTAGGTAGTACTATTGATCATTGATATATTCGATTATCAATCATTTCAAGTTGATTATCGAATCATATCTGAAATATCAATGTTTTTTCTTTCATAATCAATATGAAGTCCATGATTTTCAATCATAAAATTATCATCGAACGGCAACCCTAGTAAATACGCAGCATTTAGACCCATATGAGACGCGCTTGCGCAGAAGGATGTACGCTCACTGCTAACTTTCAAGATTTCAATAATGATATATAATATTCTTGATTGGCTGTGAATAATGTTTTTGACCTGTAATAATATATTGGGAATCTGATGCGTCTTGTTAAATATAAGTAAATAAGAGGTTTCCTACCGGCATATGCAGCATAGTGGTTAACGCGTTCGCCTATTTTGATCCAGGAGGTGAAGAGTTCGATACCCGCCACCGACTATCTTTACAGATTTTTTTCGTGGTTTTCCTCTGTAGTCTGGGCTAATGCTGGGATGGTTGCTACAATATAGGCCACAACTGCTTCCTTCCCACTGTCCTTCCCATTACCTAAGAAACTTTCATCCCTTCATCCCTTCATCTCATCATCTCATTAATCATTCATCCGACGCCAGTAAATCTTAGTTATTATAGTGCGTCGTTGAATATTCAAAAAAAAGAGGTTTCCATAAATGGTTTCTGAAAAGAAAGGGTGTGGCTTATGTGTGTGTAAATACTGTAATTTTAAATTTATTTCAAGACAACTGGGCCCTTATTCTATAACTCAAAGCAACTCACTTACGTATTGTTCGGACTGTTACCTATGCTGTAACATGATGTATCATATGGCCTCTACCTATTTCATCTCGCTTTCATTTTACTACAGTCATAGAATAACGACTCTGGAAACGGAGGCTACCGGCTAATTTGATTACTTTTTAGTTAATAACGACATCAGAGTTCTCATAAAGCCTATATTTTAAAATCTTGAATTATTTATAAATCTATACATACCTAGAAGTAGATTGTGCATTACAAGCCTTTTTATTGTGTCAAAATATGAACTTTCATTTTTAAACCATGCTTCATAAAAGAATATTTACAGTAAACCCTCTTTGATTTGAAATTCAATGAACTCGGATACCCATTTTGAATAATAAAGTTTGAATATCAAGGTATTCAACATTGAACTTATTGGTCCAAACTCTATAGGGGCCAGAACTATTATTTGAATTACAGCCAAATTTGAATTATCGGGGTTGAAAATAATGAAGGTTTACTGTACCATATTATTCATTCGATACGCTAGTACATATAGGCTTGGCCTAGTCGGTAGTTATAGGCCTACCATTTATATTTTACAGAATAAATTGAGATAATTTTCTCATAGGGCACAAATCAAATCTCAATTGCACATGTTGTGCTTCCATAAAACTGCTCAATCAAACTGCCTTTTGTAGCTCAGTGAACTAAGACACCGCTTCATAGACTGAGTTACTTTTGGACTAGCATTCGAGACCCGCCTAAGGCATGGTTTTTGTACACATCCTTTCACTTATCACTTGATAGTTTCATTATCACCTTCACATTCATACCCCCAAATAACCTAGCTCATGTTGAGGTCACTCATTGAGCAAACAATAATCATCAAAACTGCTCAACTAATGCTTTATGTGTAGGTGTGGGTGGCAGCAGTGGTTCACCAGGACCTAATATACACCCTGGATCGATCTCCAGCACGGGCCGTCAAAGAGTAGGGCCTGGTACTGCCACGTCCACACAACAAGCCCAGCTTATTGGCGGAGGAATCTCGCCTACACTCTTCACATCACCGGTACGTAATTTGCTAAGTAGATTTAGACCTACTATGTAAAAAACCTTTCATTCTTGTTTTTTCAATTGATTATAATATAGGCTATTTATGATTAAGAGTCTTCGATAATAATTCTGATTTTGTCAAATAGAGCCATGCTGTCTATGAGAAAGTAGAGTGGGCATGAAATTTTCGTATGTGCATTTAGCAAACTATGAAGCGTGTTTAACCACTTGACGGCCGCTGGCGCACGTACGCGTCTACAGCAATCGTGCTGCCCAAGCCGCTGGCGCACATGTGCGTCCTGACACATTCCAAAACGTTTCATTCAATATCTCGACAAAATGACGTCATATTGACATGGGACATGTACTGACATCTGGGAGATAGATGGGGAAATGGGTTTAATTTTTTTTTTGGCCAATAGAATAACCCCAGACCCCTCTACACCAGACTAAAACTGCTCACAATACCAGCCATCTACATATACCATACTATCCTTTTTGCAATCTCAACCTACGCTAATCTACAAGTAAATAACACCATCCATACACATAACACAAGAAGAAACGCCGACCTACACATCCAACCCCGTAACCTCTCTCTCACTTTCTTAAACCCGTCATATCAAGGAGCCGCTCTATACAATCATCTTCTGCAAGGCATTAAACAAAAAAGAGGCACACCACAATTCAAGCAAGATCTGAGAAACTATTCATTGAAGATGACACCATATTCTGTACTTGAATATTTTAACGCAGTACTATAATCAATTTTTTAACCTTCAGTCTCTTAATATTTACTCTATTATCTACCTGACTTGTTCTATAACATATACATACCATGTATCCATGTTCTACAGAATAAAGGATTTATTATTATCATTACTATTATTATTATTATTATTATTATTATATGCTTATGTATCCAAAAATTATATAATAGTCAGCTGTCATTCCAAAACATCATTCTAGGCTAAATGTGTCAAATTGATAAGCTTCTGAACGGTAAATAAAAGTGATATTGGCAAATTTCTTCTTTCACATATCAAGTACCCGAGGATAATCAAATTATCAAGTACTCAAGATTCACAAAATCACCACTCTTCGCTGTTGGAATTTAGTCAATTTCGTAGTGCGCGCGAGAGAAAGCTATGCCATCGATATATACTACGTGTGAAAAATCGTTGAGAGAGGCCTTACTGACTGTGTGTACTCGACTCGCTGCTGACGCGCGATTGTCATGTAGCCCACTTCTACTGGTGCTTGGCTGTCCCGAAACTATCTAAAAATAATATTCTTGGTAGGCCTAAATCAGTTCATTTTTAAAACTTTTATTCTCATTTTAACCGGTATGATGGTGGTCTAGTGCCGTCAACAATGGTTCTCTGTTTGGTCCAGATGCGATATAAATGTCATTGCAAAGATGGAGAAATACTCAAATGGTTGAAACGCTGCGTTTATTTTGTATATGTCAGAATGAATTAATAAATATTAGGGTTAACGGCGTATCGATAGCGAGGTCATTTTGTGCCTAGTGTAAGACGGAAAAACTCTTCGAATTAATCGATTATTCTACAGTTATAAATTGATGTTTCAGATGATCAAAAAGAGTTTGAAGTTCGTATTATCAAAATATTTACCATTGTATTTGCTATACCTTGGGTTGGGAACTGGGTTTGCTTCAAATTATGAGGAATTTTGAATTAACCGAGTTGGAAATAACGAGGCTTCACTGTATCCATAACAATATGTTGTGCTGTACACTTTCATATCTGACGTTTGTGCATTTTTAAATCATATAGTATATAGTCAAGTTAATATTTATATTTAATATTATGTTCCAGCTGCTATCAACTGAAATGTTACCGGCTGATTCTTGTTTCCAGCAAACGCATCAGATCGTCCTGGGCAATACTTCCCATTATCCCGTTAACAACAGTCTCATGATCGGCGACTATGTAACACCCGGCAGTCACGTCCTCACAGCGCATAATACTTACCGACAATAAACTTGTTGACCTAACGAATCCTTGGTTCAGCATTTACAAACACAGACCATTTGCCGCTCAGTTGGCCTCGTCATAATATAATTCATTTGAGAATCAAATAAGACTGAGTATTCGTTGCTATTTACATTTGGTTCGTAATATGAAGACATGAGTGTGCGTGTGTGCATATATGCGTGTGGTCCGACAGCTCAAAACTTGCAATAACGGTTAAAACCGAATTTTGCTAAATCCAGTTAATCTCTGGATTAGTTACTGGTATCAGTGCTTGTTTTTAATCCCTTTCAACAAAATGGTTTGTTGTAAAGTTTTAGAATGTTTGTGTATATTAGTTCTTGTAATTTATGTTTTTAACTACGACTAATTAATTTTACCATTTGTATAATAACGATTACCTATCGTACATAGGTTTCACGTGCGTGCGGTTGACGTTTTTGTAACATTGTTTGCTGATGACTTTTGTCTACTGTCGAGACACTACACCATTCCTTTTATTATATGGAAACAATATAATATACAATAACCAGTTCCATTTTGTTATATATATATGTACCAGTACATGGCTATGACCATATGTCTCTATGTTTAAACTATTGTATGATTTGTCGCATTCAATGCATTTACTTCTCGACAGCTTTTGTACTTGATTTTTTAGTTCCATGAGTTTATTTCATGACAGTGTACAGTTTGAACATACGTTTATTCTTTGTAGGTTTCATGAGTGAGACATATAATATATGTTAATTGAAACAATTTCAGTCAATAAATTATTTGTAATTTATTTCAAACCAAGGTAGTATTTTTTTAATAGTAAGTTGCTGTTTAACTTATAAAGGAGCTTCAAC
This sequence comes from Brachyptera risi, assembly GCA_964007535.1. Classification (NCBI taxonomy): domain Eukaryota; kingdom Metazoa; phylum Arthropoda; class Insecta; order Plecoptera; family Taeniopterygidae; genus Brachyptera; species Brachyptera risi. The sequence goes on along the minus strand of OZ023327.1, from coordinate 64,411,468 downwards.
ATCTTTCCTATTCAATTCTCAATTATTGTAGACTGACGTACACTACACTAGAGTAAACCACTAACTATTTCGATGGACGAGAGGACTTTCATCGTTTCATTTTTAAGGAAAAAATTCTTTACCAATGGTAGATCCTTATGGTAAATGCTGATGTTGCACTCAAGAGTCTTGAGTGTTTTGTTGGTTTAATCGCATATATTAGTTTGGTTTGAACTCTTTTAAGACAGTGAGTCGAACTAGTGAAACCCAGTGATACTCAGACACAAATTGAAGAAAAACCATTGTTTCATCTTAAAACTTTGAAGTAGCTTCTGTAGATGCAGTTACTGTACTGTAAGCAATTATTATTATTGTCAAAGTGTGATAGTCAATTATTTTTATAACTATGAGTTATATAACAATACGTAGATTTGTATGCAATTCAACTTTGGTACTCAGCCTGGGAGTACTCCCTCCAACATTGTTTCTCATAAATGCTAAGTGTTTTTTATGTAGAATATTCAGTCAACTTGACAAAACATCTACAACTGCAATGTAGGCAAACAGTTGGTGGGCATTTTCTAAATAATTTTGGTCCACATAATTCTTATTCCAGCTTGAAACTGGTACATAATGCATGCAATTGGCAAATGGCAACAGAGAATGTACATTTTACTTGCTATTTTTGGACAAATCATTGGAGTATCATAAATTTGTAATTAGAAAATATCATTGACTATTTCAATCAGTAAAAACATTGCCTCCTAACTTCATCTCATCTACAATGTCATCTAATTTGACTTCAAATGTACTGGTAATCATCCTAATTTTGATTCCTCTCTGATTCGACTCGTATTCAAACTTTTTTATGTAATGCAAAATCAGAAAAATATTCGTTACTTAAAATAGTTTCCAAGTGATCTCAATTAATTTTTGTTGGGTTTGGTTCTCTATTGTAACATTGTGTTCATTCATTGAACAAATTACAAAATTCAGTGTTACATCTACATAGTTTTCTCAGTAAAAGACTTGATCTGAAATATACCATAATCATTGGTTATTTAATCATTCAAAAACCTCTACTTTTTCTTTCAAGTTCATGTCATCAGGCTTTTGCTTATGAATTATGATGTAGAAATTAGGTTTAGCATGAGTTTCGGTATTTCTAAATGATTCTGTCCTTTTTGGTAGATAATTGTAATTGAGATTTTTCCAAGTATATGATGATGGGGGTATTATGCCAGAATATTGTAAGCGGTGTTTTATAAATATGCTCATTGAACCGTAAGTACCAAGTACCTCCATATTATATTGTTGAGCGCTAATAAATGTCAGACCCTCTTGAATGAAACTTCCTAACTAAAATATTGTTGCTCACAAAAACCTGCCTTCTCACTATCCAATTCATCTTTCAGTACAGCCTAAATGTTGCTATATAATATTCCCAACCACTAATTATATTCTATAATACTTGTTTACGAAGGGCTGGCGTAAAATCCTCTTGTCTCGATCTTGTTGGTGGAGGTCAAGTTTTGCTGTGACTATATGCTTATGTTATTACTTAGAAATAAGATGCAATTGTGTTTGACAATAATATTTTCGATTTTGTCCCCTATAAAAGACAAAACTAGGTTCCAATATTTGGCTTTTCTTCAATAAAGTATTTTGTATTGTTTAGGCCAATCTATATAATTTCAAATTAATTCAGTTATATTTGATATAAGACCACTACGCACAGTATAACAGTAGTAGTTTCGATATGCAAATACCCTTTCGTTCCTTACATAATTCTGTTTGTGTTGAAGCCATTCTAGGCCAACGATTATAATACTTGCGTGTCATGTGTGCTATTATCACTATCTAAAATGTATTTTGAACCATTGACTCCACTCTTGAGTGAGCCTATGCAAAAACAAAAGTGGTATGAAATGTTCAACCCAAAATAATTGACTGCTTCCAGAACTATTTGAACTTTAAAGAGAACTATAATTGATTGGATTAATAACTTCTGATAATTTATTATTTGTTATAGTTCATAGTACTGTGGGCTTCTAAATAGTAATTGACCCACGGCCGTAACGTTAGGAAGATGGCAGTTATTGTGTGTATTGGAACTGAAGTGCTACACATAAGCCCTTTGTTTTGTACAACCATAAGCTGGCAGGGAAGTGAACAGATCCAAGAAGAGAAAAAACTTCTAGTGTTTGAATATGAAAGTGGTTGTATACGGATGCTTAAATATGAAAATATAGTTGAATTACTTTCATACCGATGCATACTTATATAAGTAATGTTGTCCCTTCCAATTGGTACAATCTTTTTATTTACCTTTCCTAAAATTCTTCAATACATGATCCCGTTATTATAACAAAATGTGGAATTCTTGATATTTTTTATTTAAAAGTTTTTGAGTTAAGATTATGGGTCTATAAAAGGATATGCCTTATGAATGCCTATTAGAAATGATTATTCAGGGTTGCAAAATATTTACGCCTATAAATTGAATGAAGCTGGCCTTGCATGAACATTTATAATGTGGATATGGTGACTTGTGCTAGGCGGTGCAGTGCGTACTGTCAAAGTGTTGTCACCTAGCCAGGAGGAGGATGTGAGTATTGTGTTCCTCTCTTTTGTGTCGAGACTGAAGTTCGTTGACAGTTTGTTGTCAACATCTCTGGTGTTGTCTCCATAATAATAACTTTTTAAAAATAGAATTGTGAAAAACAAGTCAGTAAGTAGCTTGTGGGCACATTGATCAATTATGAAATTATTGTAAAACATCACGTTGAAATGGACACAGCTGTTTTCGTGGACGCAGAATGACTGCAATCTCTACCCGATTTTATTCTGAATCTAAACTGCAGCCAGCCTTTTCCTATGCGAAGTGCTGTGGTGCGGGAGAAAGTAGATTAGAGCTATACAATCTATTTTAATCAATGCTGCTCAACGACATCACTTACAGCTGGATTATACAGGGGTACGAATGAGTGGGTGATGAAGTGATGATGGGTGAAAGGACGTTTACAAAAACCCATACCTTATGCAGGACTCAAATCTACGCCCGACCTGATTTCAGTTCTTAACGCAGTGCTATAGTTGACTGAGCCACGGGGTGGCTAGAGAGTGTACTTTAGCAGAATAATTTCACACTACACCACTGTCATCACTGGTTGGCTAATAATTCAAATAGCTGTCAACCTCCGAATTCACTCCTTGCGGCAGCGAATTTGCGTCAAATGTTCGTGTAAGGTCAGCTTAATGGATAATTCGATAAAATGCAGTGTTTTTACCATGAGTGGAGCAATATTTAAAATGGTGAATAAAATTGACTTTGATATCTGAATAAAATATATTTAACAGGTTTTTTGGACAAAATTACAACTTTTTTTTGAGACCGACTTGGGAGATTAGATCCATTTTCCGCCCGACAGGTTTCGGAATAAAATGATACACTCAAAAGCAATGTTTGGTTTAAGTATAACAGTAATTTTGATGAATGTGTGAACCTGTTGATGTAGTGAAGTAGTTGTGAATTACCGTAACCAAAATTATAAAATGAACATATAAATAAATAATGTTGATAACATACGAGTAGCCCAACTGCCTGCCAGATTCACAGGTAGTTTTAGCGTCACGATTTCTCATTTGGAAGGAAGCTGAAGACGAGACAAGAGACGAGAGGAAGTTTTCAACCCTTCATTTGATCTTTGTTAGAAGGACAACAATGAAAATGACTAGAAAGAACTGAATGTTATTTCAATGAATACAGTTGATGGTACTGAAAGCAACTAAAATGTGAAGCTAAAATGATTGATTTTATATTAGAAAAGGATATTGATTACAGGGCTTATTCACTCAATATATATATATATATATATATATATATATATATATATATATATATATGTAATCTCACCCCGATAACCAATTCAATTGGGCCAGTGAGTAATTCTACCATTTCACCTAGCTGGCAGACTTCTCTTATCTCGGTTCCTGCCAGTTCCGAGTCATGCTTCTACTTCTTCCTCCTCTTCTTCAATGCCACTTTTTTCTGCTGCTTCTTCTCTTCCTATGAGTTCCCTCCACCGTTCTCTATCCTCTCACCATCTCTCTTCTACCACTTCCCCCCATTTTTCTTCTCGGTTGACTACTCCAAACTTGTTTCCCTCCTGCCACCTTTCTTTTGGTCTTCTGTCTCTTCTCTTCGTTCCATTGTTTTGTGCTATCTCAAACATTGCTCTCGTTATTATCTCTTTTTCCATTCGTTGCATATGCCTGTACCACCTAATTCTCTCCCTTTCCATTTTAAACGATAACTTTCCACTCTCACTTCCTTCCTTACATTTCTGCTTCTCTTCTCCATCTTTGACACTCCTGCTACACTCCTCACAAACTTCATTTCTGCTGCCTCTATTTTTTTTTCTTCTCTCCAGTTTATTGACCATGTAACTGCTCTATATGTTAAAATAGGCAAGTAGTAAACATTACAAATGTTCAACTTGAATGTTACCAACAGTAAACATAAACATTATTAAAGTTACAATAATTTCAAAAAATGAATATTGAATGATAATTATTGTGGATTACAGATTTTTTAACGTTTAAATACATTTTATTCAGCTACAGACATCAAGTTGCATATACTTGCAGATGCAAAAGATTTGTGTTGCATCCAGCTTTCTCACGGAAACTTCTGCTTCAAAACGAAACATCCATACTCATTACAAAATGCATTGTTACATTTTTCTATTACTTTATTCTTCTATTCTATCACCCAGATCAAACATAGATATATTAAATATTTTTTTACTGCCCTTACCAAACCCATTGGTACAATATATCATCTTTCATTTTGACAAAATCATTTCTTCAGGAGGTTGCACGTGCTCAATTTTTCATGTCGCTAACTCTCATGGCCATAATGTTTAAGGTACCTCATCAATTTTATTCTTTGTATCAGTTTGTTAATAATTGGACGAGTGACAGCTAAGACTTCCATCTGACTATTATGTAGCTTTGTCTATGTTCTGTTTTTGTTCGATTGTACTTACTGCACAGGTCAAACGGTTTGTCTGATGAACAAGAAACTCCTTGCGGATACACAGACTTATCCAACTTGGAACTGTATAGTTTTGGGGCCAAATCGGTTGTATCACTTGAACGAAATACCTACATACATTTTTGAAAGACCCCATAAGATTATATAGGCCAGGTGGGAATTTTTTTAAAAACATTATTCTCTTCAGAATCTTCAAATTTTTACTGAACGTGAATTCAAATGTGAATTGTTAGCTGACTGTTCACTGAGAGGTTGGACTAGTCATTTTGGATAAAATAATTATTAAATGAATAAATGTTCATAAAATAGCTTGTAGTACCGGTAGTGGTTATTCTTCATTCAGTATCTTGCGTACAGTGATTGGCTTTATAGACTTGACAGTTTTAACCAAAGTGTTTACAGTTTTCGAGAAGATTTCATACACATATCTTGCTCACTTTCAATGCATATGCTGCGTTTGCCTAGTATAATAAGGGTTGTTTACCCCGATACAGAATTTTGATAAGATAAATGATAATAGTCTTGTAGGCCTACTGTACTTTCACTAAATTCAAAATTGCAAAAATTGGCCCTGGGTGTAACCCTAGATGAATATTGTAGATTATCAGGGAAAAAATAAATTATCTCTAAAAATGTGGGTTGGGGAGTTGTCGGCATTTACGTTAAAATAAGTTTGGTGGGCTATCCTCGCGTTGCCCCAGTATAATGGACATAATCCTCCCAAGATCCCTATCTCTATGCCTGGCTACCAAACACAAAGTTCGTCTTGAGCGCCTGCTCTTGAACTGTATCAACAAACGACAAACACTTTCCGACACAACGTCTCCACAGTGTGAAGGTGATGAAAAACCGAAAAAAACAAGGATCCCCAATATTACTCGCAATGCTGAGAAGCTACATCTAGAGTCCATCAATTCATCAACATTGGGAGAAGAGGAGGGCTGGATAACACAATCTCCATGCTTCCACCTAAACTTTCACTTTCAAGTAATAAACTTAAATTCAAACTTGATCTCAAATCTCTAATCCACAAACAGACCTCTAACACTGCTTCTCGACAACATTCCATTCTGTCCCTGGAAGTCTCTTCCTCTTTGCTTAATTTTATTCTATATTGGGTTTTAACAATGCACTGTACTGATGGCTACGATCTATTGGCGTTGGTGAGTTATGTATGAGGTGATGGGATGATGAGATTGAAGCTTATTTTATTAGGTGTTTTTGGATAGTGGGAAGGAGTCGGTCATAGCCTGTTGATAAGGAACTATCCCAGTATTGACCCAAACAACAAAGGGAAGTCACTAAAAGGACCCTGTCAGGATGGTCGACCATGACGGGAATCGAACCCCGGTCTACTGAATGACAGTCCAGTGTATTAACCACTCAGCCACTCCCCTCAGTGTTGCTTAATTGACATGACTACTTTTCACTACGGTTGCCTCCACAGCTCCAGACCATTCCTTACATAGAGTTTCAAGTTCCAGTGCTATTAAAAATGCAATGCGTACACAATGTTGAGTGTCTATTTATTATTAAATTTCTTCATATTTTTATGTCTTATATGCTTATACCTGTTGACCTGTAGTTGTATAAATAAAATTAATGTAAAGTAATGGGATTTTAAACTCTCAATAAAATATAATTATTTCAAGATAGTGATACGTAGACCTACTGTTGCCTGTTGGTTTTGTTGATGGTCAATATATTCAATATTTTGGGCAGTTCTTAGTTGGTCGTTTGGCTCAAAGTCACCCAGGGCTATATGCTTTGGAAAGTCACACATTTTTTAAATTTTTGAAGTCAAGTCAGGCATGGGTTCAAGTCCTGCATAAGGTATGGAGTTTGGTAAAACCTCATTCATCTCCCACACACTCTCATTTGTACCCCCCCCCCCCCCCCCTCCCAAAACAACAAAAAAACCTAGCATGGTGAGACTGTTGACCACACAATAAGTTAAAGTATCCATTCTTCTTTAAAACTTGATTGATCGGATTATTTCACGTGATTTTTTCTTTCCTACTTTAGAAGCATACAAATGACACAATTGTGCACTGCCTTCTGCAAAGTACTAGTGTAAATGCATTATTCAGTATTACAGGATACATAATTACATTTTTGCAATCTGCCAGCATATTTCTTGCACATTAGGACTTCTAAAGCAATTTTGGTTAATATTGTCACGACTACATTTTCACCTATGCAATGGAGATGTATAGTGAGAGAGAGGTTGTAGGCCCAAGGGATTTCAGGGTTCATTATAGATAAACTAGGTTATCAACTATAGATTATTGAAAGATAATTTGGAGTATAAATGCCAAAAGAGGTTGTGAGCTAATCAGCTAAATACCGGTAACGTAAATGTAAGAAAAGGTGGAACATAAATGCCTGGCTGGCTACTCCCCCTTCAATAGAGGTTATTTAAATATACGTTACGACAAGAACGCCGTGGCGAGTTTCGCAGAGTGGAACGCGGGCGTGACGCAAACCCAGGACCCGTGCATCCTCCCTTCGCCTATCCCTGTCGATAGTTGATCCAAGAGAGCCCAACGACGGCGTTTCCGTAGAGTGATACGCGTATGTAGAAAAGCTGATCCACAAGTGCATTTACCTGGCTTTACAAGCCATGCACTTGAGGACACTAGAGCGGATGCAAGCTGGCTATAGTACTTTCCACTCTAGTTGGTGTTCCTAGTCTGTTTCATCCGATAGTAAAGTAAAGGGGGCTAGATTAGATGTGGGTAAATTCTCTTTCTTGAATAGTATAAGTAGGGACTGGAGTGGGCTTGGTAGAAGTGTTTTTGAAGGGGATGAAATTAGGTTAAAGTTATTCTGTATGAGGGTTAGGGTGGTGATGGGATAGGGGTAATTAGAGAACTTGCCACTGCGCATTTATGTGCAATTGCAAGAGTTTAAATAATAATTAAAAAAGTAGGAATGAGACCAAGTTTGCTGCAGTTTACTGGGTTGCTGGGGTAGTAACGATACTTCAATATCGTGACAATTTCTTCACCATAGTATTATATTATCTTTTCGTATTTTATTACTCTTCTTTCTTCTTCATGTTCAATCTTGGATTTGAGTTTGTTTCAATTTTACCTATGACTATCAATAACGTAATTATTTTATAGATTTATACTATCTATATATAGGCCTAGGTATATATATAGATTTATACTATACTATCGTATAGATTTTACTCATAATATTACTCATCTAATAATTTTCAGTGTCTAATATTTAGCTAACGATTTCTTTCTCCAAAAAGTGTGTATTACATGAAATAACCATAATTCCAAATTAGTAGTTCCATAAATTGAAATCAGCCTCACCTGATAAAATAATGATTCCGAGTTCCTTGCTGGGTGCTCTCATTTCATAAGCATACTGAGATGGGTAGATCAGTCACTATTCAAGAGACCATCATTATAGACTGTGCTGAGGTTCGTAGTCCTCGGCCCACTAAATACATGAATGCTGATTGATAACCAAAAATACATTATTTAAATTATAGATATAGTTGGACGATTAATATCGTATAATGAATTACATGGCCCAATATTGTATACTATTATATTGTATTGAAGTACAGTGATACTTTAAAATTGTAATGACTTGGACTTGGAGTAGTTCAAATCTTCACACGTCGACTTTCTTCGACACTAAACAGACTTTTATTCACCTTGCATTTTCTTTGTTAATAATCACTGTGGAATACAAAATACTTGAGTACTAAATGGGCCCTATACTCTGGATCGCTCATTAAGTTCCTTGTTTGAATCAGTTTCGATTTTAAACTTGACCGCAAAATGACAGTCGACCTGTGACTGAAATAGATCGATTCTACTTCAGTCGAGTAGGATCTTGGTTGTGATTGGCCAACAGAAGGTTGCGAATTGCGATAGTAGTCAGATGATAACATAACCTTGTTTTCGACAGGTCGTTTATCTTGTCTGTGAATGTTAAATTACATTTAACCTCATGGGATGGCGATAAATCAATGTGACACGGAGCATGTAAAATGCATGGATTCAGTAATAGATACAGTAGTAATTCATAATCAGATCTTTTGAAGTTTCAGCTAGTAAAATACTTATGGCTTCTTCGCCCAAAGAAAATAGTGTGGTTGGTAATGGGGAGGTATGTTGCAACATAACCCACAGTTTATTTTATTTTGTTTATATTCATTTGTAGATGTAATGGTCTTTTGGCTTGTTGTGAGCTGTTGGGGTGCTTAGTGTTTTTCAGCCCCCCCCCCCCCCCCCCGTGGCTCATTCAGCTAAGGCACTGCTTCAGAAAATAAAGTCAAGCTGGGCTTGGGTTCAAGTCCCGCATAGGCCCTAATGTATTGGTTTTTGTGAATGTCCTTTCATCACTTCATCGTGTCATTATCTCCTGCTCATTGGTACTCCCATGTAACCAAGCTGTTGGTGGGGTTTTTAAGCACCATAAAAAAACGTTTTTCTCAACAATTACGGAGTTTTAATTGAATTATCATAACAGTGAACTCAGATCTGAATTTTTCCATTCACCCAAGTTCAACTTGAGTCCTAACCCCAAGCTAGGGTAGGTTAATATAGCCAACTAGTTCTGTGTTTGGGCTACATTGTCCACAGTCTAAAAACCCTGCTGAAATGAATGTAAAAGGTTGATGCTGATTAAGCTGATAGATAGTTTTTATCCTGTCAGCTATAATCTTCAACGTGGGACTAAAGATGCATCATTTTGACCTTTGCATCTGTTGACATCTGGATTCTGTAGGTGTACAGGCCAAGAGGACTTCTATTAAATATTGCATTTTGAAGAGATTTCAATTAATGTTGTTGAATTCTCGAATATCACGCATGTTGTGACGAGTAATAATTTGTGAACCGAAGTCAATTTGTGTGTGGGTTCGAGTCCTGCATAGGGCATGGGTTTTTGTGAACATCATTTATCTATCATTTGCTCATTTGTACCCCTGAATAACCGAGCTGTTGGAGGTCGATGAGCAAACAACATTTCTCATCATTTATTCATGTAATAAGATTTATAATGTAGCCTAGTCACATGTTCTGTCACTTTGACAGCTCTCTCTTTCAAAAGCATACAAATTAACACTAACTTCATAAACTAAATATACACAAGGCTTATTTAGCCATACAATACTTATTTAAAAAACTGAATTTAACTTGTGTGATTTCTGATTTCTTTCTTACAGGCAGGGTTAATAGGTAGTAAAATTTTAAAAGCTGGAGTAATTTATTTACTCATGAAGAATGAGTATTGCATATCTTGCAGTGTGCGCACACAATGGTTTCTTGATCATTTGAACAAAACAGTGTCAATTACTCACAAAGATGACTTGGTAAGTGCTAGACTTATTTTCATTAAAATAGCTCACCGGTGCCTTTAAGTTTGAACAAACTCAATGCCGGTTCTTGTTGATTACATAGGCCTATGTAGTTATGGAGTGTACTTAGTACCGTATATTACAGTGTTGATGCTGGCACTGATATTGATTGATTTTTCATAAGTTTTAGTAGGAACTTTCAGTTTTTAAAGTTTTCAACTTTCAAGTTAAACTAAATTACAATGAACAAGTTGATAAAAATATATACCAAGAAGCCAAAATAATATATAGGCCTATGTGAAAACAACCATGAGTGAAGAAGAGGTCAATAGTATTTCTGTAAATAAGAATAAGAATAAGAATATTCAATAGAATCCCTCTTAAGGGGGGACAACACTGAAAATATGTCCATTTGTTGGAATTTCCATTTTTTTTTTTTCAATGATCGATTTATTTAATATCTCCTTTTTGGGTTACTGAAGAAATAATGTGAATTAATTCACTAGTATATTTTATATTTGATTTTTAATCATATAGTGTCGAACCAAATTAGCTTCAGAACGGAAAACAGTTGAATGTTTGATGGCTGTTTTCTCATCATCTTTTTTTCCAACGTATTTTGAAGGGAGAAGTAAATGAAATCTATTCTACTGGATGGAATTGCACAATGTTTTTTGTATACTTCATGAACCAGATGATAAACAAAGTTATGCATTATTAAGAGTATATCTTGAGAATATCATGCCTAAAATAATTTTTGAAAATTAAAAAAATTGAAAAAATTGAAAAAAAAGTGTGAAATAGATAAATTTGCCATTCCTACAAAAAAGAATTTAAAGTGACACCAATGCATAATTTTATCGATTGCACTCTCGAGAAGACTATGTGATTTTTAAAAACTACTTTTCTAGAGCTGTTTTTCACCAAAAAGTTTCTCCGTGACCATTGACAAAATAAAGGTTTTAATTTAAAAAAAAAAAGTTGTCGAAAAAATGTGACTTTATATTTTTTATATTTATCTGGTAGTTATGTGGGACCAAAATAAAAAAAATCAACTCGATCGGGTGTAAAACGTAGAATTTAGGATTTTCAGTGTTGTCCCCCCTTAAGATCAGACAAGAAAAAAATGTGAATACCTTAAAAAAAAAAGTTGTATACCAGTACTGATGAAAGAAGGAAAGCCAATTCCCAAGGCTTGTGAGGTAGTCAAATACTGGGATCAAGCTAATTAACCATTTATTTACACTGATATTTTCAATTACTTCATTTCTTCAACCCTGTTCACTTTTAAACATCATAAAAACATTTTGAATTGTTACCGGTAATTGAATAATATATTTCTAGTTATGTGTAATTATATTTTTAGTTATGTACCAGTATTTCATTTTGTAACTGTTGATTGATGTTAATGGTAATTGATTCTCGTCATGTATTTAACCTTATAAATTAGCAATAATGCTAAATAAATACTACTACTAGGATCTTGCATAATTCAATTTATTGATTACGACTATTAGGTATCAGTACCGGTACCTTATTTGTTTGCTTTGTAAAAATCAGCAGAATTGATTCCTTTCAAATTGTCATAATCTTGAGATTAATTTAAAATAATGCGAGAATTGAAACTTTCATGTATTAACCCTTGAACTTGGTACCGGTACATGTAATTGACGGTAAGTTATACATATATTGTATCAGTTATATTCGTATCGTACCGTATCATGATGTTCATAAGTGTTGATCCAGTGC
>OZ023327.1:64276033-64399152 GCA_964007535.1 Brachyptera risi | reverse complement strand
TATATATATATATATATATATATATATATATATATATATATATATATATATATATATATATATATATATATATGATAAAGATAAAATTTCCGGTTGATCAAGTAAGGGCTTTATTTATTTTAAAATTAAATAAAATAATAAAGAAGCCTAACGTTTCGATGTGTTCGCACACACCCTGGTCACAGGCACAAAATGAACTGCAAAACAGAATTTTCTATTCCAATGCCAATAACAATACTTGATGATAGAAAAGGTAAACAAAAACAATTAATAATACAAATCCTGATCCAACAAGCCGTTAACAAATATCGCTCCAATATGCCGATAAAAAACCAGAGCCTTCTGTGTATGAAATATCAAACACTTTAAAAAATATATAACTGTACTGTTTTTTGGCATGAAAGTCGAAAATTCTGGTCTAGATATTCCTAAGAAGAAGTAAAAGTGTAAAAGAAAGAAGAAAAAATGAAGTCAACCTGAATTGCATCTGAAGAAGCAAAACATCGTGCTCGTTTCCCAGTTCCAAAAAGAGATAGAAGGAAGAGAGAGACACAAGTCGAACCGATGTCAGCTCCCTTGACGAGAAGTAAAACTGCGAGGAAGAAAGTTTCGTCAAAATGCTGATGTTTTGCAGCAACTAAATCACACTCAATTTTTATTCGTATTTTATTCACGCATTTATTGTTTTCTTCTTTCTTTTACACTTTTACTTCTTCTTAGGAATATCTAGACCAGAATTTTCGACTTTCATGCCAAAAAACAGTACAGTTATATATTTTTTAAAGTGTTTGATATTTCATACACAGAAGGCTCTGGTTTTTTATCGGCATATTGGAGCGATATTTGTTAACGGCTTGTTGGATCAGGATTTGTATTATTAATTGTTTTTGTTTACCTTTTCTATCATCAAGTATTGTTATTGGCATTGGAATAGAAAATTCTGTTTTGCAGTTCATTTTGTGCCTGTGACCAGGGTGTGTGCGAACACATCGAAACGTTAGGCTTCTTTATTATTTTATTTAATTTTAAAATAAATAAAGCCCTTACTTGATCAACCGGAAATTTTATCTTTATCATAATTATGGATCAAGGAATCAACTTCAATCATACCATATATATATATATATATATATATATATATATATATATATATATATATATATATATATATATATATATATATATATATATATATATATATATATATATATATATATATATATATATATATATATATATATATATATATATATATATATATATATATATATATATATATATATATATATATATATATATATATATATATATATATATATATATATATATATATATATATATATATATATATATATATATATATATATATATATATATATATATATATATATATGTATGTATCAAACGCAGATAACCAATTAAATTAGGCCAGGGGTTGTTTCCACCACTTTTTGCAAGGTAGACTTCTTATACCAATCAGTTCCTGCCAGTTCCGACTCTTCGTCCTCTCCTCTCCACTACTACTATCTTCCGTTTCTTCTTCCTTTCCTCCACTATTCTCTATCCTCCCACCATCTCTCGTCTACCACTTCCTCCCATTTTTCTCCTCGGTTGACTACCCCAAAGTTGAATCCCTCCTGCCACCTTTCTCTTGGTCTTCCAATTCTTCTCTTAGCTCCATTGTTTTCTGCTATCTCAAATATCGTTCTTGATATTCTCTCCTTTTCCATTCGCTGCATGTACCCGTACCATCTGAGTCTCTTCATTCCCATTCTAAATGATTGATAACATTTCCACTCCCACTTTGTTCCTCATATTTTTGCTTCTCTTCTTCTCCATCCTTGACACTCCTGCTATGCTCTTCACAAACTTCATTTCTGCTGCCTCCAAATTTTTTTTCTACTCTCCAGTTCATTGACCATGCAACTGCTCCATATGTTAAAATAGGCGAGTTGTAAATATTATAAATGAGTATCTTCCCACTCCTAGGAAAATCTTGGTTCCAAATCAGCTTCCTGATTTTTTCGAATAGTCCGTCCGCTTTGGCTAATTTTGTCGATAATTTTTTTAAGTTGCAAGTCAACCACCCTTTCCATGACTTTACATAATGCTGATGTGAGACTCACAGGTCTGTAGTTTCCCAAGTTTGACTTTTCCTCACCCTTGTGTATTGGAGTTATTATTGCTTGTTTCCACTCTTCCAGCACAGTTCTAGAGTACCGTATGAAGAATCTGGAATTATGATTCTCAAGTACTAGACAATTTTAATTCCTGGTATTTTCTTGAAGTTATTGTTAATTTTATCAAGCTCGGGTGCTTTGCCATTTTTAGGGTCCAAACGATTTGCTAAATTGATCTTTCCGTACCCGTAATTATGATAATGTGCTTGTCTGAATCAGAATCTTCAATATTTATTTTGTTTCCTACATCCCTTCTCTCACCTGTAACCTTTTTTTAAAAAACTTCACTATAATATTTGTTTATTGCATTAGCCTTCACCTTGTAACTTGTGAACTTCTTTCCATTTTTGTCAATTATTGTAGGCATGTCCTTGTTACTTCCTTTAGTGCCATTTATATATTCATACATTTTTTCCCAGCTTTTATTCTCGTTACGTTTGTCAAACATTCCCCTGAAAAAGTTATCCCTAGCTTTTTTTTCCCCCTTGTTGAGCTCTGTTCTAAACCTTTTTGCTTCTTTTCATGAATATTTGATGAATTACCAACCAAGCTGTACAAAATTGTCCTTCTTTATGTGTCAGCAGGACGCAAGAGTTTGAATTATACGGCAGGACTCCCGCCAAAATCGAGACGTATGGCAACCCTATTTGGGGGGCCTGTACCCTGCAATTATCATTGACCTCACCATTTCCTACTCTTCTTCTATTCCTATCAGCTCTACTTCTTTTTCTCTTTCAATGACTCTCCCTGCAACTTCGTTTCTACAACCCACTAATATTCCTCATCCGTTCTTATCTATATGAACTGTAACTGCCTACCTGAATTTTGTTATCTGTGTATTCATCGTCTAGCCACGTCTACTGCTACAAAAATTTGGGTTTAAAGTTTCTACTGTAGTCCTGAATGCATCTAATTCGTTGCAGATACTTCTGCAGTATCAGATTTGTTCTACTGCTACAAAAATGTGGGTTTATAGTTTCTACTCAATCTACTGTGGTCCTCAATGCATCTAATTCGTTGCAGATCTGCAGTATCAGATTTGTTCTGTAGGTACTAAGGTACCGACATATGATTGCCAAGACTAATTATTTTGTTCATTATTGATTAGAACGAGCGTCTTTGGGAGCTAACCGTTGTCTCAGTAGTGCCAAGAGAGCCGACGTCTGAGTGGCAACCATCAACTAGTCATTTGTTCCAATATTTGGTAACGTCTGCATCCTCCTTGGTATTTCTCAGTCAGACATACAGCATTGTCTATTGCTTGGACATGAGTCCTTCATTATCTGCTGTGGTAAGTTTGTCTTAAGGACACGCTGTTTTTCTTGAGCAATGTTATTTTTATTTTTTTTACATAATTTCAAATGATTTTTCTCTTTCAAAAGAGGTAAAATATAGTTTGCACAAAAACGATATGCCTATGACTCTATTTTGGTCAGGTATGAGCCTAATGCTGGAAGACAGTTTGACCTGTGGGATGGAGCATACACCAAAAATATTCACTTTTACCAGTAAGGTGAATCGAGTCTTCGCTTACTACGCTAATTTGATGAATAATTATATGTATGGGACCTACTTGAATAGCTAAATTAATTGAGAGTTTGTCTTTGTAATATTTCTCCAGTAAGTTTATTACCGGTACTGCACTCAATTAGATTATTCCACAAAAAAAGACATCAAAGGTCATTTGACATGATTGGAGTTCTGCCGATTGCATGGATGATAGGTTCCGATTGGAGTAGGCCTACATTTCCTCCATCTGCAGTACCAATCTGTTCCTTTTCGTTATGTTATTGAAGTGTTGAATAAATCGTTGTAGTTACCTAATTTATTGTGGAATCATGATTCTTGATCTCTACCAGTATCAACGTTAATAAAAGCATTCTTCAATGAAGATTGAGTTTGTTAAGAAAATGACTTACCAAAATTCTCAGTTGAGCCAACTAATATGTGCAGCGAGCATCAAATCATAACGATCAAGCAAGCAGTGATCATTCAGAATTAGAATTTCTATATCTGTAGTTATCTAAGATGTGAAAAAGATTGTTTGCATTTAGTGTAGGCCTACTTGCTGTTCATAAAGTCAACCCATAGTTTGATATTACATCATTTTTGTGGTTGGGATCAATAAATCAAACTTAGTAAGGTGATACATGTACTAAAGAGAAACTTACTAGAGAGGTTCTACTGTATTGATCTGAGTTTCCAAAAATGAATGTAGGGCTTATCATTGAAATTTACTGAATTAACTTTGAGTAACTAAGAGTGGACACCGGGTCCCGCCACATTTTACACATTCGTTATGTTCTGTTCGTTTTTTCTGTTATGTTCGTTTCGTATGTTCTTAATGTATGGGGTTTACTATTCAATTGATTCATCAAAAATCATAAATCCTAAGTCATAAAAAATATTCCCATCATAAATCTAAAAATCATATTAAATGGGACTTATGAATTGGGTAAAAGGGAAAGAAAGAACAGCAGCATATCAAGGTTCATGAGTATACGGGCTTACTCATGGATGGTGGAGAGCCGTTGAACGAACATATAGATGATTTACAAGCCCATGAGTTTTCGACGTTTTGGCTATTATTGCTTCGGTCACGGTAGAGTAGACGACTATCTACTTTACTATGACCAAGGCAATAGCCCACCATGAGCCTATCTACTTATAATATACCTCGGTAGTTGTTCATTCTTCCAGTTTTACCCAATTCATATATCAAGCATCAGGCTATTTTCCTATACACATTAAATGCGACTATATTCATATGCACAACGGAATCGTTTGGTATAGTACGTCAAGTTTTATAATTTTGTACTTCTATTTCTTACGGATTGTTTCATGAAAAGAAATTGCACTGCAGAGTCTGTACCACTTTTGCATGGCTCTATTCCATTTTTGAATTTTTAACAAGATTTCCAATTGTAATTGGCGATTGCTTGTGATTGCAGGATATCCAGCTAGGCCAAGTGATGATAGATGATGTATTTCTAGCACTGCAAAGAAGTTTGGACGGCATTGTACAACCGGTAAGTTGTTTCTAATCTCATTATTCATCTAGTCAGTCAGGAACTTTTTCACTTCATGGGCTGTTCTTTCATTCTGGCGGTTCTTGAATTGCAAGAATCGTTGATGTAAAATCTATATTTCAACAACTGTTATGAATTATAGCCAGAGGCAAGCATTTGGAGTGAATTAGAAACCCAGTTTTCGTTTCTAAATAGCTAAAATGGGTGAATTGGTGTTTACTATTTTTATAAAAATCATTTCAGTGGTGAAATAGCATTCAGGAGTTTTTTTCATCGTTTAGGTGAGTTCTCATGAATTTTGGTTTACATACTTTTGAATTTTTTCATGTGGATAGGATTTAATGGTGAATAATTTCTTTTTTTTCCATGTAAATATTTTGACACTTTTCAAAATTATGATATCGAAGGCTGTGAGATAATTAGAAATCAGCTGTTGATATCGTTTTCTTCGTCTCGATTATACAAATGCAACAACTCTATATGCACCGCAATCCATTGACATTTCAATGTTAAACTATAATCTGAATACTACTAGGCCGACCTTGCCGTCGCTAAATCGACGTTTGGCACTCTTTGAAACAAGTTCGGACCATGGCTAAAGCGACGATTGGCACTGAGAGGGTTAACCTTGCTTACTCACGCTAGTAATCAAACTTTAGTACTGTATGATCAATTTTATAAGATGGAATTCAATGTACTATTCTTGACTCAAGCTTAACTAGAGTAAACCCTCGTTAATCCAAACTCGGTTAATCCGAAATTTGACATATTTCGAACTTGAAGTCAGTCCCCGGCTGAAGGTATAGGCATTTCAATGTTAATGAATATGGTTAATCCGAATTCCAGCTAATCCGTAATTCAAACTAATATTTCGACCCCTCAATTGTCTTAGCACTGTTTTTGGATTGGATAATCCGAAGTAGATCGAGTGAATTCCTTGAATTGATCATTATTTTGGTGAGTTCCATCCTTTTTATTTGACGCGTAACAATAGGCCGAAGCCAGCTCAGCTGTTCGCTGCCACTGAATACGTCATCCGACTCCGAGTGCGCTCGGGCCGCTCCAAAGACATTAGGCCTAGTATCTAACTTCGTTAGGTTAGATACTAAGGTCTTTGGTCGCTCTGTCTGTCCTTGACTAGCGGTAAGTTCGGAACACTCAATCACTCGGAACGGCCGAGCGCCAATCGAAGCTGGCCATCTAACGTTCGTTTGCTGTCGAAGATAGCCGAATACACACGATCAGTGATTCGGTTCCTCGCACACGTGGCATCTAGCTTTCTCTTGCGCTCAATACAAAATTGCTTCAATTCTAACCGGGAAGTGTGATGATTTTCGTGGAAAAGGAGAGTTTGGTTGATCCAAATTTTTATAAATCGAAATCACTTTTTGGGGTCCCTTGAATTTCGGATTAACGAGGGTTTACTGTACATCTGATACAAACCCACAACAATTGGCACGTCAAGTGCCCTCTGTGGACTGACATACTAAACAGGATACCTCCATTATTAGGTGCCTCAAGAATTAGCACATCTCGAGCTATTCTGCCCCAGAATTTTGGAAATGGGGGAGTAATATCGTATGCGTATGTATACAGTGAAACATCGATGTATCGTTCCTACATCCATCGTTTTCCGGCTTCTGCCATTCATTTTGTACCTTCCTACTCTCTTACAAGTAACCAATGTTTTCCTGGATGGATCGTTTTCCTGCATGGATCGTTTTCCTGCATAGATGGTTTATCCTTCCTGGTCCCTTGAAAAATAACAGACAGATTCTTTCTCTCTCTCTCTCTCTCTCTTTCACACACATACACACACAAACAAACTCAAGTCATGATGCAGTTTGCATATGTTTATTCTCTCATGGCTTTGATTACAAATTTGTGTATTTCATTTCTTACAGTTCATCATCCCGGGTAGTTGTGTAACTTTTCGACCCGAAGTCTACGTTACTGTGATAGCCCACACTCCGTTCTTCACGACACCTGCTCAGCAGGTGCGTCAGTACAGATAAGATAACTTAATTTTGATAAATGTTGATACATATTTTCTCCAATCTGTATAATTATTTGAGAAATTCATTTTTCGACATTTTTTTTAACTAATTCACTCTTTAAACTCAACCCTAATTAATTCTTATTTTCTGTTCAACTTTTGCAATTTATATGAAGATCTATTACAGTTTACTGTAGGCCTCCTGAAAAATAACTGAAACCTAGATTTTCTTGCTTTCAAGAGAATGCTTTCTAGAAGTCTTCTAGAAATTCCTCAATTTCACTGTGATGTCTTAAAATGCATTTATGCATGGTATTTGGCCATCTTAGCCATAAAACCACCCAAAACGAAAATTTAAAATTTCATAAATGAGTAACTGCTTCTTATAAAACCCATTTTTCAAACTCCTATTACCATAACTAATATTAACTATCTTTGGTTGTTGTTAAGGTTCTCATGCAAGGCTACCAGGTTACTCCACATAATCTTGAGTCATTTCTTCAGTCAGTACAGCGCCAACTAGGACTATTAGAAGACACAGTGGCGCAAGTTGCAGCTGTGGCACACGAACAATTGGAAGCCATTAGGGTAGGTTCTAAAGTTATCCTAATCCCTTGAATGGTGGGTTATTTGAAGCGATCGACTGGGGCAGTGAGTGAAGGGCTGGAGAGGAAAGAGGAGAGGACATAGAACTTGTCATTTCAAATGGTGAATGGTAACAGAATTGTACGAGCCCTGTGACGTTCGGTTTGCAAAGGTTCAATACCGAAGACCTGGTTAACAATGGGATTTCTAGTCCACGACCGTAAGCGTAGAAGCGAGCATAGGAGTGTTCAAAGGAGTAGAGCTGGTTGTGACAGTGATGAGAAATCCAGTGGCATCGCGGCATATTTGAATACTGAACGGATGACGGTTTTGCGCGTGATCGCAGTGTAGCCTGTCATATTCAACTATAAATAAGTTGTCAATTAGAACCCGCCACCAACAAATTGAGTAAGAAGATAATTGATACCTGCCACCCTACACGGCAGATCACATCGATTTGACAGATGAACAAATAAAAGCACAAAAACAAGAATGACAACAAAAGTCTGTAATCATATAACTATTTCACAAACAGCAGCACTGTGTATGAACTTGCCAATAATAGAGCTATAACCCTAGTAGAAGCTGATACGTGGCAACACTTGTGTGCTGTTTTCAGCCAAAGCCAGTAGAAAGCTGAGTCGCTACACTTGTCTAAACATGACAAACGTATTTATATGTGCGTACAGCTACTTTCTGTACCCACATATACGGGCGTATTGTTCAAAGAGTTGACCAAGCCAGGACATTGATTAGAATACTCACTGAAATGCAGTACCAAGCTGTCACGAAGAGCTATCATTAAAATCTAATTGACACATTTTTTCAGTTTCAAGCTGAATGCGAGAAGTTGGTTGGCGGCTTATTTGAGGACAAAGAGATGACGTCTGCTGCTGCACCTCACGTCCCGATGGTCACCCCTGACTCTGCTTTTGTCAACATGCTGCGTTATGGCATGCTCGCACTCCGTCTTTTACCACCGACGAGTTCACCTAGTGAGTAAAAGATTTTTTTCATCAACAAAAAATCAACAAGGTTATTTCCTTGACCCTCTTCGATTTTGATGAAACTTGGTCAATCTATGTAGACTTGATCGTGAACAATAATAGAAAGTTTTGTTTTTAATGTTCTTAGTTTTGGAGTTACAAACCCCCCCCCCCCCCCCAAAAAAAAAATTTGGTTACGCCTCACGTGGTACCAAATTTGTCATCTTTTGCACCGTGCTATGGAGTAGGATAGTGGTGTGGTATTTTAAATGCAAATATTCCAATGGGCATTCTAAAAATGTTGATTCGAGTTTATTTCTGCACATCGTATGCGCGTCTTGTGCCTGATTTTTTACATATTTGAAAATTTCCCACTCAAATATTACGCATATTTGAGTGAGAAGTTGGTTCAATGCATGACTCTGTGATATCTTATCATCCCATTGCGATCCCATGATGAAAGTTTGTATGAGCATACCAAATGAAAATAATACAGTCCATCAGGAAAGTTGGAGCCATTTCTGAGCCTAATCTGTTGTTGCAGATCTGATTGTGATAACGGACGGTATTGTTGCCGGTCCGGACGTTCACGTGTTTGACTCGGTGCTGAGTCAGCTACGCACAAGCTCGACTGCTTGTTCGTTCTTGCACGTTGGCTCGTTATTTCACCCGCACTGTTGTCAGGGGCTGGTGCCTTACGTCGACCTGATGCAATTCATCGCGCATGCCACTGGTGGCGTCTACATGAACTACGTGCCAAACACGGTAAGACCTCGTCGAACAGTCGGTCGAGGCACAGGTTGAGAAACAGAAGTAAAATTGGGCATGGATTTGAGCTCCACATTGAGTTTGAGTCTTTGTGAATGTTATTCATGAATGTATCACCTGCTCATTTTCACTTCCAAAATAACCAAGTTGCTAGTGGGGTTGTGAAGAAACATTAGTCATCAAGTCTTCTAAGGAATGGTAGACCTATAATTTTTGGTATGGAGAATTTTCAGTTGAAACTGGAAATTCTAGTTTGGCTTATTTCATTACAGTGGGATCTCTTTAGTACGTTTTTCAGGGAACCAGACTGCAAAAATGTATTGATGTGAAAAACTTATTAAAGGAACTATCTAACTTGGGGAGCATATGGGTGGTATCGAACAATAAAACATAAATATAGTGAATGTATGAACGAGAATCTTGTAAACGAGGCTCTACCGTATAGGCAAAAATATAGATTTTACTGTAAAATCCAAGACAATAGAATTGCAGTCATATTATGAGTATATAATGGGTAATTTACTATCATCATTATTCACCCTTTGAGCTTGCCTCTTTATATACAACATTTTATGACTGTTTTAGGTTATTGGAACACATCACTATAGTACGTGAGACTACATAATCATCATATCTAAAAATATATAGAAACATTTTATATTATGATTGTTGTTATGAAAATGAATGTGGATATGAATGTGTCTCTTGTTTGTTGCCATAAGGTGGGTATCATTGCTCGTAGTAAACTTGAACACATTACTTCTTTGTTTGGCTAAGTCTTTCGTTTTGTTTGCAGATTCCAAATGTAGAGCTCCGTCTCAACACGTATCATAACAAGTTCCTATTGTGGCGTTTCAAGAAGTGCAGCTGGGGTCCGAACAGCCATGGTGATTCTGGGACTAACTGCAACTCATTGCAGCAGTGGCATGTTAGGTAACCAATGTTCCTGTTCTTTTCAAACATTCAAATCTGTCAGTTTTATATGGAAACTGTACTCACTTTGGCGGAGTGAGTTCTTTCAATGTTTAATACTAATTGCAGAAAGTGTTTGCACTGCTTTGTTGTGTGCACATATAAAAGATGAGTGAAGACGTAAAATCTCGTAACTCAAACTCGGTTGACTCAAAATTGGTCATAATTAGAAGCAAACCTAGTCCTCGACCCTAGGTATTGGAAATACAATGTTCAATATTTCGATGACTCCCGATTCGGATAATTCATAATCAAACACGTTTTGTTCCCAACCACTAATTTATTACAGTGAAATCATTGTCTAATTGGAAGTGTTTCTCCTGACACATACAAAATGAAAGCAATGTTCTAGATTTAGGTATGTTAAAAATCTTTGCGATGACATTTATATCTTGTTTTGTTTCAAACAGAGAACCATTGTTGTTGCTTGCAAGTTGCAAGTATATAGGCTCTCTAGTTGCGAGCAGCTGGTAGCTGCCTCACAGTACTAAACCACCATCATAAGTTGTTGAAAATGAAAGTTTAAAAAATGAAATGCTACACCAAAAATATTTTCTCCCTACAAATACAAGCTCTTTGTTCTAAGCTTTAATTTCAATTTCCCCTTGTCAATCGTTTTATCTACAGTCCATGCATGTTTTATTGGCGATTTTCCCAAAAAGTACATGGCAAAATTGTTGTTACACGCCCGTGTATTGAGCGGTCCATTGATGTAGTATCTTGCGCATGTTCAGGTCACTTCGATCACGTTTGGCACTAGCGCATCAGCTGACTACCTACTGGCAACACGTGCGAAGCTATGAATAGCAATGTTTTGACAGTTTATTTTTCTCGTTAATTCACATTCTTCAATTTGGAATGTCATTTATATACACTCCTCAGTTTCAAATCAAGCAGAGTGTACTGTACTGTACGTACATTGGTGCTGAATGGTCACTCTTCGATTGGTGACAAAGAATATATTATTTTTTTATTCTATCAACACTCCTTAATTTCATGTTTCTGATTTCACCTTTCAATTCATTGTAATTTCACCATCAATCATTACATTTCATAAATCAATAATTCATCGACACATTCATACATGTTGGTAAATTCATTACCTTTTAATATTTTGTATGTTTTTCTGTGTCTTTGTACAACTTTCAAATGAAGAACAGAGATTCTTATATGAATAAAGAATTTATATATTTAAAATATTTTGTTGTTAGCAATACTTGTTTCTACGGGAGTGGAGAGCCGGTTTTGTTACGTAAGAAGCAATTGGAAGGCAACTTGTCAACGAGTCTTATCAGCATATTGTGTTGCCGGCTGAAGGAAGGCTATTCTGTTAAGGTAAGGGACTTATTTACTTGCTTTCTGCTCGTTACCTACAAGGTATTTTGTTGTAATTCTCAAAAACATCGTGGGTTGAATCTCCCATGTGTTACTACTAGTGGACAGAGAAGCCTGTTAGTTCAGAACTAATTGAATACGTCAATTACAAAATAGAGAGCAGTTTTTATGATATCCACTTGTGCAAGTATCTGGTTGTGAGTTGTGGTTGACAATTATAGCACTGTAGAGTGGAACCTCTATGAATCGTTCTTGGATCCATGGTTTTTGCTCTTCTATCATTCATTTTGTCTAGAGTTGTCGTTCGATGTCTGGGTTTGGATTAGTGATGACATCGATTCTCCAAGCTCCAGAATCGAGTACAAATCGATTTTTAAAAAAGAAAAAAAAACTTCACCCCCCCAAAAAGTTGTGTAATTTAAAACTTTTTTTTCAACCTTCCCGTGGTGTTTTACGTGAAAAATAGCTGCTAGAGACTTCTTTCAACTGTGCTGTACCATTCGGGTATTTCCGTCAACATTTGGCTGTCAGACGTAACCGAATGGACAGCTTGTCCAGATAGTAAAATCGCAACAATACAAAATGATATAGACAACAAAATGAGCACGTATTGCAATGTAAAGAAGTATGGCACTGACCCCCCCCCCCCCCCCCCAAAAAAAGAAGAAAAAATCGATTTTTCGATTTGAGAATCGTTTTACATTAGAATCGATTCTGAATTGATTCTCGATTAATCAATGTCATCACTAGTTTGGATCAATATCGAAATCAATTTAGTGTGTTTTCGATTATTTTGATATCGCAAGTGAATTTGATATCGAATAAATAAAGAGCAGGCTGTCAGTAGTGTGTCAGATTAGCAATATTGTCGGCTCGCGTGTACTTACACTCAAACCCCTCCTCTTCTGTTCTGCCATTGAAAGAATGAGCCACGACCCAAACGTACTAGCCTGTCAACAATTTTGATCTATACAGTAAACCCTCGATAATTCGAACTCGGTTAATTCGAATTCCGCGCTAATTCGAACCAGAGAAATGAC
The DNA here is from genome assembly GCA_964007535.1 of Brachyptera risi. Taxonomy (NCBI): domain Eukaryota; kingdom Metazoa; phylum Arthropoda; class Insecta; order Plecoptera; family Taeniopterygidae; genus Brachyptera; species Brachyptera risi. The sequence continues at coordinate 64,386,261 of OZ023327.1, read as the reverse complement.
CCCGGCCGCTGGTATGGGAATATCAATGTTAATTCATTTTGATAATTCGAATTTTTATTATTTCGAATTTCGAACCGATGATTAGTCCAAACTACTGTTTTATTATTGTTTCGAGTTTGTTTAATTCGAATTTCAGCAAAAATTACGAATAAAAGTTTTCACAATTGGATATTTTATTACGTGAAATCATTCGTCATCAACATTCCTGGCGACCCGGCAAGCTAGAGATACGTCATAGCCACATGTGCAGCGCGTGCTAGCATGATGAGGGGGGAAGCGGGGGTCTTTTCAGGGTCACAGATAGACATCTGGCTGGTCGAGACACCCGAGCGGTAATGTTTAGGATAATGGACGTGATTGTGTCAACTTTTATTCGTAATTTTTGCTGAAATTCAAATTGAACAAACACGAAACAATAATAAATGGACCAGCCGGCTAGTGCATGTAGAGAGAATAATTCATTCACTTCATTCCAGACCCTAATATTAATATTTATTGCCTTGCTTTTAACTTTTTAATCCAAACATCCAGTTTGGTAATTTGACTCTTTCAACACTGTGAACTGTGATGAGTGTTACCTAATGAATGACATGATAATATATAGTATTAATGGGACTCCTTGTTGTGTTGTTAAAGTTGCTGAGAAAACACTTGACTTGAAGATAACCACATGGCTGTCAAAGTTGGCTTCCTTAGAGCAAGGGGGAAGTAGGAGGGAACAAACAACGTGCAAGGCGCACATGGTCAACCAAACTGCACGCACACAGTATACTACTGTACTATACAAGGAAAAACATTTTTTTCATAATTCGAATCTTTTTAATTCGAATTTTGATTTTTGGGGTCCCTTGGAATTCGAATTAACGAGGGTTTACTGTAATATGATGTAACCACATGAGGTTGACTCCCATTTCTTATTAGTTATTACTTATTATCTATGCCTGCCGTGATAATTTCAACAACAAGAACAATCGACCGTGGGAAAAATACAACTATGCATGAACTAATATAGCGCTTGATCATGGTGCGGTTTCAAAAGTTGATTGTAACCAGCGATTATCACCATAATCTGATGGAAGCTTGACTAGCAGTATTGATTTGACCAAATTGTGTTGCACTTGCACAATTCCTAAGGAGTCTTTTTTGTTTTTCCAAAACTAATTATTTTAATGATTGAACTAATTTAAAGCACTAGAATATTTATCAGAGGGGTCAATTTTTGAAGCTTCACCGATTAGTTCCGTATAATTATTGAAGCTATAGGTTCTTACGCTGATTGACTAGAATAGTGATGAAAGCAATGAACAATAAAAGCAGGAAAACAAGGGATTGGGGAACGATAACTCAGTACCCTGTATTGGTAATTTATTCTTAATTTTTGTTCAGTCTGTCTTCAAATCAAATATTATGTTTTTATTCCGTCTCTGCTACGAGCTACAATATGTATAAATATTCTTTCTTTTGACAGCCCGCACTCAAGAACTTGTGTTCTTACGCGGGCTTCTGTTAATGTTATTTTATAATCCTCACTTGTATTTGTATTAGCTATTATATTGGCAGAATAAAATGAAAATGAAATGAAAAAATGAAATGAAATGAATGATACATCTAGGTTTACATGAAAACAAAAATTTGAATTCTGTCATGTTTAAAGTCAACTTGATAGTTTTTCAAAAGTACTGAAAGGTGTTGTTGTTATTTGTGTTTTTAATTCTTGTTACATTATGTTACAGAGTGTGAAGACCATGGACAGCCATGTGGAGCTGTCTCTAGTCTTACCATGGAAGAATCACATTTACATTGAATACGTGGCTTCAGCTCCATTGTGGGCAGCGTCTGGCCAACAATCTTCCATGCCGTTCTCAGTCTCTCTCCAAGGTATTCTAGCCTCGGTACATACTAGGGACAACATCAACTCTGAAAACTGAGAATCGATTCTCAAACGATCAGAATAGATTAGGAATCGGTTCTTTGTGAAACTTGTATCAAAAATAGTTGTGTGGCATTTTAATTGGGTTTCCTGATGTTTATATATGTAAGAAATTGCTTTAGCTAGTCCTTTTGATGTGTGTTGTACTTTTTATTTTATATTGGGTTTAACGACGCACTGTAATGATGACTAAGATCTATTGGCGTCGGATGAATGATTAATGAGATGATGGGATGATGAGATGAAGGTTTTATGGGTAGTGGGAAGGAAGCGGTCGTGGCCTATATTGTGGGAACCTAGACTACAGAGGGAAACCACGAAAAATCCCTGTAAAGATGGACGATGGCGGGGATTGAACCGGGTCCGACATGCCCACTGCCTCCCGGGTCACAAGGAGCAAGTGCGTTAACCACTCAGCTACCTGTGCCGGTTGTGTTGTACTATTTGCCCAGTAGTCTATCCCGAGTTTTTCCATGAGTGTTTGGCAATTCAAGGACACATATCCCTTGTGATGCAAAATGCTCGAGCGTTTTCTTTTGGATAATATTCTCCTCTTGGAGCATCTTCTGAGCATATTCTAAAAACAAATATTCAACCCAATTTCCAAGTCATTGCAAGTGAAATCATGTTTTCATTGCAAGTGAAATCATGTTTTATGTTCACGCTTTAATAATGCATTGTTAGTTTAACCTAAAATATGAACATCATCATACTACTAGCAAGCCCCCTCATGTTTCAAACATGACGGCCAAATCACCACTATGCCCTCCACTTCTACGCGAGATCTCTCTGTTTACTTCTCTATGCTCATACACTCACACACTCACTCAAACACTCACACACTAACACACATTCACAGCACATTCACGAACAACCTGAGGACGTTCGAGAACGGTCAAGAATGTTCTAGAAGTTGGAACCAGCCCACTGCATCATGCGTCATTGTCTTCAAACCGCGCCATCCAGTTTGCTTCCCTTCCTCTCTCTTCCCCCCCCCACCCAATCCAGTCGACCTTGCCCGCGCCAACTCTCCATCCCTCCCATCCCCTCCCCTCACTCTTTAAAGAACCAATCACGTTCGAGAAACAGCGTGACCGCTCCACGCAGGGACGCACAGATGAGCGTAACTCTTATAGTAGTAATTATAGAATTACGATACAAACAGAAAACAGAAATTGTCGTTGAAAATTCAGGAAAACTATCTAGAGTGGACACAATGGTATTCCATTCTCCATCCGTACAATTAATAATTGACAAAAGTGTAGGCCTACGTATGTTATAGAGTTTTTTATTCAGATATCAATTTGCTTTTACGAACGGGCATTTCCACTTTCCCCGTTACTCAATTTTTCAACGATTTTTTTTTTATCATCAGATTCTTCACTGAATTAATTGATTTCTATTAAGGAAAGTCCTTCATTTTCTTCATTCTTCATCTCAACAAACAACACAAGCCTCTAAATCTACTGCATTGGAATTCCTCACAGCCCTCCAAACTTTATAACAGTGGCAGGAAACACTTTCAATTTGAACTGTTTGGCATTATTTGCTTGTTTCTCTATTAAGAAGAAAATGCTCCAAAAAACTAGGAGCATAATCTTTCGGAGAATATTTCTCGAGAATATTCTCTTGAGCATATTCTCGAGCTACATCACAATGTATTGTTCTTCTCTTTATCCTACCTCCCCCCCCCCCCTCACTATCTCACTCTCTGGCCATTGTTGACATAGGTTTCAGTCTCACTGTTCTCTATGAAAGCCATTATTCTATTCATAATGAATCAATTCAAACTGCTGACCAACTGACAAACTGCTGAGTATGAAAGATGAGAACCACAATAATAGAAAGTCTAGCATATCACATTGTTGCTTTGTAGTCAATATCTTTATGATTATATGTAAATTAATAACATGAGATAGTGTGTTATTTTTTTAAACATTTTTGATACCTTACTGTCACCTTCCATTCGACCACAGGATGAATAAATGGAATGATAATGATTTATTTATGAATAGTTCTGTGTGTAATTTTATCCTTTTTTTAAACCTAATTTGGCTTCTTCAATCATTTGTATTTTCTGATGACATATGATATTTTTCTGATCTAAGCTATGGACTCATTGAGAACTTCTGATAGATGAACATGCCCAGCAGTATGGAATAAAAGATGAGGGGAGGGAGGGGGGGGGGAGAAAGCAACACGTGAGCTGGCTACACTATGCAATACATCAGCATATTTTCAAAACATCGGGGTACAGCAATTGAAATAGTATGGAGTGAAATAGAATCTGAGAGGTGACCGTGGCAAAGTAGGGGGAGATATGCGGTGGAGGGAATATACAACCCAGCCAACGGTAGTTGACGACGTGCACCTGCCGTAGAGTACAGTTATTCACACAAAAGTATCAAAGAATCGATTCTTCATTTTCAGATACGTTTGGCATCAGAAATGATTCTTAATCGATTCTCTATTAATCGATGTTATCCCTAGTACATACTTGCCATCCATAAATTATAAAAGTCGTTTCTGTGGAGAGGAAGGGTCAGGGATGAAAAGTGTATATGAAAAGTGTGATGAAAAGTCATATGACAACAACTTGAGCAGTATATTATTGAAAAATGTTGGAAAACATACATAATCATACCATTATTAAAACCAATTCAATATCAAAACCATTATCAATACTTATTCTTGAATCATTTCTACATGTAAAAATATACTGATGGTGTTTCCATAATATTATAATCTCAACTTCAACTTGAAACCAGAAGTTATTATAGGTACTCTATATTTTTTTATGGTTGGGTGGAGATTGTTTTAATTACAGTGGAACGTCTATGCATCGTTCCCGGATCTATCGTTTTCCTGGATGTATCATTCATTTTTTCTAGCCCCACTCCCATATAATCAATGTTAAATTTTCCTGGATGTATAGTTTTCCTGGATGGATGGTTTTATTTTCCTGGTCCCTTGGAAAACGATGGATAGAGGTTTCACTGTATATTCAGCTATCATTATTTAGGTATCATTATTTAGAGCATTGTCATTTCAACATAATATGTTCAAGTCAAGTTAGCACAGTGATGACTTCATTTCAGAGTTCAATCAAGATTTTCAGGATGATTTTTAGCTTGATATACATGGTTTTACTGTGTCAATTTAATTGGGCTACTTATTTCTCAATTTCAAAGATTAATTGGGGAGTGTCAGAAAGAATCTTCGTAGCTGTCTAAATTAACTAAAATTAATAAAATTAATAAAAAATGAAAAAAAAAAAAAAACTTCAAAATATTTCGCTCTTCCAATTACCGTAGTACCGTACAAGACCGACTGAGACGGGTAAATCTGTTGCTAGCACGCTGAATCGTCTTTCAGGAGACAGGGGTTTGATTCTTGCCTTCCTGACTGAGTATTTTCGTGTTCCCTCTGTAGTTACACTTAATATCCCAAAACACATAATAAAATAACTTTACGTCTCACCTTCCTATCATCTCATCCATTGTTAACCGCTACACAGATAGATCCTTAAATTGATTCTAATTAACCGTTAACTCACTGTGTGTGAATACTTGTGAATAATTTATGAAAATTATGCCAATTTGTAAACAATGTAAATGAAATGTTACAATTTATTTTTGCATTGATTAATGGCAATGCAAGAATTAATGTAAGAATGTTGGGTGTAAGAGCTGAGAATTATATTGTGCTGATATGCCCTTATCTCTCTTGAATCAAGAATTAATATTGTTTTGTTTTCTGCCAGCACCGTACGAGTTCCTGCATGACATCACATGTAAGCTGAAGAAGCCATTTCAATCACAATACCGTCAGGCAGTCGTTTCTCGTTTGTGGGCGACCCTCAAGAGTCTAACACAGACTGACCAGTTGGTAGTTCACCTCAACTCGTTCCCGAGCAACCCGGCAGCTCATACTGTACCCGAGAGCATTCGAAGCGGAATGCCGGTGTTCTATTTGCCAGCCAATTCAACGATACCGGTTTGTAGACTACATATTTGCAACATCTGTGTTACATTAACAAAGATCTTATCTCAACTATTGAAGATCTTAACTATTATCTTTGTCAGCAAGTAGTTGTACAGTAGTTGAATACGTGTAGCATTTGTCTGAATTATGGTTCAGTAAACTCTCGTTAGACCAAACTCGGTTAATCTGAAAGTTGAAAGTTTTCAAACTTGAGGTCGGCCCCTGGCTGAAGATATAGGCATTTCCGTGTAAATTAATATTGTTAATCCTAAATCCAGCTAAAACGTAATCCGAACAAACATTTTGACCCTTCACTGTTTTCACACTTTACACGCTTTAACACTTCTCAGTTTGGGCAAGTTGAAATACGTTGTAAGTCTACTAATGCATTCCATGGAAAAAAACTTTGTTTTCACAATTTTCTTACTTTTCATTAATAGGCTCAAGTATGTTTAGCTGTTCGTTGCTTTGTGGATTAGATATATGTAGATATATATTTGAGAGATGCATTTTCACTTCATCCAATTCTCATTATTCATCAATCATCAATATCGATGATTGATAAATAATAAAATGGTGAAGTAAAGTATACTTTTCTGACAATTCAAGAAATAGTATGAGAATTTCATAAGAACGAGGCCCACTCATTCCCTGTTCTATGACTAAGAATTGGAATTTCAAAATCTATTGTTTGTCCCTTTTTTTCTTTGGAAAAATCTATAAATGAAAATAAAAATTACATACATAGTTCTGTGCGCTCTGTACCTCAAGTGATAGATGCTTGAAAACTTCTCCCATGCCTTGGTTTGTTTGTGTTCTGACCATTAACTGTCCATTGTTACTTGTCCTGAGCGAATGGTGTTGTTCGTTTCAGGTACTATCCTCCACGGATCTGACCTGCCCTGTGTTTGCTCAGTTCTGGAGGCCGATATGTATGTTGGATCCGAGTGTGTGGCACAAGTGGCTACACACGCATCGACTGGGACTATTGCTGCAGCATGATCACCCCCTACCGCGACACCTTCACCAGGCAAATGCCAGTGGCAGATTTCAGGTATAATTAATTTAAATGAAATGATGCAGTGGAATATTTGAAGTCTCCTCAAATACACTTGGTTATTTCTTACAAATGTTAAAATAATTACTTTCATTAGGCCTATAGGTAGACGAGTTTGTTTTTCGCATGCCGCGAAATCGCGAAATGTTGTGTATGATGATGAAACAACAATATAAGCAAGTTTCAAATAATTCTCAGTTGATAAATATAATTTCAAAGTCACAAAAAAACTCGAATTATGCCTAAATTCGCTCAAAACACCACAATCAACCTGAAACTGTGAAATATTCTACAAAAAACACGTTGTTTGAATGAAAAGGCATGATTTCCCCAAATTTCATCTTTTTTATTTGACGCGTTAACTGGTCACTGCTTGATAGACTTGCGTGTCATCTGTCGTTATGCGCTTGTTCTCACCTTGAAGACTACGAGCAGACCACAAGACTTGTGAGCTTGAAACATTCATTCGGCCAAGCGGAGGGTCGTTCTGGCCGTCCGAGCGACAATGGAAGCAAACCATTTGACGATCGAGCATTATCGAAGCAGCCGAGTACATACGATCAGTGACAAGATCCTTACTCTCGGCCGGTCCCCTAGCTTTCTCTCGTGCCAATACGAAATTGACTAAATTCTAACCGGGAAGGGTGATGATTCATGTTAAAGAAAAGTTTTTTGGTTAATCTGGATTTGCATAAATCGAAATCATTCTTTTTTGTCCCTTCCATTTCAGATTAACGATGGTTTAATTGTAAACTGTGTAGGCCTACTTGTAAACTTGGTTACTGTTTTTCTTTTTAAAACTTCATAAAACGTCATTTCTGCGTGACATTATGCCAAAAAACCACAACACCGTCAAATACCGAAATTTGCAAATAGAGATGCAAAAAAAAAACACAGAATCATAACACCATTTTCAAACACCTCTAATTATAGGTCAATAATAGTTCAAATGTTTTTCTCAAAATAATTGTCCAGATATTAACCTTTTTGTTTGTCTCTAAATGTTATTACGAAAATTGGTTCTCTTGTAGGTATGCATGCTGAATTACAATGCAATAAATCTTATATATTATATAGTACTCAAACTAAGGTGATGTAGTAATTTTTTATGATGCCTGTTGAATATGTTTTTAAAGATAGGCCTACTTATAATCAAATGATGTACATGATTTCAAAAATATTTGTATTGGATAGTGGAAAAATCTGAATTTAGAACAAAGTAGCCAGAATGACTAAAATGTTGAAAATGTTTCAACAAACAGGCGTACTTCAATAAATTTTTAACGGATATTTTTAAAAAATCAACGCAAATTTAGAAATACAGTAATTGAACTAAAATTTGAAATGGTAATTTTCCACACACATTTCAAATGGAAATTTTCCACACAAATCTTCAATAGAAATTTCAACAAACATTCTAGCAAAAATGTTGGAAATTGAAAAAAATCAGGAAAAATCAAGAAAAAGTTCTCAACGTAAATTTTGAAGACATTTTCAAAAGCAACTTCGAAAGTGTTTCAACAAAAATTTTGAAAAAAATTCCAACAGAATTTAAAAATATATTTGCAACACATTTTGAATAAATTCATCTACAAAAATGTTTGAACAAAAAATGTTTTATTAAACATCCTCGGAATGAAAAATGGTAGTTGTCGAACCTTGGGTCTGAGTGAGTTGAATAAAAATCACTTTCAACAAAATATTTAGGCCTACTGGTCACTCAACAAACGTTTATTTTTTAATTTTTATAGTAAGTGGCCTACTGTACATATTATCATTTTGTTTCATTGAAGTTTATTGTAGGCTAGGGAATAGTTCTTTTTAGTCGATTGAATTGATGGGAAGGATACGGTCATGACCTAATATTAGGGAACCATATATATGAATATATATGTATTCATATATTCTCACCTTGTTGGTTAGGTCAACAACAAAGAAAGTGTGTCAAAATGGTTGACCATGACGAAATCAAAACCCGCTCCGCTAAATGACGGCCACAGGCCCACCCATCTAAATTACATTTGGCCTTACTGCTAATACAATGTTTATTGAAATTAATTGAACATTATCATCTGATTTTCAGTACCTGTATTTAATACCATTTATATGAGTTCATGGTATGATGAGTCATTGATAACAACTAACAAGTGAAAGAATTGTAAAAGAGAAAACTGAACATTGATTGTGAAACTCGAGACACGGTGCATTTCATCTAGTATCTCTAGCTCTATTAATAGCTTTCATTGTTTTCAGGTGGTCCAATGTCGGCAAGCTGCTGCTTCGCTTTATGCGTTACTTAAAGACATTAGTACGTTTGTACTAATTGAGAATCATTCGTATGTGAAGTTACTTGCGGGTACAGGGTAATTTGACTTATTCATAATTCTTTCGAAGATGATGATTAGATGTATGTACTCTGTAAACAAATATGTTGGGCCAAACAAAAAAAAGTAGACAACTATTTTTTTACATCTTATTGTTTGAATTGAAGACTTTTAATTTAGCTACTTCACAAGATATTTTGGCAGATCATATCATTGTAAGGTAATTCTTTGGCAATAAATGTAATATATGTTCTCGTCGCACCAAAACATACCAGCGCATATAACCTAGTTATGGTAGCATCTTAAATCAACACTATTCAATTCTGTTGTGATATAAAAAGTATTTATGGTGATGATGATATGCTGTAGTATTGATACTGAAAATGAGTGCTTTCATTTGTAGGCCAGTTCTGGCGACATCTAGAGAGCGCACAGGCTCAGTTTGGACACTACATTACTCTAGAGTATTTTGAATGACAATAACCTACACTTGCTACTCTTAAAATGTGCAGTACCAACTAAATTTCAAATACTGTAATATTACGATTAGAGAACAGTATTATTTTGAAGCTCTCAAAAGGTTCTGACTGATAAATACCTTGTTGTTGAAGAACTTATTTGAGATCAGCTTTATTCTAATGGAAATCAACTATTCAGCTCTCATCAAACTAACGCTCTAGTGCTGTTTCTTGCAAATACAATCAATGTATTCTGTCCAAGACCCTATCTCATCTTTTCACAAGTACCCCATCTATCTCGAACCACACCAGCTATTACTGAGGAGCACAGATCTTTTCAACATCTATAAAGTGGTATGCATGAATAGTTGAAAAACATTAAATCAGTACCATGCAGTGGCGAGCGGTCGGAGTAAGCTAGGTAAGCAGAGCATTCCCTATAGAAAATGGTAGGAGAAAAGAAAGGTTAAATAAACTGAATGAGTAATTTTACTAATTTATATTTATGATAAATTGATAATATTTTAATTATTCAATGTATTTCATTAAGTAAACAAAAATCATTTAATATTTGACATGCCACCCTCGGTAGCTCGGTCAGCTGAGGCACCGCTTCAGAAACTGAAGTCACCGTTGGGCGTGGGCTCGAGACCCGCATAAGGCATGAATTTTTGTAAACGTCCTTTCACTCATCATCACTTCATAATTTCATTATCATCTGCTCATTCGTACCCCCGTATAACCTAGCTGTTGGTGGGGTCGTTAAGCAAACAATAATAATAATAATATTGACATATTTTTATGTCGTACTTCTGGTTTATAAGCTACGCTATTGTTATTGCTTCTTATTACGGCTGAGCTATAGTTACGATGCTTCATAACTCGACTCGGTGCCTTCACCTTACCTTTGACCTTTATCTTTTACGGTACCCTTACCTCACCCGCATATCTGATACAAGCCACTGTGCTCCTTTGCAGCGCCCATCAGGCGGCTTTGGCTGACTATTGGAGCTAGTGACGTTGTGTACATGGGCAAACCATGCTTCATTCGTCATTGGGTCCTTTGAGGCGAGTGATCACCTGTCTTTTGTTTCACTCATTGTCAATTACTGATTGATGATCCGTGTGTATTATTAAAACAATTTTCGATCAATTAGGTTCAAAAAGTTTGAGTATATCAGAAGGCCTACTAGCTAAAAGGTTCATTCACATACTTTTGAAATGATTATTCCTCATTCTTTTATATTCATTTTCATTTAAACATGTTTCATTTTTACATTCATTCTTTCTTTCATTCTTTTAACCACAAAAAAAAAATTCGAAAAAGTTCGAAATTTCATAAAACCCCTATGGAGCTGGGCTGAGGGCTTCTGCCTCCCTGACCCCTCTTTTACATCTTGAGAGCTTATCCTCTTGAAACTTCACCAACTGTCCCTGGTACCATGTAATTTTTACAGGTATGCAGGTAAAATGTACGCTTTCTAGCCCAAATACCTGTGAAAATTTGGGGCATACGTTTATTGGTTTGTGCTTACTGTAAAATGGGCATTAAGAAGATCTGTGTTTCTCATCTAGTAGAATGTTCATTTCTTTTGCCATTCCAAACTTATTATAAAACTGAGTCTTCACTCGATTCAACCTAGACCACTCCTATATGATGCGTGTGTAATTTATTATTTTTTGTTAGGGATAGCAGTAGTGAGCGCCTTCCTGCCTGGTTCTATATCATGCGTGCCACGTCCAAACCACCGTACGTTGTCATTAACGTAGCTTTCTTAGGCGGCACGCCGTCTGTTCTTCGTCACCAAATTGTTGACCAAATCAAACGTCGGATGAAATCGTTGACGTTTCCACAACGGCCGAAAGTAACATCTCATTCTCCGGCTACTGTCGTTGTTCAACCAAGCTGCTGTGTCTTATTGCGGAAACCTGTTGAAAAGATTCTCGTTCGCTATGAGCGAATGCCACCAGACTTCAGTACTGTAGTCTTTCCCGACGGGACACAGCCTGTCGTGACAAATGGAGCACCGTGGAATGCCACCGCAACATCCACCACCACGAATGTGAATAATCCTGGCTTGTTGACGACATTGTCGAGGTACCTGCATCATAGACGATGGATTTGGGCAGCTCAAAATGGAAGTAATTCTTCATTAGGAGTGATAGCTGTGGCCAGAATTCTCGCAATCATTACAAAGTGAGTTGGAATAGTTAGTTGGTACATTTTAATGAGCTTATGTAGGCCCTACTTTTCTGGGAGACTTTTACTTTTGAACTTTTGAAAATAAAAAATGGAAAATGATCTCAATTTTTATAAAGTTTGCAGTTTAAAGCAGTTTGCAGTTTGTTTCTTTGAGTAAAAAAGTGTTCTGAATAACTGGACCTGATGATGATCCAATATCGAAACATGTAATTAGTTTTAGTTTATTATTAATGCCTCTGTGATTTTCGCCTGGTGGTCATTTCCTTCAGAGTTCGTGGAAAAGGTAGTGGGAAACTTCAGTTCCTTGATTCTTGTGGAACCTATCTCCCAGTACTCTATAGGCCTGTTTGTTTGTCTTGCACCAACCTGCTCTAAAGTGTTGCTGGTGCAGGAAGGAAGTGCATCATATCACAAGTTTGGTGAGTTCAGTTAGTACAGGACAAACAAACAGAACTAATGCCCAGTCCATTTTGTGTTTTTTTTTGTATCCATGTCCATGTGTTTCCTCCAACTTGTACCCACCTCATTATTCTCATATCACTTGTTTCTTGTACTCTGTATTATCATCCATCATCCATCAATCATCTCTCATATCGTCCATCACAAATTGATATTCTTCAAATCAAGTCTTACTTTTCAAGAATAGATTGTTTTGGTAAGAAAACTCCAGTCGCGGTACTACTGTTTTCAGACTTCGAGAGTCTCAGTCCATTCAGATATTTGGTTGAGATACTAAAGAGCATAAGCTTATTGAAATTTTACCATATCATGTTTTGTTCTTCCAAACTAATTGACTGCTTACTGCCTTGATCAACAAGAAAACATGAATTGTTTCAGGATGCGATTGCAGGAAGGGTTTCATTTTGCTCATTCCACAGCAGGCATCATTAACATGGTTCTAGAAGTGGATATGAAGGTAGGCTACTTATTTAGTGTTTTATGATAACGTAAGTCCTTGTAGAAATACGCCGAACAGACATTAACCTCAATTCTCAATTCTTAATACATAATTGACAGCTATATTTGTGAAATCCCAGTTTTAGAATTAATTTGATTACATTTTTTTAAATGCTGTGAATGCTTCGTTTCGGGATCAATCGTTTTCTTGCTTGTATCGTTCATTTTCCCCACCCTATTCCAATGTAACCAATGTTGATTTTCCTGCATGGTTCTTTTTTTGGCATGAATGTTTTTTTCAGGGTCTCTTGAAAAACGACTGACAGGGGTTTCACTGTGAGCATATTTTATATTTACTTCAATTGCATGCAAAACTTGGATCAATTTGAAATGTAAAAATAAGAAATTAACAAAATGTGCTGTTTTTTTTAGGGAAGTGCATGTATCTTTTTGCAACAAAGAAACTTGAAAAATATCAATTGGCCCACTATTGTACTGTTTTGGTTTTCTTTGAGGTCTTATTGTTTTTGTTTACTTTCAACAAGTTATCATAAGAGCCAATGAAATTAATTTTTCTATAAACCTTTAATGATCAATAATATCTTGAAATATGGTACTTCTACACAAAGGTCTTTATTATAGATTTCCATTGTCTATTTATGTAGTATGTAGTAGGGATGACATCTATTCTCAAAATCGGGAATCGATTCTCTATGCTCCAGAATAGATTAAAAATCGATTTTGAAAAAAAAAATTGAAAAAAAAATTGAAAAAAAGTTTATTCTCAAAAAAGTAGTGTAATTTGAAACTTTTTTCCACCTTCCCAAGGCGTTCACGTGAAAAATAGCTGCTAGAGACTTCTTTGAACTGTACTGTACCATTTGGGTATTTCCGTCAACGTTCGGCTGTCAGACGTAATCGAAGGGATAGCTTTTGTCCAGATAGTAATACCTCAACAATACAGAATAATATAGATAACGGAATGAGCACTTATTACGACGTAAAGAAGTACAGCACTGAACCAAAAAAAAAAAAAAACATTTTTTTTTTTTTGAAAAATCGATTTTTTGATTTGAGAATCGTTTTACATCAGAATCGATTCCTAATCGATTCTCGATTAATTGATGTTATCCCTAGTATGTAGGCATTTATATGTACTATACCAAAAATATATCTGCTATTCCTGTTGATGTGAGGTTATAGACAATAAAGCTCCCTTAATATATTTGATTTTAGTACTCAATACTTATAGACCTCTTGTGACGGACAGAGGTGATCAAGTGATTCAACAAATAGAGTATTGAGGTAAACTAAAAAGATGTGAAACATGAAAAGCACCTTCACGTGACCCACCCACTTCTTTAATAAACGATGGCATTGTACAAAAAAAGAAGAGTATGCCGCTGTAGGCCTATGTATTTCATTCATTTGATATGTACATAGTGACTGGTTACAAGGATTACGTGGATAAAATAATAGGGAATTGCCAAGTTGAAAATATATTGCTGAGAAGAAAATGAAATTTAATACTGTAAGAATATGGATTAATCCCAATAAAAACCAAGTTATGAAAGTAAATATACTTCATATGAGTATATAGGTCGTACAATACATATAGATCTCTTTCAAGCTAGGCAAAGCAACTCTATTAACAATTAACATTAAGTATTACCTATAGCTATACAATCTCAAATTTGTAGCAATAACCCAGTATTGTCCCCCCTAGTGGAATCTTGTTGACTGTTTGTTATGTATTGTTCCAGGGAACTGTGATTGGCCCTAACAATGAGGAGGCTCCAGTACAGCCTTGTGTTGTACAGTATGTGTTGTTCCCACCACATGCCACAAGCACCACCGGCAAGGAGAGGTAGGCTACATTTTGTTGCTCTTTGTTATCTTTATTGGGAAAAAATTATCTATTATTTACTAGAGACATGCAGCATATGCATGGTAAGGTGAGCGAGTTATTTGTGTGAAATGTTTTCACAACCTACACACCTTGGATTAGAAACTATTGAGTGTAGAGAGATGTGAATCTGAATATTGTCACATTTTTAGCTATTTGATCTTTTTTTTCTTGTTCAAGAATAGCTTGTGCTATCTAGGGTAAATTCTTGGTTAAATGTGTATCTTTCTTGTCTTGACATTCATTAAAAATGTAAGATTTGTTGAATAGAATTTTTATTCACATATTCATTCGTTGATCGAGAGGAGAGTACCATAAAATAAAATAAGGGATGTAGAAGGAAAATGGCAAAAGAGTCTTAAGAAGTAATGGTTCATGTAACAAACGAAGTGTGTGAAAGGTCAAGTGGGAAGAGAAATGCAAAACAATGCAGTGCAATGGTGTGCAGTAAAACAAAAACAGGAAGCTTGGATTAGGAAGGAGAAAGATAGATTGGCAAGAAATATATTGAAGTACTTGGAGAGGAAGAGAGAGGTTAGGAGCATAATTGAGAAGGAGAGGAAGAGGACAATGGTAGAGCTCGCCAAGAAGCTGGAGAAAGATGGACAGGGAAATAAGAAGATACTTTCCATCTCTGTGTTCTATCTACGGGCTCTCCACTATGAGTATGCCTTTCTCTACTCATGAATCTCGGTAAGCTGCTGTTCTTTCTTTCCCTTTCACCCAATTAATATATTTGTATATAATTATGAAAGAGAAGAGGTAAGACAAAGAGGAGCAGAAGATTATGGATGATAAGAATAATGAACTGATTCGAGAAACCAAAGAAATGAAGAGAATGTAGAAAGAGCATTTTGAATGCAAAACATTCACGGGCAGAAGAAGTGGAGGAATCAGCGATGGGAGGAGACGATTGCTTGGAGATGATTCCAAGAGAGAAGGTAGCACAGGCGATAAAAAAGATGAGGAATGGTAATGCAGCAGGAGCAGATGAGATTGTGGTCAAGATGATGAAGGCAGCAGGGCAGTGGGGGGCAGAATGGGTGTTTCGTGTGATGGCGGCTGCATGGCAACAGAAAAGAGTGCCGGAAGATTGGGTGAAAGGGGTAGTAACAGTGATATTCAAGAAAGGAGACAGGAAAAAAAAGTAAAAGTTACAGGGGATTGATGCTGATGAGCCAGACAGCCAAGCTGTATGAACGAATCATTGAAAGAAGGATGCGAGTGCTAATGAAACCCATGTTAAGGGAGGAGCACTATGGTTTTAGGACAGGCACATCCACAGTAGACTTAATCTTTGCTGTGAGACAGCTGTTGGAAAAAGTGTGGGAGGAGGGAAGAAGAGTGTATATGGCTTTCCTTGACTTGGGAAAAGCAAATGATCATCTTCCCTGAGAAAGGGTGTCTGAGACTCTGGGCAAAGGGGATAAATGTAGGGATAATCAACCGTGTGAAGAGTTTGTACCGATAATGCAAGGCTTCGGTGCAAACAAATGGAAGCAGGACGGAGTAGTTTGATTTGAATAGTGGAGTTAGGCAGGGCAGTGTCCTATCACCCAGAAAAAGGTCAACGACAATGATATACGCTGATGATATCTTGGTATGGGGAGACAGTAGAGAAGAGGTGCAAGAGAAAGTAGAAAGATAGAAAAAATGACCAAAGAATTTGGTATGAGAATTAGCGTGGAACAATGGTGATGAGCAAAGAGAAGAGAAAGATTCAAGAAAAAGTACAGCTGCAAGGTCAAGAATTGGAAGAAGTAAAAGAGTTCTCATACTTGAGAAGTGTTGTCAGTAATACGACAAAAGTAGAGCTAGAAGTGAATAAGAAAATAGCAAAGGTGGACCGGACTATTTCAAAAAGTAAGGAAGCTGATTTGGAACCAAGATTTTCAGAGGAGTGGGAAGATACTCATTCATAATGTTTACTTCTTGCCTATCTGAACATATGGAGCAATTCCATGGTGAATGAATCGGAGAGAAGAAAAGAAAATGGCGGCAGCAGAAATGAAGCTTGTGAGAAGCGTAACAAGAGTATCAACGATGGAGGAGAAGAGAAGCAGAGTATAAGAAACAAAGTGGTAGTGGAAAGGTTAACATTCAAAATGGAAAGGGAGAGACGGGTGGTACAGGCTTATGCGGCGAATGGAAAAGGAGAGAATACCGAGAACAATGTTCGAGGTAGCAGAAAACAATGGAGCTAAGAGAAAGGTGGCAGGAGGGAGTCAAGTTCGAGGTAGTCAACCGAGGAGAATAACTGGAGGAAGTGGTAGACAAGAGATGGTGGGAGAATAGAGAATGGTGGAAGGAACTCGTCGGCAGAGAAGCAGCAGTAGAGAATAGAAGTAGTGAAGAAGAGAAGGAAGAAGTCGGAACTGGCAGGAACTGATTGATATAAGAAGTCTGCCCTAGAAAAAGTGGTGGAAACACCTTGTGGCCCAATTTAATTGGTTATCTGGGTTTGAGATATATCTATATATTTTCCCACCTGTGTGAATTCATATGAGGGTTTTTGAAATTTCATAATGAACTATCTCAAAAGTGGGTCAACTAATTTGGCCCCAAAACTGTACAGTTTTAAGTTGAATAAATCAGCATGTCCACAAAGAGTTTCTTGTTGATCGTAAACCGTGTGACTCCAACACTGCGTACAAAAATGAAAATAAAAAAGGTTCGGTTCTATAAGAGTGGCATAGACTTCTGTGCCAACTCTCATCTAATCACACATACTCCATCATTATTATTAGGCTATTAGAGTGATGTTTTGATAAGATTACAGACAGTATTGAAATTTCAATAAGGAATTTGGTTAGAATATATTGAAATTTTTAATATTCAATCAATATCAAAAATATCAAATTCCAAAAATTATAATGCATCACCAGATCATCAACTGATTGATCTTTGTCTTTCATTCAACGAAGTTGCCAGTTTGCTATATATAATACAAGAGTTTCTTGCATGCAATAAGAAATTCTAGGCAGCAGTGTACTATTCAAATTACTTTGATTTTTTTTTTTTGACAATGGTCGTTGTTCCAATATTGAATTAATTGAATATTTACTATTTCAATTTATTATCGAATCGAAGTCTTGAAATATCGAATTGATTGAACATATTGGGATCGAACGGCAACGTTGATTACTACACATAGTAGTGAAACGATAATTTTCCATTTAAATATTGATAGCTCAATGTTGGAAATAGCAGAAGCACCAGAATAGATTCCTGCAGCTACTAGAAGAGTGAGATAATGTTATTATGATTCGTAACCAGTAGAGATGGGATAGTTATGCAAAATAAAACCCGAAAACATGCAAAAACAAATGCCATAACATGCAAAATAAAATTAGAGAATCAAAAACTTCACAAACTTTTGCATTATTTCTGGTTCAATTATTCTTGTTGAATACAGTACAACCATACTTTGGAATTTTAAATCTTCAGACAGATCACAATGTTGCTTGTAAACTTCTGATATCAAACCTAGATGAACAGCAGCCAACTAGTAACATCTCACTCAATATCGGAGGCGTCAAGTGGTGTCTTCTATCAGTTGAAATAGTTTTGTGTGAAGATTATCTGTTATGTACAAACTGATAGGAAGAGATAAATATCTCAATTTGCCAAGTTACCTTAGTATGACATAACTGGTTTTTCCAAATAGTTGATGTATAATTTTCATTAAAACAAGATAATTGCCCAGTAATTTGATTAAAGTGCCAAGAGATGCAGAAACAATTTTTTTGGAGAAGATCCAAATGTGTAACACATGCAAACTAAAACTCATGTTTTAGACTCAGGGTATCATGAAATGGATGTGTTCATTTTTTTGCATGGAATTTGAAGCTAAGATCAAAATGCTTTTGTATAACTACCCTATCTCTAGTACCTATTTAATAATTACTGGATCGTATTCCTGAGCTGGTAATGAAACTAGTGAAAAATACTATTGCACAGTAGCCAGATAATTGAAAAAGTAGTTCCTACATGTCGGCAGTACCTCCTCCATTAATTTGTTGTATAATCCTCAACGTTTATCTCATCCCATCAGCCTAATTGTTATGCTCTTCATCAATACCAAAAGATATTGGTAACTTTTAGGGCTGCGCCAGTCTCAAAATTTTAAGTCGAGAACGAGCCAAGTTTGAGACTCGAACTCATTTGAATCATTATTGAAACTTCAAGTCTCGAGATTCAGGACTTGAGAAGTCCCGAGAAGTTATTTTGAGAAGTTATTTCGAGTGTCAAGAATATTTGTAAATTCATGAATATTTTTTTATGGTCGGGCCTAAAAACGATCGATTTATCATTTTTAAAAAAAATGTGATGTACGAACATATTCACTGAGACGTGTGGTCGAGTGATTAATACACTGAACCATCATTCAGGAGACCGGGGTTCGATTCCCGCCATGGTCGACCATCCTGACAGGGGTTTTCGTGGTTTCCCTTTTTCTTTTAGGTCAATACTGGGATTCTATCATCTCATATATCATTCACAGATACCAATAGATCGTAGTCATCAGTACAGTGCGTTGTAAAACTCAATATAAATAAATAAATAACGAACATTTTCGAACTTTTTTCGTATTCATCCTTAATTTTGAAAAAAAAATTGATTAAAAAAGCTCCATATCTCGCTCGACCTTGAACTAGCTTGATCTCAAACTAGCCCATTATTAAACTAGCTCAATCTTCTTGGGTTGAAAATTCTGCTTGAATTTTACTCTATTCTCTCTCAAACTCATTTGAATTTTAAAAAACTCCGCTCGCGTAGCCCTAGTAACCATCTGTTGTTGAACCCTAGTGATGATGAGTAATAAACTGCTCACCTCAAATGACAATATGTAATTTGATATGGTTTCTAGTGGATCCGAGGATGAAGGGACAGATGAGATTGACCTTGAACTTGAGTCCGAGCTTCAGATCATTGCTGAATGTTGGATCGAGCCTCAGCATGGAGTTGTCGTGAAAAGTCCCCCCGAGCGCCTTTACATGGACAACCTACCGTATTACCAGCTGCCAGATGTGGTGAGTGCAATATCTTTCATGACTTTTACCTAGCATCTGGGCTCCCGCCTTATTGATTACTTGATCGATTATTGATTATCAGATATGGGATCAATAATCAATCTGCATCAGTCAGTAATCGATTAAATTCGATCGGTCAACATCCTTCGATTAGTATCACCAGTTGAAGGTACATATTCGCAATAGTCGGTGCTGTTTGCTTTAAAATTGAGTTGCGAGAAATATGTGAAGGATCCTTCCAGGCGTATTTATTATTTAAACTTAAGTTCATTGAGCGTTCATGTGTTTTTGTTTCATAACCTTTGAACTTTGCATTGGAAACAAACATCTACGGTATATCTATTTTTTATGTGAATGGGGCTTTAATCAACATCATATTACCCTACTGACGACAATTTCAGTGTTGCCACTGATGACAGAGTTCCTAAGTAATTAGTGGTCAGAAGGTGTTGTAGTTGGTTCTGACTCAATTTCTGACTTGATTTCTGACCTGACTTTTGACTTCATGCAGTTTTTCAAATGGTGTACTGTATTGGCTTTGAACTGGTAGTCGGTTGCACAATTCAGATTATACAATTATACCAGTAAAAAAATTCACCAAGTCTTTAAAGACATGACTCTGGGATAAAAAAAGGAATATGTTACTGTACTGAATCTGTTCATTTCAAAATTTTATGTTGATTCAAACAATGAAGGTGAAAAAGAAAATGTAAATATGATTGATACATTGAGGGGCAACTATAAATGAGAAAATAGCGAACATGAAACTATCTTACAATAGATAGAAGACATTGATAAAAAATAAACTTGAAATTATCGTACATTATGAATGAATCATAATAATATGAATTTGAAAAATAAACAGCCACAAATATTAGCCCTGAGATGGCTTAACTGGCGCATCAGAAGTAATGAGTATAAATATAAAGAATCACATAATGATGCATATGTAAACACAGCTCTGGATTTAGGCACAAGCTGTCAAGGCTAAGAGGGCTATTCAGTTATTTCAGCTTTTTTCTTTTAATAATATAAAATCCTATTTTAAAAAATCATGCACCAAGTTATATCACATAAATTGGTATGTTGACCTGTATCAGTGCGTGTGTGGGCTTTCTGGCCGAGAGTGAGTCTCAGGGATGTTGTGGGGCTAGGTGCAGCAGGGTGGCGATTCATATAGATTAAAGATTCATAGATTATGATTTGGTTTTAGAATATAAAGGAATCTCGACGTCTACTACGAGAAAAAAAATGTATATGCCTTTTATGAAAAATATAGGCCCGTAATGAAATATAGTCTCAAGTGTTTTTGCCAGGCTTACATTAGGAATATAAAATATGTGAACTGATTCAAAACTAAAATGGAATATAGACTTGATATATGCCAAGAACCAATACCAACTGCAGAGCCAATAGTTGGTTACCCATTACAGAGTAACATTACTACAACATAGGCCAATAACTACAATTTTATATACAAAACATATTGTGAAAATATCCTATTTTTAAAAAAATCCTGCGTGGCTAAGTTTTCCTCCCCCGTATTGGATTTATCAAAATATCGAGCGCCCTGATGTTTTTTTTTTAGGGCTACACCATTGGTGAGTCGCACTCTGGCGTATAAATATTGCGTTAATCAGTAAGTCATCTAGGGTTGTCTAGTCATGAGTGGAAATACGTTAACGTGCCATGTGTTCCAGCCATGAACTTTATCGTGAGAAATTACTCTGAGGCTGTGTCATTGCCCGGAAAAAATTGACCTTCATGACACTAGTCCTACACACATTTTGAAAATAAGTCTTTACTTTCATGATCGTACAGGTGCACTAAATTATGTTCAACCTTGGGGCGCTGGATTCTCCAGTCTGGGCCTGCGTAAACAATAAAGGAACAATCATTAAATTATCATCAATGCCATATATTTGGAAAAAAATTAAAATGGAGTCTCACTTCACTACAACAATACACAACATTACATCAACATAAGCGATGCCAATTAAGATGGAATAGTAGACCAATTAATACATGAATGAATGAAAAATGAATAATAATAAAATATAAAAATGAATGAATAATTAAATATATGAAATTACATCGAATGGATTCGACATTAGGCGTAGGCCAAACTATGAGAAAGATTGATGAAAAGTGAATTATTTGAATGATCAACCATGTTTTGATTTCAGATTTGACATTTTTATAAGAATCAAAATCACGTAAATCTGGAGGAATTTGATTAAATTTATAAGGTACAAAGTATTCAAGAGACGTTTAGGCCTACCGTATTTATTTATATAAGTAGGAAATGAGAATATTAAAATTTCCAATAGGCTTACATCTAGTGTTTACTTCATGGTCATTTAATAATCAATATCATTTAAGAAGGATCGTAATGATATTTTAGAATGAATTTATAATCAAATGGAAAAAATTGACACTCGTGACACTAGTCAGTGACGAGGAGAATATTGCAAAATTGAAATAATGTAGAAATGTCATTAACTCATTATCAATAGTCACGATGTGTATATGAAAATAGCCCTAGACTGAATATATGAATTGGGTGAAAGGGAAAAGAAAGAACAGCAGCTTACTGAAATTAATCTGGAATTTTGAAATTTGGGAAAGCTAACAGCTGCTTTTTGCATCATGGCCTTCAAGAATGATTAGGAATAATTTTTCAAACCAACAAAAATTTAAGTGGTACGAACACGAAAATATTGAATTGTTCGTGATATTATCAACTTTTTTGCAGTATTTAATCCTTATATCATCTTATACGTATTTGAACCAGATAACAAGAGATTGTTGTGAAGATTGTTGTTGAAAGAGAATACCTAATTTAATTGAAACGATTATCAATTCTGAAATTTGGTATAATTTGTTACAAATGCTGTGTGTGCTGCTTTCAAATTAATGTTTTAGACCAGGCCTATTTTAGCCGTACATTAGATCATTCGTTCAGTAGATGGCACCAGTTTGGATTTTTACATTTCCAATAATTATTTTTTACATATACCTAAATAATTGATCAAGAATCAGTCAACCACTCAACTGGTATATTCATCAAGGTGCTAGTACAATGATTATTATACATATATTTTCTTACATTCATTATTATTGTTTGCTTAACAACTCCATCAACAGCTGGATTATACGGGGGTACAAATGATCAGGTGATTATGGAAATATAAAATAATAAGTGAGAGGACGCTTACAAAAACCCATGCCTTATGGGAGACTCAAACCCACGCCCAATGGTGACTTCACTTTCTTAAGCGGTGCCTCAGCTGTGTGAGCTACCAAGGCCAGCAAGAAAATATAAACTGTGAGAATACTAGTTTTTGACTTTTATTCAAGCAAATACATAGGAATATTACTGAGTTTGCTCTAGGCGGGTGATCAACGAGAAAAAAAATCACAGTTCAAAAATTTGCTGTCATGCTTCTCTGGGTGGCTTCCTCTCTCTCCCCTCTTATCCCTCCAGGAAGGGGTCAGTTCTTCATTCTGGAGTTGCTCATAATTGGTATTATTGAGATGATATAGTGATTGAAAATGATCATTATTATTAGACTCCACCAACATCTTGGTTATTTAGCAATATGATAGATCAGATAATGCATGAATGATGTTTATAAAAATAAACTCAAACCCATACTTTATGCCAGACACAAACCCACACTGAACTTGACTACAGTTTCCAAGGCAGTGCCTTGTCTGACAGAGCCAGACGAGGATTAACCTTTTTATAGAATAGACACATTACTTTCGACACTAGAACAATCACAAACCTTACAGTAGACAAACTCAGAACCATGTTTTCTCCTATTTATAAGGCATAACCGTGTGCTAACCATATGCATAGGTCTACCAGTACTTTGAATTGTTGTGACTTTTCAACTGAACGGATGCCAAAGTGTGCATTTTGTTGCATGAAAACAAAACCAAGATATTTTAAATTTACATCTTTTCAGTGTTGTAATTCAGAAATTTCAATTTGATAATAATTGGTTCATGGAGAAAGGTTTATAACGATCGTACACCCTACTTAAAGTGAATGATAAGTACAGAGCAACACTGATTGTTAATGGATGACTCCACGACCATTACATCTGCAATTAAAAATCCGCCTAACTATCCTAGAGACTTGCTGTGTGGCATGGAGGAATGTTGTCAAACAGAAATTTTGAATTTCCCTCATATCAATGAATAATGTATGGTTCTTCTCAAATCTCTTTTTCAAACATTCAATTCAATTCTTAAAACTAGTCTACTAATAAATAGTTGACATATCTATTATTGTAAATAAGATGAAGTGAAATTAATATATAAAACGAGTGTCATGCTGGTTGTTGATTAGGTTGTTTAGTTGTTCATGTAAACAGCGACACAAACAAAAAAGTGGTAATATGTGACATGGGTTGTCAACTTGCCATCTCATTTCATCGTAATCATGCTGATATATTTCAGTGAATAAAAGCCTATTCTAGCATTATTGATAAGATAATTGCAAGTAAAATACGATTTACCTTTAAAGAGTTTTGAAAAAGGTTGTGATAACAATTATGTAATTATTTACCACTCCACTCAGAGGCTAGGTAATCACTATCAGTGCTTGAAGAAATATGCTTATCATTCCTGATACCCAATAATATATATAAATTAATTATATATATATATATATATTATATATATATAATAGTGTTGACTTCGTCACAAATTGAAAACCGGGTACCCGTAAAATTTCGAAAAAAATTTAAAGTACGATTTTTCGTATTGACATCTTTCCTGTCCGCTCTTCTGTCATTATGTCCTGACTGTGAGCTACAAGTTTGTGATGATATGATCTCTGTGTTTATTTTGGGGAGGGGGAAGGGGGGGAGTTGTTTGGATTGCTACAGAAAATATGTTTACAATTGACAGAAGATATATCTGCGTGAAAATGATTATCTTCCTACAATTGAGTTCATAGTCAACGTAAAAAGTTATAAATTGAGTACCGGTACATCA
Source organism: Brachyptera risi (assembly GCA_964007535.1). NCBI lineage: Eukaryota > Metazoa > Arthropoda > Insecta > Plecoptera > Taeniopterygidae > Brachyptera > Brachyptera risi. The sequence continues at coordinate 64,361,459 of OZ023327.1, read as the reverse complement.
ATATTTGGAGAATTCATATTGTCCGCCTTTTTCATAGTCCTTACGGTCGGATGTGGCCATCCCCCCACAATCGCGCAAAGAATCGTTGTTTATGAGGTATGTGACGATTCTCAGTAAAGGGTAGTTCACAACTATTTACATTATTTTGTATTTGGCATAACAACTGAAGAGGGGGTGGCATGAGGAAAATTCTGTACGAATTCATGTACTTTAAATCATCACGGGTTGGAGATGGTTGAAAGGGTAGATGAAAAAATGTGAGCAGTACAATAATACTAGACGAAAAAGCTCCGTTCGCGCAATTTATACACGCTATTTTTCATATTGCATATTGTATAGTGCATTACTCGTATTTCAGGAGACCAGAGCTCAATTCCTGCCAAGGTCGACCATCCTAATAGGGTTTTTTCGTAGTTTCCTCCTGTCGTTCAGGTCAATACTGGGATGGTTCCTCAACAACAAGGTCATGACCAACTCCTTCCCACTACCCAAAAACACATAGTGAAATAACCTTTCATCTCACCATCCCACCATCTCATATATCGATATATATCGATGCCAATAGATCTTGTTCATCAGTACAGTACGTTGTTAAACCCAATATAAATAACGGGGGGAAAAATACATATATATATATATTCGTTGAGTTCTTCGGTTATGCCACATCTTTTAGTTTCTGGAAAACGACATTTTGATGGGATTTCACCCACCATCTTCAGTTCCTGTACCCCCCCCCCCCCCCAATAATCATGTGATAGGCCCAAGTATAACAAAGAACTATAACAAAATGGACAAATTTATCAATCTTGACACCTCAATAATGTCAGGACTCCGCTGCCTGTGGTCTGGTGTATTGCATGCCTCTGCATAATTCATTTTGTGGTCTGATTTTCCATCAGATGATAATTTATACATATTTAAGTGCAAAAAATTATTTTTGAACTTTCATTCCCTCCCTCCACCCCCTTCCATCATGTAGATCGTCTCCTAAATTAAATTTACTTTTTACATGGGACTCTCTTGAAACACTAGTCATACATACATGTATCTTAACATAATTATGAAATATTGTTCGCTAGGGCCAGTGAATTATCAATCTAGAGTGGAAACTTGAATTCAATTACTTATCATTTTATTTTATTTGTTTCTAACTTGAACTTGATTTTATTTGCCATTTCAATTTTTTTCAAATGAACCGAAGATTCCGGTTTATTAATTACTTTGTTATATACTTGCTTGTTTCACTCAATCTAATATTTTCTCTCACACTGCGGTAATCTTGAGCGAAGAAGTTTGCATGAGCAACCATCTATACTAAGTTTGCTCACCTATCCCCAAAATGCCACCAGCTAGATAGATTTCATCATTACTCAAGCCTGGAGTGGTTTGAAATCTCAAGCAATGTTTTAATCTTTTCTGATAAAGAGATGACATGATGTGGTATGTGGTAACTGCTTGGCCTAGATGTTGTAAATAACATTATCAATACACAATGTATGATATACCTGCCATTGCAATGTTTGTACAATGTTGGTAATGAAAGCTACCAAGTACTACTCTTATGATCTGTATTCTATCCATACGTACGTGATTTACAAGCAGCCCTGTAGAACACATTGTTGTGATTTTTGAACAATTATAAAATAATATTGATATCTGGTTGAATGAAGATGTTGTTTCTCTATTATTTGACCATACTCTTGTTATAGGCCTACAGAGAAAGTAAATGCTAATTGTGGTTTGGACTTCTGGCTACAGAATCGGAAGAATTTTCAAATCTGTTGTATTCTATTTCTCTTCGGCTCCTCGGAGAGATAGGCTTATAATAATAGTACCTCAAGATAGGAAGGAAGCTAATAACAGCTATGAATAATTACCAGCATACCGAGACGCGTGGCCGAGTGGTAACACTGAATCGTCATTCGAGAGACCGGGGTTCGATTCCCGCCATGGTCGACCATCCTGACAGGGGGTTTTCGTGGTTTCCCACTGTCGTTCAGTTTGATACTGGGATGGTTCCTTAACAACAGGCCACGACCGACTCCTTCCCACCATCCAAAATACCTAATAAAATAACCTTTCATCTCATCATCCCATCATCTCATTCATCATCCACCGACGCCAATAGATCGTAGCCTTCAGTATAGAGCGTCTTTAAAACCCAATAAAAAAAAAAATACCAGCATATTGCAGAAGGACGAAAAAGCCGCTGCAAGTTGGATTATAAGCAAACTTATGACACTTGACATGAAAAAGTGTCGTCCAACAAAGGTCACAAGGAACCATGGAAAATTGAAGCCACTCCACTACAGTATTTTTGATTCTATAATCTTATGAATAGGGCAGTTTTCTGGTAGCTAGGTGACTTGACAATGTAAAAAATACATGTAATTATTTCTATATCGATACTTGAGTTTTCTGGCAGGTCGCAGGTACCACAGGTAGGGCAGTCGTCCAATTAATGTTGAATAATTTCATTTTTAATTAACATATTTCTGGTAGGGTTGTTTGTGAATAAGACAGGTAACCAATAGAAAATGATTCATTATCACTTGATAAATTCTAGTAAGGCAGGGCCGTTTGCCGTTAAGGAAGGCAATCGCAACGCTCCCGCTCCTGTATATATTGAGAGAATCACAATTTATAAAAATAACCTTTTATCTCATCATCCCATCATCTCATATATCATTCACCAACGCCAGTAGATCGTGGTCATCAGTACAGTGTGTCCTTGAACTCAATATAATAAATTAATATCAAAAACAAATGTTAAAGCTCTAGAGAAAAGTGGTAAATAAATCAAGTCTGTCTAGGAAACAACCAATTTTTTGTCCTACCAATAAAGAATACTTGACATAAAGTCTTTGTTTCCCAGTGAAGACTAATGATGGCAAGCCATGATCGTTTGAATGAGGCACTTCAAAGGCGATGTGTTGTACAAATTGTAAAAATTACAAAGGGACTAAGAACAAATCAACAGCTGTGTTGGGGAAAAAATCTCAATAATCTTTTTGTATTCATTTTCTTTCTTTTCAATTTTCTTCCTCTTCTTCAATCCACATGAAGCTTTTTCTATGCATCACTCACCTTCTAACTTGGAAGTGCTCTTAGAAATCAGTTGAGTACATATTGAGACATTGGTGATGATTGAAATTTAAAAAATACAGAAGAATGAAATGTTGATAAAAATGGAAAAAATGTTGATCTGAAAAAATTGAAATTTGATATAATATGAAGAAAACAATAACGGATTCGTTCAACAAATCTAAGAAAATCGAGTAAATTCAGCGGTTCAAGACTATGTGTAGTTTCTATTAGGTATATATTACATTACTTATATAAATAGGAAATCTATGCATCTTACCAGGTTGTAGGTAGGCCTACAACGTATTTGGTGTGTTTTCCTAAAGTCATTCATCAGCAATATCTAATCTCACATCGGTATCACCTCTCATACACCAAGCCAACACTTTTATGTCCGTGATTGAGTATTTCTAATGTGTAGATAAATTTTCTCTTCTAACAAAATGAAATGAACGAAATAATGTCCATGGTGTTTATTTTCGATTTGTTTGCATGTGTTAATAGCAGCACTGGCAACCGCACCTCGAACGCTATCGATATAGTGGCGTTATCTGCTATTGGGGAAAGTAATGGTTCCGTATTTACATGTGTCAATGCATGCATGATCTATCATTTGCTTGTTTAAGAATTCTGAGTTTTGTTTAGTATTTCGTTTTTATCAAAATGTATCTATATTCTATAGCTATGTAGAAGGTACTTGATATTTCATTCATATATATAGCTCATTTCGTTTGGCCAATGTATAATTATTATATAATGATTCTTTTTTCATAACCTCATTTATACAGAACCCGATTCTATTTAATTTACTTCATTTTATTCTGAACTAGATTATTTCTATTTTGTCTTCTATTCGCAGCATTTCTTTGTCACATCGCTGTGTCTATAGAGGGTCTTTTATACGTGATAATTCATGATTGGTTTGATTCTTTCATACAGCTACTGAGTTTAGATTTTTCTTTTCCTTACAGAGTGTTTATCTCGAAGTTCTGTCATATTCAATGACATTTCATTTCATTTCTGTCATTGTTATGTGATATTTTATAATTGACTCTTTTAAGGCTCTTTTAGACAGTTCGACTCTTGTCACTTTGTCAGTATTTTTTCGTATTTTTTGTTTCCCGTCCTGACGCTGCACATACGTTAGTTACGACCAGGAGCAAGCTGAAGTATTGCCACGTGTAAGCACACGTGTGTGCTTATTCTGATCATTCAGTCAAATTTGATATATATATATATATATATATATATATATATATATATATATATATATATATATATATATATATATATATATATATAAAACGTGATTGGTTGACAATTAGGAATCGGCCGCAGCTCATGGAGTACGTGATATTTCGCAAATTGATTTTCATCAATTTGTAGACGAGTTTTGTACATGTTGAGCTGAATAGGACAAGATATTCTGAATGTCATTTAGGTTTACAATCAAGTACCCGTATCGTCATGAGTAACTGGAAAACAATATATAGTAGGCCTACTGGTAGCCAATCGAGAAACAGATGGCCGTACTGTTTCGTGAATCTTTTCAACATAGCCTATACATAAGATTTGTCAAAGGACCGTGGTGATTGTGTTTTACTTATTTCGCATTTTATCTGGTCAAGATGTTACTATGGGTTATATAAACCATGAGCTGATGGTAACAACCAATTTTATCTCAAGTTGTCTGTGGCGTAAAGCCTGCGGTCTCCCAACAACGCGTTATATAGAGCGTTTTTCTGTTATTTTGTATGGTATTCCCAATACGATTGCCAGTACATTTCGGTTTAAACCGGCCGAGTTTTTCAACTCTTGATGTAGATTTTTGGACGTCCTTTTCAGGTTTCGCTCATCATAAAAATCATTAAAGAGCCATAACATAGAAATTGTTAGTAACGTTTTTTTTTGCAAGGCACACACAAATTATATCGTTGTCGTATCTTCTTCGAAATTAATTATATACTTTTCGTTGATTTATAATATTTCCAAATATTATAATTTATCCATATTATATTCATATCATTATTTTGGTCACATACAGCGTATAGTCCTGGTGTCAAAGTTCACGGTTTTTCAATTTGAAATAGTGTATAGATAATTATTTCTATTGATGACCAGACCGCCTCGAAATCTTGAAACAACCAAGAGGTGTCACTTCAAGACGGTCTTACTATTTCATCCTTAGCCTTAATTGGGAAATAATTATTGTACATGAAGGTACCTATGTTGATAACAAAATTATGTGCTCTCGTGGGCCTTATATTATGGTAGACCTACAAAGTTTGATCGATGTATTATTATTTATATATGTTTACCAATTTTGTTGCGTACATTTATGCCATTATGTTCAGAAAATGGGCGGTCACTTCCATCTTTTCTTTCCTTCTGTTGACGTTTTTAAAACTATATATTAACAGTCTGTGAGCTTGACGTTTTCTAGCCGTGGTTTATCAAATTACGTTTAAACTCCCCAAAATACCCTCCTACATCCCCCCTGAAGGACCCTAAAGTAGGCTGTAATAAATGCCGGGTGAAATGTCAACAAAAATGTGAGTAATTTGTTCGCACACAAGAGGCAGAAAAAATAAATTAAATTTGTTTTCATATTGGATGGCCCTACAAGTCGTTATAAAAAATTGTCAAATAAATGTCGGATATGTTGTTTAAGTCTACTTTCTTTTAGTTTTCACTTCGGGACGTAGTGAACCTCCAGTATTTTGTCGAAATTTTGTAAATAAAGACAATAATTATAGTAAATGAGAGGAATAACTAATTATCAGAACAGTATTTTGTGTGAATTCGTATTATATTCATTATAAATAGTACATTTCTTTTCAGGGGATATGGTTGGTCAAAATATTATTTCTGAGGGAATGGAATTAGCGACGATTTCTCTTTGAGGGGATGGCACCTCCCCCCACCCAATGTAACCACTGCTGACTAACAATAGTTTTATGTAGCTCTCGTATTACAATTACAAGTATTTTAAATTTGAACTACATCATATATTTCATTTCTGATGACTCAACTGAGATGGGTGGTCGAGTGGCTAGCATACTGAACCGTCATTCAGAAGACAGCCGTTCGATTCTCGCCATGGTCGACCATCCTGCATGACAGGTTTTTCGTGATTCCTCTCTGCGTTCAGGTTTATACTGTGATGATTCTAAAACAACATGCCACGACTGACTCCTTCCCACTATCCAAAAGCACATAGAGTAAAAGAACATTTCATCCCATCATCTCATTCTTCAGTCACCGACGCCAATAGATCTCCGTCATCAGTACAGTACATCGCTTACCCAATACAGTCAAATGAGGTTACTTTTCCTATGGAGGAACTTTGCCTATTCTACCAATTCAATCAATTCTACAAACATGTAATCATTAAATTTAATGCTGTAATTTTCAAATTTTTGTGCCAAAATGTTCAGCATTTTTTGTCTCATACGTTGGTATACAGTATAACATTTGAAAATTACATCATCACTAATAATAAAATTGGTAGGATAGGCAAAGTTTCCCCCATAGGCAAAGTAACCCCAATTGACTGTATATATGAAATTAAAGCAAAAGCAAGTGTGATGAATCGGCCGGCAATGCTTCTTACCTCTCAGCTGGGGTAGATTGTTTCAGTCTAAATGTATCCGTGTATTTGTATTATGTACCTAAGAGGCACGGCTCGTGGTGTCAAGTAATAGTTCAACGATCTTGTTATCGGTTGTGTTGATTTGAACATTTATTGACTTTGATTTTATTTAAGTAATGTTTCCACCGTAAGACGACGGTTTGTTTGAATTGCTAGCTTTTTTATGCGTTGACCTGAAATGACACTATAGAATTAGGCGATAATTCTGTTTGTGGAATTGAGAAAAATATCATAGATTTTTGTTTCCATGAAATTGATTCAAATTACAATATGTCCATTGCTTAATATAGATTATTAATTATAGCTTATTTGAATATAGAACAATTTGAATATATAATAATGTATAATTTATTATTTATAATTATAATTTGAATATATAGAACAGTGAGGAAACGCATCTAAGAAGTCAATCAGAAGACTGGGATTCGATTCCAGTTATATGTTGGACTGTCCTGACAAAGATTATTCTTGGTTTCCCTCAGTCTGCAAGTGAATAGTGAGGGATCAAAATGAAGACTTGCGCGTTCATATCATATGTACAGACCACGATCGTCTCTTTCTATTTTCCGAAAATACTTGATAAAATAACCTTTATTTCACATTCCCACCATCTCATTCATCATTCACGGACGCGAATAGACCTTAGAAATTAGTACACTGCGTGATTAAAATCAGTATCTATCCAACTACTTATAAAAAGTACGAAGGGAGACACGAGATTAGCGTTTTTAATGGGGCACCCACTCTGAGAAATGCAAACAATTTTTCAATGTTGTAATGGTATATTGAAAATTGAGAAAAAATTAAAATTCAGAGAAAATTCTGGGAAAAATACGTTGAACCGTTACATACAACAAAACCAGTAGAGTTAGCATGAAAATGACAATGCATTGGTTGAGTGAATCTTCCTCGAGATAAACTAGATTTCATCAGCATACCTATATTAACCCTTTTGATACAAATGAATAGTTTCTGTTACCTTGATTTACATGAAAAAAAATGGCGTGCCTTTCTCTGGTCTTGTATGCCAAGCGCATACGGTTGAACTGTTCATTTTCAGTTTAGCCCGAAGTCACGTGGATACCATGCACGATACACAACATCTCAAAAAGCAATCAAATTATATATGTAACGCGATGCCACCCTCGGTATGAAACTGAGGTTACCGTTTGGCGTGGGTTCGAGTCCCGCATAAGGCATGGGTTCTTGTAAACGTCCTTTCTTTTATCATCACCTCACAGTTTCATAATCACCTGCTCATTCGTACCACCGTATAACCCAGCTGTTGGTGGGGTCGTTAAGCAAACAACAACAATATATAATCATATATAAGTAGTATATAGTAGTATAGTATTATAATATATATAAGTTTAATCATATATAAGTTATATAGTTTTTGTACCGACTTACTCTCATACTATTTTTATAGGACAGCCCGCACACAAGACTTTGTCTTACGCGGGCTTCTTGTTTTGGTTTATTATATGAAAATGTGAAAGTGTGAAAGTGTTACAAATTCAGAGGTACAAAACATGAATAAAATGATTTAAAAATTAATTAATTAAATAAATAAATAAATTAATTAATTAATAGTCATCAGCATGTACCGCAAGATGCATGTTTTGTAACCCACACCGTAGCATTTTCAGTTTCAACATAAAGCATAAACGATCGTAGTGGCTTTCCAGATGAATGTATTGTTATGAAACTGCTTCACACCGTTCAGAAAAGTACCTTCTAAAATATTGTCATTCACAATATGTTGCCTGTTATTTGTACACTTGCGGTCACATAAAGTGGTCGATCACTCCACATTGAAATGTACCATGAAGATAATTATGTAGCCTATTCAGTACTGACATTATACGCACTTAAATTAGCAGACAATGTATACGTACGCATTCCAGGCCTATTCCAGCTACAGACAATAAACGAATTGGCGGTAAAATATGCGTGGATATTATTTTTTTTTTCATTGACACAAAAAAGATTAGTGAATACATACACGTTCTCCAAAGGTATACAAAGCCTTGAAGGCTTATCTGTAGGATATTACATTATTATTTAAATCAAACAAATACAAACTACGTATGGTGAAAAATAATAATTTTTAAAAAATAACCAAGGTACCCTAACGCAAATATTAACAACAGATAATTAATTAGATGAAAACGAGAGAGAAATGAATGAAATAACAAATTTATTATGAAAATCGAAATGAAAATGAGAATTGAAAGTTGAAATGGCAGATGGAACTTAATTGAGAAAAAAGAGCAGATATAAGAACATTAGCAACAGATATTATTTTGTAACCACTGTTTTACATCACGTTTTACTTTAATATATTTATCTAGGTACATCAATGAGCTAGGAAGAGAATCAAAGATTGTGGGCACCTGAACACATAATTGACATTTCCCATAATTATTGATGTAACGTGGTACTTTGTGAAGAGCTTGATTTTGAGGCCTTGTGTTCACAAGACGTAAATTTTCAAATTTTCAATTTTTATCAAAATAAATTTCATTTTCTGACTAACCATTCATATGCACGCAAGTGAACACATAATTGTGACAAAGAAAATCTTCGTTTTTCATTGTCAAGCTCAACCAAATATACAAATCCAAGAGTTAAAAATGTTGGGTAACTTGACTTTTTTGTATTATCTAAATTGGGTTTAGCAACAAACTATAATGATTACTAAGATATATTGAGTGGTTAATGAGAAGATGGGATAGTGAGATGAAGGTTTCGTAGGTAATGGGAGCCATAACGGGAAGGAAGCGGTCGTGATCTATATTGTAGGAATCATCCCGGCATTGGCCTAGACTACAGAGGAAAACCACGAAAAATCCCTGCCAAGAAGAATCCCTGCCAACCTTGGATTCTTACACGTTCATAATCTCATAGGTATACTTGCAGCGGAGAAATTATGTTTTTTATCTGTTTACATGTGAAAATTTTACGACTAAGGTTGATTTGTTATTATGTGTACCATCTCGAAGGAATTAAAAAGACCTGCGTTTCTTTGTGATATCCTATACCGTTCCAGATGTATCACAAAAATAATACTGTATTATATCGATGCGCTCGTTGAGTCGTGAGCAGTTTAATTAAGCAATTCTGGTATTTCACGTAATTCATTAATCGTTTCTCATTGAGGGTATATCCACATGCCTTCCATTTACTGTAAATCAATCATGTCAAATTATCATGTGGGCCTCTAGGCTTTCTCCTGATATTCGTCTTAACTGATAAAGAAACGTTTCGTTATTATATACTTCAATAGCTGCTCTTATCTGTTAGGCCTATATTGAAGATTAGCAAAGCTTCAAGGTAGATACTTGACTTATAAATATGATTAACTGACGTCGTACTTGAACCATGCTTGAATGACATTTACAAAATATAGACATTGAAAATAGCATTTATATATTCGTTAACTCTGACGTTCATAGGCGTAGAAGAGAAGTGATGTGTGAATTCGGATGAAAATTATAGTAAATAAAGTGATTCTATAATATTTTATCAAAGTACGATATATGCTTTGTATTTATTTATACGCTACTGGTTGGCCTTTATAGTCAATCACATAATTGAAGCGTATTAAATGTATCCCCTTCAATAATAATGAGTTAATTAAACTACATTAAGGAACGAGGAAATGAGCCGCCCTCGGTAGCTCAGTCAGCTGAGGCATAGCTTCGGAAAAGGAAGTTTCCGTTGGGCGTGGGTTTCTTGTCCCGCATAAGGCATGAGTTTTTGTAAACGGCCTTTCACTTATCATCACTTCATAGTTATATAACCATCTGCTCATTCGTACCTCCGTATAACCTAGCTGTTGGTGTTGTCGTTAAACAAACAATAATTATCAATCACGAGGAAAAGATGTTTGGTGACTCACCAGAGAAACAAAATGTAAAATATGAAAACGTCAATATGTATAAAGAAATCTCAATTTTAAAATCAATTCAGACTGTTCATTGACCAAAAATGAGAGCAGAGCAGAAATTCAGAGACAGTTACGGGACTAAATGGGGATGTAAGATTTCTGTTGCCACTACATATTTGTGACATTGTGACTTATTTGTGACCCAAGTTTTCCTCTTTTGACGTGACAATAGCAAACTATGAAAAGAACGCTCCGTGCTTAATGAGTGCTCTTGCATCGGGCCTGAAGATTGCCAAGTCCAGGGCGAATCATAAGCCTACTGCTGGTAATTTCTAGTTTTCATAAAATGTAGTTTTATGAAAAGTTTCAAGGCATTTCTAATGTTAATTTTGGCTAGGCTTCTACTTTATTATCGTTCGAGATTTTTCAAAAAATATTCCATCGCATGACTGTATGGATAACGCGGGCTTAGTAAGTGCCACAAATGTAAAGTGGAAATGGAAACCTTACAGAGTTACAGCCATGCATTGAATCTTCAATTATATTTCAATACGCTGCCGGGACAAGCGAAAATATTTAATTCTATCTCCGTAGGCCTACTACATGAAATAATCGACTGGAGTAGGCCTATAGTTTAAACTTTCTATGGTGTAATTTTAAATATAAACCGGATTGAATTCTATTTCAGTGGTATGTTTTAATGAATCTAATGCTGGACAATCTTATAGTTATTTTGTCGGTATTTTTGAATTGAATATTATTCCTTGAAAAAAAGTGAACAAATTCAGTATCTCGGGTTATAGGTGGTTATAGTGGAGATAGAATTAATATTATGCATATTTGAGGATTATTGCTAGTGCTAGCTAGCTCCAAAGAGGCCGAGACTTTGATTGGTCAATTCTCCTAAGGGAGCTACCTGTCATGGCAACATGTCTGGTCTCCGTGTATTTGGCGCTAAATGACCTCGCTGTCAATGCGCCTTAAAACCCTGATATTCATTCCGTGTATTTCCATTGTTGTTAGCACAAAACCTCAGAGCTGCTCATGAGGTGAGCTACAAAATGTGATGAATTATTCAGTCCAAGAGACCGTGAGTTTGTTCTCATGATATATTGTCATTGTTGGTAGTTTTTTTAGTGAACATTAACTAATGGGCGTCCTAGTCTCTTGGAGCTAGCTATAGCACTAGCACGGAATGTATTAGGTAAGGGTCCTGGGGAGCAGATTGCTTGAAATATGAGTTATCGTTCAATTTTGGTAAAATTAATTAAATTCACAATGAATAATTCCTTCAACACATTTATATATTATGATACTGTTGAATTACCAAATGATATAACTTATTCGATTCTTTTATTAATAGGCTCACTTCAATACAATCAACGTATTTCATACATAACATATGTAGGCAATGTGACAAATAACCGGCACATGCAGCTCAGTTGCTATAGCGCGCTCACTTCATGTGTTGCGGTAGGTGAGAGGCAAATCGGACCTAGTTCAAGCCCTACCACCGTCCATCTTTACAGAGTTTTTCGTGGTTTCCCTCTGTAGTCAAGGCTAATGCTGGGATAGTTCCTACCATAAAGGCCACGACCACTTCCTTCCCATCACCTATAAGAAACCTTCATCTCACCATCCCACCATCTCATCAATCATTCATCGGACGCCAATAGATCTTAGTCATCATTACAGGGCTTCGTTAAAACCCATAATATAAATTTTAAAAACATGACAAATATTTAGGCCTATACATACCATTTTTGTGTATCACGGAGCACTCAGTATGGCAGTGTTCACAACTAATTAGCTAACCAAAATAATAATCAAATGAATATAACTCATTGAACATAACATGCAACCTAGCTGAGTATAATATATACAAATTGAAACCAGCGTAAACATATAGACTGCAGGCCTATATATAGGCTCTGCACATTCATCATAATCCTCGATCCAATTTTTTCCTTCAGCATATAGCATAATCCTACAAGATTTATTTATACCATCAGTTATCTATTACTTATCAGAAACTGAAATAGTTGCATTAGGGTTTATTGGTGTGTGGATTGGAACGGTATTATCCCATTTTGTTCATATGTCCATCATAAAAACTTGTGTAGAGCCTTGCCCTGAAACTAAAAAGCGACGATTAGTCTATTCATTTTGTGAATTATTGCATTGAAATTGATTGCAAACTATAGTTCGTCTCGATCTCATGATCAAGTAGATTCCCAATCATAATGGAACATTAACGAAGAGGTGGAGAATGGCAATCGATATCGACATTGCTTTATCACAAGTTACAACAAAGTAAAATGATTGAAATAAGAGAGTCTATACTGATCTATACGAACTCCAACATTTGATTGAGTATTGAGAGGCCTCTTTACATCTTGCCTATCGGCTTGATTGCAGACGTTGGGGGCCCAAGTTAGCAACGGAAAACCTATCATCGTATTAACCTACAGTTTTCGGTTAAATGACCACTAGTATTCAATACGTGCTCGTACGAAGAGCTTTAATCCGTGGTATATTTTCAACCCTTTCAGAATAATTGTCAAAATTCAACATGTTTCTACCTGTTTTTCATTGTTTTTACGATTTTTTCAGAGTAATATAACATAGAATTATGATTTTTAGTGAACCTAGAGGCACAGATATACTCATTGTTGTTTTATTGCAAGAAGATTGGTCTCACCGTTTACCCACCATGTGTTGGGAGCTAAAGACCTGTACTGACGCTTTTTGTCCTGTTTTGCTCGTTCTCTGCATGTTTTACTCACGGGTTGTGAGATGTAAAGTAGCCTGTTAAGACCTATAATCCTGATTAACTTGAGTCTCATGCATATATTGGCATGACTTTTGGCAAACGCGAATCGAGTAGGCCTATACCTTATCGATGTTGCGCCCATTTATTATATATAGGCCTATCGGTACCGGTGTATATAGGCCTATATATATATATATATTTATATATATATATATATATATATATATATATATATATATATATATATATATATATATATATATATACATACATATATATATATATATATATATATATATATATATATATATATATATATACATATATATATATATATATATATATATATATATATATATATATATATATATATATATATATATATATATATATATATTGCTATATTCAATTCTTCAATTATCTTCAAATTACTTCATTCAATTTGGAACAAGATTTTACATGCTCAGCATCCGTGTCAACTCTTCAGGGGTATATTTCAGACATGGTGTTTAATGGTATGCATACGTTTTCTATTCAGATCATGCAGGTCTTCGTGTATTCTTGAAAAATCCTGATTTACGGATAATTTTCTCCGTCATAGGTTGAGATTTGAGAAAGGTTGATAATTACGTTTGCTATTTGAACAGTTGTTCAGGGTCTGTGTATTTTTGAAAATCTTGATTTCCTGATAATTTTTCCCGTCTTCACACTTCCGGTCTTAATACCAGCATTGATTTTAACCACTACAAATTCAATGATACCAGACAACCGTTAAGGCCTATTTAACTAACGTGCCATATTTAAAAATCCACCTGTCGACATCTTTCCTTATCATCGTTTCTTCATTGCGAAACCACCTGCAACTTGGCCAGCCACATCTTCGTAATATAACACTGTCTATAGGTAAAATCGAGTGATAAGGCGAGATAAGACAGTCGGCTGGCAAAAGGTGATTGGTTCTGGGCGGGGCGTATTGAGCCCATCATTGGGTGATAGTCAAGTGTCTGGGCTGGGCTCGAGGACTCGTTATCATTGCTGGCCAAAGGTCCACACACACAGATTACAGGTATAAATCGTTGGCAAGTTGTCCAGAGTGTGCAGTTGTGATCTATACAGTGATCAAGTCGTTCTAAGTACACTGCACTTGGCAGGGCGACTTGTGTCATTCGTTACTTTTGCTGTTCATACAAATATATATATCAAAGTTAATTGGGTGCTGCTTTATTGAAATTACTTATTAACTATATTGACTTCATCATAATTCACGTATGTAAATAGTGTCTTGAATATTTTGTCAGTACGAATTGTGACTACTTGGAATATTCGAAATCGTGAAATTTCGTTCGAATTCTGTTTTCTTAAATGAAATGTAGTTCGAACGATTTGTGACTTCAATATTCGTTTTTACCACATTCTGTTGTAAATATAACCAGACAATTATCGACTATTTACACACTTGAGTGCACGTCAGTGGTTATACAAGTGTTTTCATTAAAGCAGTTATCCAGTTTGGCGAGTTATCTGCAAAATGGTGCATATGGCGGCCATCTTGGACTTTCCTCGTGCCTGACGGCTTTGAGTTGGAAGTGGGGATCTCGGCATGGTTTCGTCTTGTTGCCAGATCTAACTCTTCCAGCTCACAGCTGCATGGCTTATACAACATACCTATGGACAACACGGCAACGTTGCTATACTATTATTTGACAGTGTGCGTGTTTCTCTTCGATTGGGGTAACTTTGTAGCATCGTTTCAGTTTTCATACTCTTTTTTTATTCTTTTGAGGTAGTGATTTAAGTACTTTCATTCTCTCATCAACTTGTGGTGTTGCGAAGTATAATATCAGTAAAAAATTTCACATGGTTTAACATAGAAATTATTGTTTAAATAAATTAAGATTTATTCATAAAGTTGTCACGATAAAAACTATTAATGTCATTATACTTTGAGCAATAAGCTGTAGGAGAAATGTTGGTTTTGCGATTACAACAAATTTTTTATTAACTCAAATAAAGTAAGTAATGACTTGATATCGCCTAATAATCAAACGTGAAGTTGATTAACCTGCTATTGGGTGGGGTATGTATTGATTGTGTTTGTTATCAAATATTAGCACGCCCGATTGATAAGCATTAACAGCAATGATGGCGATTGCCAGAGAAGGGGTGGGGGGGGGGAGGTAGGAAGGGGGCTCTACAAGAACCTGCAACGAGGCTGCGACCGACACTACAATACCAACCGGAATAAGTGGCAATTTGGACTAAGTGGAGAAGTGGTCTCTTCACTTTGATTCCAAGTGAGATTCAACTCCTCCAACTTATTTCACCCACTAAACACATCTTGATCGCACGTCTTTGCTACGCCCTGAACTTCAGTGTAACACGGTTTTTGTATCTATGTACTATAGTATTTAAAATTGATTCATCGATGACTGTTTTTCTCTTGTATATGACGTTTTCAGTAAATAAACTTGTTATCTAATTCACACCTGTTTTAAATAATTACTCGTGACTATACAGCTATCGTATACTGATCCTAACTCATCCTTTTCCCTCAATTTACAAATACATATATGAGATATCCACTTTTCCCAACAACTATAATCCATATCTTGCTCAGAAAATACTGGTTTCTTCTATTGTATACATATATAGGTCTACTCTAAAAGGCATATATTCAAAGTTTTATCATTCTTATAGCATTTTGATTTCAAGTGACTTATATGCATTATCTACAATTCCTGATACATGATTAATAATATGCATTCTCGTTATACTCCTATTGAGAGTTTAATCTAATTAGTTTGATTTAGAGAAGGCTTCGATTCCTGGTCAAATCAGTTTGATTTTCGCTCCAGTTCTACATACAAATCTACTTGTAGGCGTGAATTGATTTGCTTCACGGAAAAAAATCGTTTCACCCCAGATGTATAACATTAATATTGAGTGTTGGACTTGAAGCAATCAGATATGTTCGGTGATGTTAGGAGGATAGTCCTCAGTTGCCTTGACTTCACTTGGCTGGTTAGTGATAAGATAACCACATGAACGATTAGCTAATCTTGCAAGTCAAATAAACTTAGATAAGAACAGCAGTCGCATGATGCGTGCTAACAAGGGTGCGTTTTGCGCTCATAGCTATCAGTCATTCTGGAGTTCCTTAGTTTGTAGTTTCACGTTAAAATAGTTTAAATATTTTTACCCATTATAGGCCTACAGTCAATACATCCACCATGCACTAGTCATTTCTGAAATGCTAGAAATTCGTGCCAAAGTATTCTATTGATGTTTACTAGGAAAACGCTATCTACTCGTTGTTAGACGAGCGGAAAGTAATAGTATGTCGACTACATTGCCAAACTTTTGCCTAAATTCGCCAATTGGGTAACATTTTAATTATAAATGGGTAAAAACGGCTTCGAGTGGTACCAATTTAGCACATTTCATGTTTTTTCTTCAAAATGGCTGACCCGATCAAGCTGAGAATTTCCAGAAATGTGTATCAAGATGTTATTCAACTTCACACAAAATTTCATTTTTTTTTTAAATAAAAATTTTTAAATTTTTTTTCCGCCTAATGGGTATTTTTGAAATTTCTAAAATTCATAAAAAAAAAGTTGATATCCGATAATGCCACAAAACTATACAGATCTAAGCTGGATGAGAAACCATAATGAAAAAAAGTTTGAAGTTGATAGCTGTAGCCGTTTGACCTGTGGAAAACCGACAAAAAAACATCATAAAAAAAAAAAACATAAAAACGAACACCAATTTTTTTCAGTATGTCAAATTGAATCCTCGCTAAAACTCGTCTAATAAAAATCTCATCTTATTTTATTTGCCTATGCATCTAGTACACTTGAACTAATTTGTCCTTAGTTCCCCTAAAGTGCAAACACAAATACATTCTTGTAATGTTTTAAAATAGAACCAGCTCAATATATTGTTGTTGTTGACCAAATGCCTATGGTAATTAATATCTTATGGTTACTATTTACTCATTCATCCCCACCTTACATCAGCGCAAAAACGCCTATTTTTGTATAGTGAGCAAAAATAGCATTAGGCCTACACAGTTGATAAACGCATCATTTTTTTTTCTTGTTAAATACACTGATACAGAAAGAAAATTACAATTACAGCAAAAAAACATCCACAAAGGTATTTAAAAAAGGCTCAACTGTGGGATAAAATAGTGAATTTTGAGTACAAATTCAAATTCGGACGTATTTCTCATACATAAAAAGTAATAAAGTTGTTGGAGTAGAAAAAGAAAAAACAGAACATTGAATGATTTGTTACATTGTACTTACAAAGTGTCAAGTATTATTGATTACTATTAATTTTAAGCAATCCAGTTACATCCAGTGGCAAGAAAAAGTAGACAGTTGTACAAGATTGTGAAAAAATACATGAGTAAAGTATTGAAACATTTCGATTCGAAAAGTATTTCGGCTAAATGACACATATATGTAGTATATTTTCAAAATTGATAAGTCATAATCATATTGATAATATCAACAGTACATACTGATTAATCAAAAATGGATGAATTGGGTATTGCTACCCTTTCAATTTCAACAATCTACACTGCGAGGCACAAACAATTAATGATTGATGATGAAATATAGTAATGTAAGGCAATTTCAAATAATCATCATCTAGACACCAAAAGTAATTTTCCAGATGTCAATTTCCTAAAAAAATAATGGAATATCAATATAAATTAGATAGGCCCATTTAAATATTCACCAATGACCAGCTCAGTCATCATGCCTATTCTTATTTTCTGGTTTACAACCAAACTTTTATTTCTCATTCAACATCTTTAGATTTTTCCAATTTTCAAAATGAAATTCCAAACGATTAAAATTATATGGAATTGAATATTCTAGTCTTCTTTCGATGGTTGAATGTTTCTATGTCTCAAACTCAGTATATGGTTTAAATCATTGCTGTGGCATTGGGTATGTGCCTTTGTAAATCATCCCTCTTTGCTTTCCCAGGGATTACCGATTCTTTGGGCTGATGTTGCAGTGAGCGAATATTTTTTTGACATACATGTTATTATCGCTCATCAGTCACCACATTAAATACTCGGGATAGAAATATAGACAAATAATCTTGGGAATATTGTCATAGCCTTGAATTGGACCGTCAGGATTCAAACTTTAAATTGTATCAAACTGTCTTGTTGGGCACCTACTGACATATAAAAAACGGGGCCCGATTCACAGAGAGTTCTATCTTTAGAACGTCTTAAGTTAGGACCATTTCACCAAGTTATTATTATTTAAACTCTTGCAATTGCACATAAATGCGCGGTGGCAAGTTCCCTAACTACCCCTATCCAACCACCTCCCTAACCCTTTGACGGAATAACTTTAACCTAATTTCATCCCCTTCAAAAACACTTCTACTAGGACCATTCTAGTCCCTACCTGTCCTATTCAAGAAAGAAAATTTACCCACACCAATATTAGTACTAACCCATTAAAATGACCTCAAATTGAGACCAATATTAGTACTAACTCAGTAAAATGGTTCCAACTTACGGCGTCCTAAAGATAGGACTCTTTGGGAATCGGGGCCCAGGACTCAATTTTGATCTAAATTAGGTCACTTGAATAGAGAAATTGAAAAGATCATTTGGTGTGGAATGCTGATTTATTTTATAATATGGTATCATCAAACTTATGTAAATTTGCAATCTCATCTTACCTGGCTAGGCCAATTTTAGTTTATTGACTTTTTCGGATTCATCCATGGTACAAATATAGGCTATTTATGGAATACATTAAATAAAATTTATGGAATACATAAAATACATTTGGCAAGCAATAGCATTGATACATATACAATAAATACATATAGCTCAACCAAAGCACATGACTTTTTTGGATTCATCCATGGTACAAATATAGGCTATTTATGGAATACATTAAATAAAATTTATGGAATACATAAAATACATTTGGTTACGCAATAGCATTGATACATATACAATAAATACATATAGCTCAACCAAAGCACATGATAACAAATAAAACATCACTGAATAGTAAAATAAGCATAAATATATTTAAGTGAATTAAAGGACTGATGAGAATAAGTGAAAATATTTGTAAAAGATCGATTTATGTTGGATAAACAAATGAATAAAATAATAAACGAATTGGTCAGCTACACATTGACTACATGGACCCCAGAATATGTAATGAAATTCCTCCCAATATTCGTTGAACTACTAATTTATCCACTTTTAAGAAAGACATTCATAAATTTATCAGAACTTCCATCAATTGTAATATTTTTTCGTATGCACGTTGGCTAAATGTACTACCAATTCATTGAGTATGACTACAGTGTCTTTATCTATGAATTATTTCTTTTTATTTAACTAATATTAGGTAGGCCTATGTTATAGGTAGGCCTATGATATTTTTCAAGTTGGTTTCTATGTACTATTTATAATTGTACGTTTGTATTTCTTCAGTTAATTTAAACACTTGGAAAATCGAGGACAGTGAAATAGGTTTGATTCATTCTTTGTTATGGTTTTGCCAACATTAATATCAACTTTTACTGGTAATGCCCGCACACAAGATTTAATTCTTACGCAGGCTTCTTCTTTTCTCCTTTTTTGATTTTGCAATGTTAATCTACATATATTTTGTTTACTTTATTATTGTTTGTATTGTTTTCCTGTTTTCTTGTTCTGTAAATAAAATGACGAATGAAAAGATTTATAAATTGAAATTGAATGTTATAAATGAGGATAAGTTAGCTGATCTCATACATTAGATGCCAGAAACGATGTAATGATGAAATTCAGGGGCGTATATTGAATGTAGAATGTTGAAGAGAAGGATGAGATAGGTTTTTATGGATTGTAGGAGGGGTATTCATTCATAAGGGGTTGGCATTGAGGAATTTTTCAAGAGATGACTTGAAAGAGCAGATTGAGAGAAGATTATTTCCAACAATACCATTATTTGGTAATTCATTTGAGTTTCCTACTTATTCGCTAAGTTTTGCGTCCTATATTTAATATTTATGAGCTAAAATTTTAGGTTTCATCAGGTAGGCTTACTTGAGCTCAGAAATTGATGTTTTTTTCCAAGACTTATTATCAGATGAGACTAAATCCACAGGACCGATACATGCAAAAATATACATTTCCAAATATCTGTGTAACAAAGATCATCATTTATCACTGGAAGAGGTTTGGTTTTGTCTTTTGTTTAAAGTTGAAGTTCCATTTTGTTCGAATAATTGAATATAAACACAAATATGAACCATAAACAATTTAATTTGAATAATTTAATAAAACATAATTGAATATAAACCATAAACAAAAGCTCAAATTGAACAGATACAATACAAATATAGGACTATCTTCATTCCTGGGAAGAGCTACACGCCTTTGGAACAAATTACCAGCAAACAAAATGACCAGCTTCCCTAAATTCCAAGACCTAGTAAATATTATTGAAAAATTAACAAATTTATAGTACATTATCATGTCAATTACTACATTACTACATAACTTATTATTACCACCAGTCTGCAATCACCAGGGGCATGACACAACTACATAACAAAATGTATTTATTGTGGAGTTGTCCCAAAGTTGTTATTAATGAATAAATTGAATTGAATTGATTGAATTGAATATTTTTCAGAATTGAATACTACCAGAACAACTTGCATACCCAATCCCTTTAGAGTTGATATTTGGTTTACTTCTTTTCTTTTGGGAGCCAGTGTGTTACTTTCACCATGTTTCTTCACTTGAGGAACTTTCCCAACATTTGTGTGATTATTGTATTCATAATCATAATGTGTCTCATGTTTTGATGCTGGTGATCATGCTTTCTGACTGATTGATTTCTATTGTCCGCAGATCTATCGAGTTGACGCTGAGTGCATATCTTCCCTCCTGGCTTTTGAGCAGCTCAGCATAATGTGCTGTAAACCTCAAGTACCTGCACCACTGACATTAGGCATACCTACGTACACTGACCTACCTCTGGACCAATCAAACAGGTATTGCCACACCACGTAATAGCTTCTTTTGTTAATTTGCTAGGTATTCTCTGCTTGTTATCTGATCTAGTACCACACTATAAGTTCATAACTATATATCAGAAATTATATAATTATTATTCCATTTCTAATTCTTTAAATATATAATGTAATGAGAGTAATATGTATCAAGTTTTGTTTTTTTCAATACAACTCCCTACGTACCAAAGTATAAAATTGTGATAGAAAATGTATCGTAGAAAAGTAGGCCTATGGGTACATCAACTTGTATTTCTATTTTTTGAGCATTGTTGGCATGAGAGCACTTTTGAAGAATCTTGAATAAATGATAAAAAATAATCAAAACCAATACCTTGTGTGTGCCTATACACTCACGTGTTGGTGTCTGTCGACTTCTAAACTTTCACCTACCATTTAGGTCTTTGGTTTTTCTTCTGTCTGCATAGCTGAATGGCTGAAGTGATGTGACCAATCAACATGCATTTTTCAAATGACATTTTGAAATTCAGTATCTCAAGTGTATCTATGAATATAAATTTTATAAAAATGAATGTCTTGATTTCAAGACATGGTATGCACTTTATGTACTTTTGGTTTTGGTTTTAGCAACTAATCATGCCTCACCCCTAACAACCCACACTCTCTGCATCTACAGTTTCAGAAATCTCACTGTGTAAGCCACACAGCATTGATGGTCACAGTCACATTCTCTGTATTTTGACTTGGGCAAATTTTATTTGTAGCCTTCTGTTTGATCAACATCTTGAATCCCAGAACTCATTGTCACTCATGAAGCCAGATTTTAATTACTTTCTGACGTAAAGTGCAGTTTTCTTGAACCTGAGGCTTGCTTGTGTTTTAGTGAAAACGCAACATCGTGGCATTTGTTTGGAATTGATTTGCGAAAAGCCGAATAAATATGTAATAATGTCTTTTGGGTTTTGAGTTGATTTGCTCTTTGGATTGAGCGTTTAATAACCGTAGGGTGGTAAGATCGCCCTTGTAGTGCCCTGTTCAAACGATCCTAAACTTTCATCCTTTGCCTTTATAGGGAAGCAATGGCTTTGTGTCATGTTTTTAATGTGAATAAAAAAAACTGGATGTATTTAATGTCAGTTGGTAAAATTTTTCTAGTTTGCAAGTCATCAACAAAGCGTTCTCAATTGGACATTGTCCCAAAGAGCAAACATTTTCAGTACTTTTGAGTAGTATTTGACAGCTAGGTTGAAATAATGAGTGCCCTACCAAATTAGGACCAAATTAACTGAAATAATTGGGAAGTAGGCTTATAAGAGAATAAGCCAGTACAGTGATTCAAATTTTGAGAAATCTTGGTGATGAATGATGGAAATAAAGATCAGTAGAACTGAGGTGGTATACTATAAAATCCTCCCAATCAATTTTTCATCTGTTCATTTTTTCGTTTTCAGTAGTATGTCAGCGTGCGCATTAAATGTTGCTAGTTTACCCGAACAACGTATCCACTACATTCCATTTGCATTCAATCTGATGAGCATTCTACCCAAGTGTCATCAGGCAGAACAACTCTATTCCATGTTCATTCAAGGTATGAGCATTTACAGTTCATTGTTATTCATTATGTTTTTTATTAGGCCTACTTGTTCCATTTAATGTTGCTGTGTTATACATCAAACTTATCTGTTCCGTGACTTTTACTAAATAGAAAGTAACATGTTTTTCACTTCAAAGTGCCATCTATACTTGGCTTTGTTGAAATGACTTATTCTATATTTGCATTTAAAATTGTAGAAATTGACAACTTGAAAAATCTGGAAAAAAAAAATAGATAGGCCCTACTTTTTTAATAATTGTATCAATGAATATTGAGTAGGCCTAGGTCTAATTACAATCACAAGGAAATTGAAAAAGGAACAAAATGTTTTACAGATTTGGGTGGCAGTTATGCCAGAATGGGTGATCCAAGCCAACATATACCTGATATCGATGCACCCAATCATCTTCTCTGCGACATGTTCCTCAACAAACTGAAAAACGAGCATGACCGTGAATTATTCCTGAGCACTGAAGATTCTTACTCTTTCCTTAAACTCGTCCAGTGTCGTCAACGTGAGGCTGATGCACCACCCCTTCCATTCCCTCCCCCTCCTTGCAGCCCCATGATGGCATCGTTTACGGAGAGCCTTATATCCGAAGCAGCTACCGTCTGTGAACCGTACATGCACGTACCTCGTTGGCGATGCTACGCAAAAGGTATCAGCTCCACGCATGTCATGTTAACGTTTGTGCCTGCTAGTTATTCCGACTTGAAGCTGTTAATGCTGACCGAACATGGATTAAAAGGTGCTTGTCCACAAGCTTTACATCTACTTGCACCAAACCAAGACCACGAAAGCGTTTCCGAGCCTCACTGGAGCCTAGACGAATCAAATATTGCTCACGTTTCGTATAGTTCTTCCTGTGAAACATCAAAGCGTATAGATTCGTTTCTACATCTTCCAAAACGTGAACTCTTCTTGGATACTCCCTTCAGGGGACGTGCAAGCTCTTTAGAGACGGCAGCATATCGAGCTAGAAACCCGGACCGAGTAAGAACTGGTTCAATGGATTCAAAGACAAACCATCGTCGACACTTGCCCAGTGATATAAGAAGTGAAATAGGTCCCAGTCCTGACGATATTTCTCTCAGTGTATCTCTATTTTCCTCTCCGGAAAAGAGTTCTCCAAATCCATGGGGCGATAAGTTTATGGGTATTGCCACACCGCAATCCGATAAACCAACATCAGCCTCTCCGTCATGGAATATACAGTATGGGGCTTTGACACTACCAACTTATGTGTATGACTGTCCGCTTGCTTTACTCGTGGAAACGTTGGTTCAGAAAGAGAGTGCTAAAATAACTTGTGTCAATATCTACGAGGATCATCGCTCTAGGGAAGGAGCAGAAGCTTCCAGTGAAGTAAAAGAAGATGTGGATGTAACAAAACGGTCCAGTTCTGATGAGCCCAAGTCAGATAGTTCAGATAATGCTAGTCAAGAACCAACATTGAGAGAGCAATGTAGAGATATAAGTTCAGCATTCAGTCGCTGTTTTGTGTTGGCATTGTTCAAGGCGTTACATCAAGGTGAAACAATTGCAGCACCTGATGTTCAAACCTCTGTTGATGAGTGCGAAGAAGCACTTACTGAAATAGATATTACTCGCTACATTCAGGTAACCTTAATTTTTAATGTTTATCTAAGAATCATTACCCTTAATTAATGTAGTAAATCGACCATTTATCTTTTTTCTGAATTTTTAGACTGTTTGTGGACATTTAAGAGATTTCCGCATCAAGAGAAAACTGGATGATATGAAACTAACAGAAGGTACTACTAAACCTGAGCGTCCTCGATTTCCATTATCTCTCCTTCACATGCATTGTCCTTGCCGAGACTTGAAACGACTTCATGCGCAGATCAAGAATAAATTCACAAATATCTTGACACAAGCCTTCAAGGTCGTACCTTCCAACCCAGAGTTGTATTTCTGTGCGCCAAGCTGGGACCAAAGACGCCCATCACAGCCGCTGGTAAGCTGCTTTACTTCTAGACATGCATTATATAAATCTTCACAAAACTTTGTTGTTGTGTTTATAGGTATGGAATAGAGGTATAATGATATGTAGGACCTACAGTCATCATGTCCTATTTTAATAAAGTCAGTAACTAGACATGGGAACGCATGATTTGGGAAATGGAATATATTTACATGAATATACATATATTTACTATTCAACAAAAATACAATCAAACCTCATTAGAAAGTGTCTTCATTTCATTCACTGCCTTGGTCAATTTTATTTTTTTATGCCATCCAAACGCTCCCCCCTGTTGAATAGTAAGTTTTTCTCTAAAGTAAGTTTAGAACAACTTTTCATGTCTATTTTTTGGGTAATGTTTCCAATAGGGATGCTGCCTGTTATCGAGTAATCTATTGACTAATGACTATCAACTGTCAAGACATTCAATTGCTAATCAAACTGCATTTGTCAGTAATCTCCTAAAATGGATTGAGTTACTGAATTTAAATTATTTATTGATAGTTTGAAACTTAAGTCAAAAGGTTGCTCTGGTCTTCAAGAACGAATGGTGGGGGTTGGTATCAATGAAATACAGCCATGCATAAAAGCGCTTGTTATATACTTTTATTTTTATGAAAGGCTTGGGCCTACCTGTTTGGCCACATATCATGAATAACACTTACTTGAGCCTGATGTTGGTTTTGTTGTTATTTTTGCCAGTTATTACTTCGATTAATTGATCATCAAACGATTCTTTTTTAGTTGTAAAATAATCGATTATCGCCCATTATAAAACTTTTGACTAATCGATGCCAGTTTTTGATATCGAATGGCAACCCAGCCTTGAATATTGAAATCATAGTGCACTGACTAGAAAGAAGAAATCAAGGTAGTGGAATTTATAAACTTGTCAGGTTGCGCGTAACACAGACGTGGTTCTACAGGGCTTTGATCAAACCCTAGCTGCTCTCCAATTCGTCATCCAATGATTGCAAATTTCATAAATGGCCTACCGGTATATATATATTCATAATTGTTATCAATTAAATCAAACACTTGATTAACATTTCAACTTGATCTTCAGAGACAGATTGAAACGTCAGAGTCTTACTGTTTCAAAACCCCATGCATCCTATTTTAATTGTTCAGTTTATTTTTAAATATTAATCGATCATCAATTCAAGAGAAATAATATCAAGTATTATATCCAGCAGGGTGAGGAAGTGTGCATGACCGGAGTTCGAGACGACGATGATAAAACTTCCGACAACGAAGAGATTGAATTCCGTCTGGAGCCTAGTTCCATCTCTGCGATGCCCGACAACGCTCGTATGTCGATCATCTCAGAAGCTAGTTCTCTTAGCGATATTGCCGAAATGGAAGAGATCGCCAATCAACAGTCTCATGTGCTGTCAAGACAAATTTGTCCTTTGTTCCTTCATCTCACATGCTCAATCAGGTAAAATTGATCATTACTGGTATTTAAATATTCTCACTTACACACACACACACACACACACACACCACACACACACCACACACACACACACAAACTCACACACACACACACACACCTTTATGATGGTTGGAGCATATCCATAAAGCAACTAGGTTGGTAAATCATATCGTTTCTGTGAAGAAGAAAAAAAAGGAAAAGAGAAAACGCACACACATTCACGAGATTTCGTCTGGCTAGGACGTGTTTTTGTTCGCTCCCGCATACCGTGTTATTCTGCTATAGATGGATTTCACCTGTATCAATATAGAGGACAGGTAATATCTACGATTGTATTCAGTGCAATTTTACTAGTTTGTCGTCATCTCATCAACATTCCGAAGCCAGATTAATCATTTTTTTTTTATTAATATACACTTTTCTCTGATTATTTTTGTACACTCTTATCTCACCTTTCCTTCCTTTCTTGTAATGTGAAAAAGTCACTTTTCTGTCGTTTTATTTTTGGTTCAGTTTTGTTAGTTTTTGCTGTTCTGTCAGCCACAAAATATTCTGTTTCATTCATTATTCATTGTAATTATTATTATTGTCATTTATTTTCATTTTTTTGGCACACTGCCTGGCCTTTCGTAGGTAAGGCAGTCGTGGAGTGAGTCTGACGCTAGGTTATAGGCCTAGTGTTCCAATAAAAACATCGTCTTCTTTTTTACAAGAGAACTTCTCTATATCGTTATTATTTTCAGTGTTTATTTGTTTAAAGAAATGAATTCCACTACAAATATTCATAACCAACCAAACTTTACTGCATCGTCTGCTGGCAGGGGGTGTAGTCAGTGTCGGACTGGGTCCAAAAGGCAACGACATTCAAAAGGGCCTCTTACAGCGAGGGCGAAGCCCGAGCCACAACGGGGTCTTAGGCGTAGTCCCAGCCGCCGGAGGCGTTTTTTTTTTCCAATATTCTTATTTTAAGCGATAACATATATAACTATCCTTCTATCACAGTAGAATATTCACATAACCTATTTAAGACAAATAATCTTTCTTACAAGCTACAACTAGGTACTTGTATCAATGATATAATAGCTGTGTGAAAAAGAGTTACAATCAAAGCAATTGGTATGTGATATGCTGCATTTTTCTCATTTATTGAAAAAAGTTAAAAAGTAAGCACTTTCAAAATATAAATTGGAAAGCATCAAAAGAATCTTCCATATATACAATGAACTTGAACATCTAAATCTGATGTGGTACCTATAATGTACTGTAACTATATATATTTTATGCAGGGACGTCGTTAGGATTTGTGTATTAGGGGGGCGCACAGGTTACAACTTACATAAATAAAATGACCACCCAGCTGGACACCAGCTCCTCGCGAAAAGGGTGCCTATGGGACGGAAGTCTCCCAGTAAAGCCCCGCAGGGAATTTTTGAGAATATGAACATTTTTGA
This sequence comes from Brachyptera risi, assembly GCA_964007535.1. Classification (NCBI taxonomy): domain Eukaryota; kingdom Metazoa; phylum Arthropoda; class Insecta; order Plecoptera; family Taeniopterygidae; genus Brachyptera; species Brachyptera risi. Next base: position 64,333,562 of record OZ023327.1, on the reverse strand, counting down.
AGTAATCTTTGCGATCCACAAGTAGTTCCGAAGTCTTATAGTTGAATCATCATGGACATTTTCGAAAATATACTTTTGCGATTTCTCCCAACAAAGCCCTGCAGGGAATTTTTTATAATAGGCCTACGTCATTTTTCAAGTGATTTCTTGATATTTACAAGCAGTTTTGGAGTCCAATGATTGAATCACTATCGACATTACCAAAGTTGTTTTTGATAGTATAATCATTATGGACGTTTTCGGAGTTATTTTCGCGATTTCTCCCAGCAAAATTCCCAGCAGTGATTTTTTGAAAATATGGTCATTTTCAAGTGATTTTTGCGATTCAAGAGCAATTTTGGAATCTAATAATTGAATAATTATCGAAAAGAAAAAAAGGAAGTGTAAAGTAGTAGAGTGTATACTGATACAATTCATATCATCAAGTAATAATATTTCATTGTGTGTTTATTCGTGGGTCAACATTATATATTTTTAAAGGAGGATAAATTATTGGAGGGGCGCAAATGTTGATTGGTGAGGTGCCCCTTCCTTGTAACGGCATTCCTGATTTGATGACACCACTCTTAAAACTACACACGAGAATCACATCCATTCCTATTGTTTCATTTTGAACATGAGATTAACAACAAAGAAGGATCACAGAAAATATGTTTCCTTATGATGATAATAATAATGATTAATTAACAGTGTACTGCCGGTCTGAACTGATGAGATATGAATAACGACAATTCTGAAGCTGACTCCCTATTGGTTAGCAAAATTGAAGCCTGCGACTAACAGAAAATAACTAAAAAATGTAACTAACAAGCAGAACTATCGAAAATTTATATTAGACAAAAAGCTTATCAGTCAAGATGCAACGACGAATACAATACCATTTTTTCGGCGATTTCACTTTAAAATATAATTTTCAAGTATAATTAATATTTGATGGTAGATAATGAAATATTATGTAGACCTATAAGAACAACAAAAGAAGGACAAAAACGCGCCTTCATGTGTACCTTCAACGATGAAACAGTACAACGCATCAGAAGTGGATAGAGCAACTGGCAATTAAACAAAATACATTGTATAGTGATTTGATTTGCTTGCATAAGGGGGGCCCCCACAACATTTCTATCGAATTCTGTATTCTAGCAATCTTGGAAATGAGCGCAAAATATGGTAGGTTAAGATATTAGATACAAAGCACAAAAATTGTACTGTTGTATTTTGTTCATTAATAACCGCAAAGGTTAGCAGAACATGAAGGATTCAGGGGTCTTTGTGTGCCAGCAAGCATTGAATATCGTAAATAAAATAACAGAATTCGCTCGATCATCACCTTCAAACGCTATAGTTGCCGACGCCGATCGAAACATATAAGTACAACATCGAGCATTCATTTCCTATGAAATAAGATACAAAAACATATCTTAGTCTAGGCTTACGTATCACAGACTAAAACAAGACACATGCATCTCCCACCACTATAATCCGCTATTCGGCTACAATAATGTTGTATACAGGTGGCCCAGACATAGACAATCAATATGTATTAAAATTTGCCATGTATTTTCTATTTAATTAAAATATTTTTGTAAGTCAAGTATTATTGCAGACTTATATATTTTAGGGGCCCTGGCGGCATTCGCCGCCTAGCCGCCCTGGCCAGTCCGAGACTGGGTGTAGTGTTTCGTCACCCAACGGCCAACAGTTATACCGGTTGAGCCAATGGAAAAAGATACAACAACCATCCTTGTCGCTAAGCCAGTGCTTGACAGGCGAGTGTCCAGAAGCAATCCCGATCTAACAACCCTGATTGATAAAACTCCACCCATGACTCCATAGCGACAGGTTTTGACCAACACTGTCGATCATCGAAGTATTATTCCCAAATTAACGCCCACTCTCCTCAGAGCGCGGTACAGTGCCCACTTGAGAAGAAATAACAAATAAGCTGTATAATACCCATCAACAGAAAACTGCACCAGTGCAGCAACCTGAGCAGCGGAGACAGGCAACACCAATCTTCCCCAACAAAGAGCAGGCAATCGTCGTGCAAGCCATCGACGGCATCACCATAGTTCAAAATATCCGTGCTGTGGCCACACTTGTTGAAGGAAAAACAACACTTTTTGGATCAAGAATGTCTTTGTGATGAGTGGCTTTTTATTTATCAAGTAAGCAAGCCGTCGATGAATTCATGCTTTACCATGGGTGCATAACCGTTCTTGTCTGTTTCTTGTCAGTTCTTGTCTGCCCGTCATCTCGTGACCAAGGCTGAAAGATTAGTTCTATCCAATGTATGCCCGAGCTTACCACATGATGCTATCAAAACAGCACTTCCTACCTGCGTGAGACTTGTCTTATCGATGAGTTTCATCTCTCTTGGTATTAGGGAGAAGATTCGAGTCACGTCTACAGTTTTAGGAGGCAAATTTTCGTCGTTTGAGACGAAAATCGTCAACTGCCCAACTCAATCATACATTTGAAGACTCGAAGTGTTTTAAATGCAAACAGTCTGACCACACAGCACGAAATTGTCCCAAGAATAAAGTCTTTGAAGTGGAAGGCTCACACATCTTGTATTCTCCACCTTCGAGTCGAGAAAAGAGGAAGGCACCACGATCTACTGACAAATCATCAGAGGTCAATGTTGGAAACGAAACTAATATAACTGACGGATCATCAAACTCTTTTGGCACCAGTAACGTCATAGTCCATAAGACTAATGGACTTATTGGATTCAGAGATCCACCCACTCAACTTCGACAGGCTTCAAGTATTAACTACGCTCACGTGCAAGCCTACTGTCATCTACGTTTTTGGGGAGTTAGGAAGATGCTTGGGTCCAAAACCTGGCCTCCCCATCTTATCTACAAGAGCTGTCTCGATGATGAGTCTCTTCTCCTTGATCCCAAGATGAAGAGAAGAGATAACATGCTGGATCTAATGGCACCAACTGTTTCCATTACCAGATCTTTGAATGGCCACTGGTCTGCTGACCATGTGAATTGGTCTGCAATTCATTGTTTTTCCTCTCTGGGGCTAGACGCCGAGATTGCATGGAGATTTAACAAAAACAGACTAGCGGACCCAATATTTTTATCTCGTGCCAGGCTGTTGAACTCGAAGGTGTGCCCTTGGTGCCAGCTGGAGGGAGCAAGTCACTCTATGTTATTGACAATTATCATTCTGTAACAGTACAGTCTTCTGGTAATGAATAAATATCATTACATTACAACTGGTCTAGTTAGGTGAGGCCTAACAAATTCGAGAGCAAAACTCAATCGTCAATGTTAATGGACAACAGGGAAAGAGACGACAGTTGTTTGGTATTTTAACACTACTGTAGGTCCTAGTACTTATAATAAATACACATCATGTGATGTCATTTCATGAAAAATGGTTAAAATATTGTAATATGTTGATTATATTGATGATAATATCTGATTGAAGTGGATGTAAACTTGCTTTATTGTGAACTGTCTGTCTCAGGGCTGAGGGTAAGATTGGCAGCTGTTCAGTACGGAGTGTACCTACGTGTCTGGCAGAGCTCAACTCGGCTCTGGATGCAACGCATTTGGATCTGAAGCACTTGCAGGTATGATTAGCGAGTCTGCACTAGATCCTTATCATTACAAATAATTCCAATTTTCAGCTCATGTTCAGTGTCAGATTTGGGTTTGGTTTGGGTTGGACGAGGTAATAATTATTAGATCGTGGTGCTAATGGCAAAGAAGAATATTAATGTTTAGGTTACTACTTTACTGTAGTCACCGAGTTAGGGAGATTCAAATGAGAACTTATCATCTTACTAGCAGTGTTGTGTAATTTTGTCTTGGAAAAAAACTTTTATTCAATCAATCTTTTCAATGGTTCGAGTTCAATTTTGAGGATAATCGATGGTTTTATAAAAGATCAAGTTCATAGTAAAAAAGTACATAATGTGACGTCTTCGTCGTGCACCGATGATAGTCGGTGTCCACTGCTCGAGAGGAGATGTGGGGGGGGGGGGGGGGGGGTAGAGGAAAATTATAAAGGGTGCCAGGTTATTTTCAAGGTTTGAAAAAAAATAACGTAAACGCGTAAATAATAAGGAGATAAAGAAATGCAAACAAGACGAATGTACCGAGATCGACTAAGTATAAGCTATATTGTTGCAATTACACGAGTTAACAATCATACACTCGACCAACAGGTCATCTCGTACCAGAAAGTAAATGACGTACTTGAATACCTTTATTCTATGACACTACAGTCCTTGTGGGGCTCTTCCACTACTCCTCTCCACACATCCCGGTCCAGTGCATGCCTCCTATGTCCTCGCACACCGAGCCTACGTAGATCATCCTCTATGTCGTCCAGCCACCTTTTGCATGGTCTTCCGGGGAGTCGCCTTCCTTCCGGTTTTTGTCGATACACCCTCTGAACTCCCCTTTCTTCAGGCATTCGCTCCATGTGGCCGGCCCAACATAATCTTCCCTTTCTTACTAGTGACAAGATGGAAGGATCTTCGTATATAGCGTTGAGCTCATCGTTTCTGCAGATCCTCCAATCCCCATTATCCTGGATAGGCCTGTAGATCCGACGGAGGATCTTGCGCTCCCAAGCATTCAGAGAGTCCTCATTTCTCTTGGTCAACACCATCAGATTTATTAATTTCTGAGTTAAAATAGTGAGTTGAGTAACCATCAAGAGCAAAGTTATTTGTATCTGAATGGATGTACGTTTCTGTCAACATGATAATGTCGAAACGTAAGGTCAGTGCACTCAGCAAGGTGATCATTTCATCCAAATGTTTGTTTAAGCTTCTAATATTCATATGAAAAATGTTGATGCTAGTTTTGTTCTTGTAAAGGTCGTTTAACTCTCGAACATCAGTACATGACAATGTGTTAATACTATCGAATTGCATATTCAAATCGTCGTCAGTAGCCATTTTTATATGGATTTATTTTGTAAATATAAAAGATGTGCTTTTATGGGATTACGTCATAGTTGGTACAGCTGGAATATCACAAGGTTTAGTAACTCGTATAATAGGCGAGTTTTCGTCTTTACGTTGATAAACCTTTCCTTTTTTAGACGAGGCAATAGGTATATTTAACTCCGACATTCCTAATATTATGTGCAAGCCAAAACAGATGGCGATTTAAAACCGTTGAATGCTCATTTACATACATTTTCCAGTTTTAGTTAACGAATCTGACTTCACTCACAAGTAGGGATGTAAAATTTCCGGAAAGATAAATTTCAGAAATATTTCCGGAAATATTCGGAAATATTTACGAAGTTTGCAGTAGGCCTAGATATTACATTTCTTCATAGCTTTTGATGATTTTCAGTACATTATTAGGCCTGCTGATGATTAATTTTCCTATCAAATGATTTTTTTTCAGCAACGAGCTATTGTGGCTTTGGAACCAGATATAATGAAAATAATATTTTTCAAAAGTTCCATTTTTTTGTCATCATGGCTTTGGTCGTCTCGGCTTAGTTGTTGTAATGGTATTGTTTTCACTGTCCACTGATATAATAGAACAGTTCTCTAGATCCATACTAGCGGAAAGATGCTCCTCATCTGACTGCGACGATGTTGACGAAGCCTGTGGCCTACGAGACCTACACTTAAACAGTGTAGGCCTACTGGTGCGAATTGGCGTGGACCTATTGGTCTTAAATTGACTTCGTATAGTGGTGGGACATTTTATGCATCCTCCCAAATGCAACCGCAATCTCGTTACATTCATTATATAATTTTTATCCAAAATTGGCAGTCAGAGGAACATTTTTGAGCCCCCGTAGGTGAATTTTTTTTCACTAAATACTTTCGAACATCACTGTGTTTTCTGCATACCCATACAGTTAGTACGGAAAACAAAATTGTCAAACCAAGTGATAACTTATTCAAAATAAAAATTGCACATGGCAAAGAAGTGTGCGCATAATAGTAGTAAATCTCAGAAGTGAGGTTAGGTAAGCAGGGAGACCCAGAGCCTCTCAACATTTTGGAGGGGAATTCAAAATGGTATTTTAAGGGAATGTCATTAAGAGATTATTACATAGCTTATGTGGTATTAAATACCTTCTATTCAATTCTATAATCAATCAATTCATTTTTTCCTCATTTTGGACACTAAAAACTCATTATATCCTAAAATTTCCGGAAATATTCCCAGAAATATTTACCGGAAATAACGTACGGAAATATTTCCATTTCCGGAAATATTTCCACTCACATTCCTACTCACAAGTCACAATTAGATCTCTTTTCTTCTTCTTTCCTTCGATAATGTCGTATTTACACTGTTGAGAGTAGAATTCGCGACAATTGGACGAATGTCACTCCCTAACCTATTCGCTATGTTAGTAACTATGTCATACGTATTTTCGCCAGTTTCCACCGTTTATTTCGAGATTATAGTTTTACGAATACTGTTCCAATTCATTCATTTTTAGGAAAAGAGATTCGTTCTCTAGCTCAAGTTCTTCTTTCCCTTTTTGAAATCATTGAGTTCACTCATGAGTACCTGGATTAGTTTTGTTTGATGTTTATTTTCGGCGACGAGATACTCGAAAGCTTTCGCCTGGAAATCAATTGACTTGGATATATCTTTCTTTGTAGTTAGATTTGTCAATATTGCTGGAAGTTCGATGCTTATGTTATCCATGTTAGCATATATGTTGTCCAATCCAATCTCCTGTTGTGGTGGGATTCCTGATTCTGCTTCTGGCGTGCCAGGTGAAGACCCGTCGTCGTCCGTCACAGTTTTCTTTGTTTTTTCTTTAATTACACCTTTCTTTGGGCCCATTTCTGGTTGATTTATATATTCAGAAGCACACAATAAACTGGGTGAAATATGAGGTTACTTATTAAAAGTATATAACTTGACAAAATAATTCATTACTAATAATATAGCGAAGCTGTTTACACGCGTGTTACTGGAGTTTCCGCTATCTTGGATTGGAACGAACGATCAAGAAGGAAATGTTCACTTAGCAAAATATTGACGCGTTCAGTTAAAAGTTCACGTATAATAATGTAATGATTTTAAAGTTCACTGCCCAAAACTCCTTATGGGCATTGGACGATGATAGTAAAATAATGTTCAGCATTGGCTCAGACCTTACATGACCCTAATTAGTAACTAATTACAATACCAAAATATCTTTAAGCCTTCGATTGCTAAGGATTCTATACCAGAAGAGATGCATTGATTGTAAAGGTCTATGCAATTACTAATTACAGTATAATATATTGACTTTGTGTCTAGACATGTTTTACAAGTTCCTTATAAATTCCTAAAGCAACAATCCATTGAAATTTGAGCAAAAAGTAATTTAAAGTAACTCCTCACATGGATGGCAAGAGGCTAAATAGCCTGCTCTTGATACCAGTAATCAATATGATCTTCATCCCTTGATTTTTGTTATCTTGTGTGTCTCAATGTGTTTTAGGTGACCCTGGACATCCTTTGCCTGACGCTACCACCTGAAGCTGTGCCTCCTGGAAGCAGAAGTAACAACCCTAATCTGCGAGCTACGTCTTTCTGTAGCTCGTCCCCGTGGCCTTTGGATGACGAGTCTCCTGACTCGGCTCCTTCAAGCGTCAACTCACCTACGCATGAGTATGGTCATGTATAATGTTGCTAGCATATATAGTGGACAGTTATTGACTACCTGAAATACATGGTAGTTAGAGATTACTTTGAATTATCAAGGATCGACAGTAAATCAGTTCCAAAACAATATAGTCAGAAGAATCGAAAATCAATTTGAAATGAGAGTATTTTTTTTCAAGTTTATAGTACAGTACAACCTCTTCAGCACATCCCTCATTACAGCCACCATTGCAATATATCGTCGTTTTTAGAAAGTACCAGACAATTTTCATAAGACAATTCTGTGAATAAACTTTTATTATTATTATAATTATTATTATTTTCTCTTTGTTAATACGTCCCTTGATTTAACAAGCATCGTGAGAATATAACACATTTTTGATTACCATGTAAGAGAAACCATAAATAGTATGATGAAATGATTACAAAAACTTTTACTGCGATCATAATAATGTGGTAATTACCACCGAAATAATTTTAAAATGGACTGCTCACTGGCTACACAGACCGGTGAGAGAAATGATCTGCTATGATATTAACAGTACCTAATTACTAATTTCACTTCCAGTAAAACTGTAAATACTTACACTGCTATTTTGTACCATGATACACAGATTCCCAGAGGACGCCTTTGCAGATCGGTTGCACCACTTGCCTGACTACCAACACCAAGCAGTGACAACATCAGTTGAGGAGATTGAGTGGCTTCTACGGGATGAAATTGCCGCTCTAGTATTGTACGAGTTTCCATTGACCGAACGTACCTTGCGTCTTGTAGCAGATCATGTCTCGAATTCACCCAATCGACCGACGTGTCTTCAAGAAGCCGTTCCTCTTCAGTTTGTTTTCGGTCCAGATCAGAGCGTGGACCGATTTCTGTCTGAATTTCATAAAATGTCGATTGATTGTTATCACATCCGGAAAGAAGGTTCTTTGTATCATCTGGTGACAGATAAACATACAAGAAAGGAGTCTAGTTCACTGGTTCCACCACTAGGCTCAAGCACTGGCTATCAACCGTGTCACATGGATTTGATGGGAATGACTCAGGTAAGTCTACACACATCCTACAGTTTTTATCTTTTTTGTGTGAAATGATGAAATAAGCTATTTTCAAACGAGCTGACCTGGGGTGAGCATTAACTCGGAGCCATGTTTTCAAGATTTCACTCGTAGATGAGCACTAATTCGTAGTTACTGGAAGCTGTGCATCTGGCTCAGTCAGCCAAGGCATTGCCTCAGAAACTGAAGTTGAACTTGGCATGGGTTTGAGCTTTTGTGAACATCATTCATCTGTAGAAGTTTGATAGGTCCGAGGCGTGGTTGATACCGATATTAATGTTGGCACTAGTTAGGCCTACTTGATAAAACTTGATATTTTATTGCACTGTTGAAACATGTAGAAGAAGTAAATAGCTAGTAGTTTTGTGTGATCGTTCTGGCTAAGTAGGCCTACTGACTGGAATATAATGTGTATACCTATATGGTAAATACATATTGTAAAGTTTAGGGCTATGGTCAGTATATTCTAACTAGGAAAGGTACTTCATCATATTGGCATGGTTTGAGTTCTGCCTGTGAACAGCCTACAATACTAACTCATTACTTAATACTTAGTTATTAGTGTGTCTAGCCAGTACTTGCTATTTTCCACTGGTTTTTATTGTATTCTTGGTCACTATAGTTCATGAGTAGCATGACAGCTGTTATATTGTTTGCATGTATGTTCCTATTCTCAAATTGCCATCACTAATTCAAGTAATTACACGTCTTCGATTACTTGGATTAGTGATCATTTTATTGTAAGTTGACAGGGAATTGCACGAGGTGAAATACAGTAGGGTAACTGTTGAGACGATGTATTTATTTATTTGGCCAAATGAAAAGTATATTGAATAATGAATAGTAAATACAGTGAGTTGATGAATTGAGGTTGCTATTTAGATAAATTTGCGATGGTGATGCATAAATATACTCAACGGTGAGAGAAGGGAACTTGTTGATTAAAAAGCCTTTGATGAACATTCACTGCAGAATGAGAGTGAGGCAGGGTAGAACATTATAGGTCTGAAGATTGAATAGTAAATGGTTAATTTACCATGGTAAATATGAAAATAGATGGGGATTGATATCAACATTTTGTTTGTGATTTATTCGAAGGTTGCGGAGAGTGATTCTGACTGTGAGTCTGGTCGAACGGCTGCCGCTTACTTGAATGCTACATTAAGTAGTTCCAAGCGTAGTCAAAGTAGCGTTCAAAGCGAAGGAATGCCAACTCCTGGATACAGTCTGAGCGAGGTGTCAAGCCGTGTGGGCACTGAAGATGGTAAGAGCTACATTCATTTTTTTAACACTTCAAACATTTTTGTAGAATTAGAACCAAACTTGATGACAACTATTGAAATGTAAAATGTTGAAACTATTGACAACTATTGAACTACAGTGAAATCTCTATCCATCATTTTTCAAGGGAATGGGAAAATAAAACCATCCATCCAGGATAATTTAGCATTGATTATATGAGAGTGGGGTTAGAAAAAATTAATGATACAAGCAGGAAAACGATGGATCCGGGAACGATGCATAAAGGTTTCACTGCATATGAATGTAAGTGATATCCTGCACTTATATTAGGCCTACAGCCTACTTATTATATTTTATTGAACATAACTCGTGTTTATGCATACACTTACCACAATTTGTTTCAGATATTGCATTTTACAGTCATTAAATTTGATCTGGAGTATCGATTGTTATAGCTGAGTTGATATCTCAGTAATTATTTGTAATTGTACACAGTAAAGTGTAGGGGTCATTATACATACTGTATTGATATTCATCATTATTCATTTGCTTTTAATTTTGTTACCCGCCCTCAGTCATGAAAATGAAGCTATGATACACGTGTGCATTGGCATCTACGTACTATTGTACAGTATTGGCTTAGTATGGCTACATGGATTGTCTTGTTTCTCTGTTGCATCAGGGTATGAGGGAGATGGCAGTGAGTCAGGAGATGACTGTGATTGGCTAGCAGAGTTTGAGGCACAGCGACCATCTCTACCCAACTTCTGGCTAGTAATGAAGATTGACCATGAAGCAGTTACAACATACTTTCACCATAGGTCAGTGAAACTATTAAAAAAAAAACGGTCTTGGGAGAGTAGGTGGACGAACAAAGTAAGAGAATATTGCCTGTTGTCATTATCAAAGTGAAAGCAATCTTGGTTGGTGGTATTTAGGGGCATTCAACAGGGCCGTATTTAGGTTTTGCGCCGCCTTAGGCAAATAATCTCCTCCCTATATTACATAACAATTACTCTAGTCAATGGCGTTAATTCACTTGAAAGTTGAAAGTATAGGCCTCTGAAACTGCTGACGTTGCACCTTCCTCGCAGCAAAGTAGTCAATATAGTCTCATCGTAATCTATTCTACGAAGTAAGTCTGATTCTATGTACAATACGGAACGTGCGTTAAGCCTAGCTTCTCCCATCGTTGAACTCATTTCTTGCAATAAGTTAATAACGTATTTAATTTTTTTCAATTTGCAGATGTTTGTGCAAATATAGAAAATACATAGTCTTTGAAACATTTAGGAAATGCCGCCCCCCTAAACTTTGCCGCCCTAGCAGCTGTCTTGGTTGGCTAGGCGTAAATACGGCCCTGGTGCTCAACGTCTGGGTTATCATAGTTTTTTTCTATAAAACTGCGATAGGAAAATTCTTTGTTTGAGGTACAATACTTTTCCGTACTGTTTATGAAAATGAGGCCTAAATAAAATTATTTCTTCTAATTTGAGAATAAATTGTCAAAATTATTCAGAATTGATGTTATACGGGAAAAATTTAACGTTAATTATGATGTTTGTTCAGAACGTTGGATTGTGAAGAGGAGTCTGCCATGTACCGAGATGTCCAACGGAAGACTATTGCTCGTATCAAAGATCTGGTAAAGCTGGTTAACCAGACGTTACTCCTGACGAATCTTCACAATACTCGTATGTGTGATCAGCTGCTAGAACCGGAAGCAAGCGAGGATATATGGAAACCACCGCCCCTAGTGCGCCTCAAGTCCAACGATGGTAGGTATCAATGTGACTCTTGATAAATTACCGAGAAATTTTCAAAATTGAAAAAACTGTGTAGGGATATGCATGTATATCTTCCCATCTTTACTAATAATCAGGGGCGTGCGAGCACTCAAATTTCTGAGTTCAAGTTTCGAGTTCGAGTTCAAATTCAGCTGAACTCGAAAATTTCAAGTTTGATTCATTTTGATTATTTTTTTCTTAAGTGAGATTTTTTCCGAAATTCAGGGCCTGAAGTCGCTACTGATATGAAAATCCTTTGACATCCATATTCCCTATCATTAAACATTAGCTGTCAGGCGTCCTAGCAGGATGAGGGTTGCGGGGTGCGAGGCAGGGTACTGGCGGGTCGAATCACTCGAGCACTTGCCGAAACACTTGTTAATAGCAAGGGGGGTGGGCGAGTTATTTGTACTTGAGACATACAACAAAAGACCTATCGATGCAGGCCATGTCAAGATATGCTCTTGTCTTTTGAAAAGTTAACTACGTTTCGTGTTGCTGTTGAAAAAAAACGACTTACCAGATAATGTATTTGAGTCTTGAGACCACATCTTTATTACTCAATTAAAATTATTTTATTGACGGAGAGAATATTATTCCAACTGGGCGCAAGTAGTTCATCAACTGTAAATCAATCTTCTCACACGGTCACAAACTCGGTCATATATTATGTTACCTCACCTCCGCTCTTTCCTCCTATAAATTGGTACGTAATTTATGAAAGTAGTGATAGTGTGCTGTATTTGTTTTTATCCCAATAGAGTTGAGTGCTGTACCATTTTGTTGGCTATAAATAGATGGTGCTGACGAGGGGGGGCAGTCGAGCTACCTGGAAGCCACTATGAAGTTCATGCCAGGATGGTTTGCATGCAGCGTGGTTTGGGAGACGCATCTTGTGCTACATCCGCGTCTCAAGAGTGGCCCCGGCTTCTCAAGAGGCTTACAAGCACTGCGAGCTGTTCTCAATCGGTTCTCGGTTAACAACCGGGCCAATATGTTTGTCTATCAGGATAACGCTGGCAATGTTTTCTATCTCAGGTAAGTTATTACTCTAGTATTACTGTTTATGAAAATAATATGTTCAGTATTTTGAATCATCTATTTAAAAGTTTTTATCATCATACACTCACTCTTCATGACTGGCAACAATTACATGGTTTGAATAAACCCTTCAAGTTCAATGGTTCTTGAGTTGTCCAGTTATTTTTTCAGTGCAAATTTATCCTGCAATAAAGTTGAGTGCTCATGGGAGTTGAATTGGTGATGTATCAGATTTTTGGAATCAATTTTGAATGATACCAGAAATCAAAATTCTTATTTCATAGAAGCCCACCTGTCAAACTATGTAGGCCTAGCTACCCACTAAACTCCAGCAGTCTTGTATTTTTCACAGATTAAAACATGTACTTTTTAGCTGTAAACGTTTGAAATAAGAGATAACTTGAAAGATTGGATGTCTTGTGTAGATATTCAAAAAGTTGTATTTCTTGTAAATAAACTGATATTTCTATCTATGGGCTCTCCACTATGAGTAGGCCTTTCTCTACTCATAAATCTCGGTAAGCTGCTGTTCTTAGATCTCTCCCTTTCACCCAATTCTGATATTGATACAAGTACAGTAGTAATTCATTAAAGTTTGATCTTATAATGAAACTCATTATGTGGTTTATCACATTTAGTGTGTCTTTGGTGTTGGTCAAACTCTGCCTTTGGCCAACTTATTCAGATCATTGAAATGTAATATGTATGCTCTCTGTGATTCTACCATGACTATTACATAAGCCTACTGGATATGGTTTCTCATCAGATTGCACGAGAATGTTCGCAAGAATGTTTCTGGTCGTTCAGACAATGAAGATAATTCACCAACATCTGTGTCACGTAGTTCTTCGGTAGCTTCATTGAACGCTCGTCGCATGACAACTCCTGATGACTTTTCAATCTCCGGTGATCTCCGACCTCGCCTCCGATCTTTTGGAGAAAAAGACTCTCCGATTTCTCGTCCCGAAGAAACTGTTGTTCTCAAAGTCCACGGTATTACACCAGCTGGTGCCGAAGTCAAAGAGGAATTAGTTCAAGTGTTACAGAATCGACTTGATGATGCCGTCTTAGAAGTGTTATCAGTGATGTTAGCACGTAATCCAATGTGCAAGCTAACATCTGATGATGTGCAGTTCATACAAAAACCAGGACGAAAACCCGAGAATGTCATACGATTCTCCATTCAGCCTCATGCATTACCCCATATTCAAGCCTTAACCTTCTATCTTCGACAAAATCTTCTTCAATTCTTGCACATTCCTAAATACACAGACACGCGCACAGATTACCATTTCCAGGACAACTCTGAGCTGGAATCGTCCGGTAAGCGTGTTTCGGAAAGTGATCTTTTCCTGTACAATCAAAGCCCTTCTTCGGGGAATAAAGGTATGGCTTGTCTAGCACTAGCCTTAGTGACGCCATTAGGTCACCTCATTACGTATGACGGCTATCCTAAACCAGCGATAGACGCATACAACATTCCTCTATCAAAAGACCAGTTTGAAGAGCTTACATCAACCAGCATGGTTTCCGAGTCTACTGATAGTCCGATTATTGAGTTTCGAATCTGGAAACAAGGCCGCGTCAATTTAGAATCCTTGACTCAGAAACTGAGACATGCTATTTGTCATGCACTTTGGGATTTGCTGACAGAGTTTCGTTTATTGACTGCTCCATTGCCCGACACACATGTAACGCCAACAAAAAGAATGAGAAGACGACCAACGGGTGACAGTATCGACAATCAACAACGAGGCCAACAATTGAGTGGTGTCTACCATGATGTCATGAGGTCTTGGCTTGACTTTGCCATTGAATTATCAGTACCTGCTGTCAAGAAACACTCAGTTGTATTACCTAAAAGACATTCATTATCTGCAATGGTGAGGGAGTTACAGAATCTTGTGACTTTGAATGCGTCTGATACGAATGTGTGGGTTTTTTGTTCGAATAAACATGGATTTGTATCTTGGAATCCGACCGAGTTTTTGCCTCACTTGGAGGAAGGTATTACTTGTTTAATGATTGGACGTAACCTCAAGCAATGGCAGGCGTGCATCACGGATAGAGAATGTTACGAACCGGATTTGTTGCATCCAAAAGGTAGGATTGCATTCTTCATAGCTTCTAGGCATAATAATTCTAAATAATAATAATAATAATTCTAGTTTATTGCATAGACCCTATGAAAGTGTTTTTTGTTTTCATTCAACATGTTATTTTGTTAAAAAATGATTGTTTTGAAGCAATATTATTCATGTATATTTTTTTTCATTTTTCTTTGACAAATTAGAAAAGACCTATTACCTATTAGTATTTATTCAATGCATTTTTTCTTTTGTTTTTCCAAGTTCAAAATTCCAATGAAACATGGGTGATGAGAAAAAACCCGACTATGCTAGGTTTTAAAAAAAGAACGGTTTTTCCCAACTCTGATTTAGCTGTAGTCAAGTTAGTGACATAACTTTTCAAGTCCCTGTTTATCTACCTGTTGATTGTGATGAGTCTAGAATAGAAATCAATTCCAAGCATTAGTTTGTCTGATGATATTTTCTTTTGTAGCTCAGAAAGGGTTTCACAAGTTCACCCCATTGCTAGAAAGTGGTGTAGATGGAATCGTGACTCGTTTTGTCCCTCGGCAGAGGTTACTATTGGCCGTTCTTACCAACCATCAAATGTCTGTGTACACTTACAACTGGTCCAAGGACCGCGTCGAGAATCTGAGTAAACAGGTGTTGACACTAGGACATTGGCTGTCGACGAGAGCGCAACTGCTTTCCAATATCGTCACGCAGAAAATGGGATTATTTCACACAAGAAGAGAACTGACCTCAGCTCAGGTAAGAACACGATAGAATGTGTTCCTACTTAAGTGTACAGTGAAATCTTGATCTATCGTTCCCGAATCGATCGTTTTCCCGCATCTATCGTTTGTTTTATGTGGTCTCAATCAAACCGCCATATAGACAATGTTAAATTTTCCCGCATTCATCGTTTTCCCGCTTCTATCGCTTGTTATTTTTGGTCCCTCGCCACTTAAAACCTCGAACGATCGTTTTGAAATGGAGAAAAATTGATAACAATATACAAGACTTATCACCGTAGCACACTTCCAGACGAGCATTGTTGATTGATGATAAACAGATGTGTCAACGTGTTCGTCTTGTTATTCAGTGTAACATAAGACTTTAAAATCCACTCTGAACTCCTGTGCATTAACACTGACAGCTGGTAGTCTTAAATAGCAATCAGTGACCTTGCCTTAAAAACAGCAGCCATGTGGCTTACACAGGGAGAGAGACGGAGAGAGGAAATGTTGTACCAAACGCGCAACCAATTCGCGCAGCAGCGCATTGACGACTGTTCGGTCAGAATAAGATTGAATACAAAAAGCATGTTACAGGTATAAAATAAAATGGAAATAACCGTATTATACAATAAACATTATGAATTTGACAAAGTTTAGATCAAATTAACATAGAATTACATGTAACGTTACATCGCATCTATCGTTTATTTTGTCAAAACATGAAAGTTTGAAGGTTGCATCGTTTTCGTACAAAAATGGTACTTAGGCATTCCAAAATTAGGTAGAGCGGTGTCGAATCTTGCAACAATGCGCCAACCACTAATATTTCTATAGGGCATATGGCGAAAAAAATTCAGTCTGTTTTTTATTGTTTGAATGTGTATTGTCTGACAAAACTATACAAAATATGTACAGTAGTATTATATATTAAAAAGTGGTACCTTGCCGTCACCGTGGCTCAGTCAGCTAACGTGCACTCCATTATAAACTGAAGTCACGTTGGGCGTGGGTGGCACTGGCTATGAGGAAGGACCTAGGCCTATGCTGTCTTTGCATAGTCTTATACTCTTTTATCATACTCCATGTAAAACAGCATTTGGTAGTCCTATTTGTGATGAGTTGTACTTCGTGCTTAAAACAATCATACATCTGTTGTTTGTGTTGGACAGAACGTAAATGTGGTGACTTCTGACGTCGATCAGCTGTTGAAATTTGCTCCCGGAGGCCTGAAAGAGCGAAAAGTATTCCCGGAACATAAGGATATTTTCCGAGATAGTAAACCAAGCCGTGCCATATTGCATCAGTGTCAGCAAGATCAAGTTATCTGTCATTCTCTCCAGATGATGGACCTCAGAGCAAACCTCATTTACAAAGGTATTTAATATTTATCACTTGACATTATAAAATCACAAATACTTCATTTCTGTGAACATAGTAATAGAATTATTTCAAAGCATTCTTGATAAGAATTGTGAAATACAGTTTCATAGTGTTCTTGTTGAAAGATAATATTTTATTATAAATCAACATAGATCTACTTTGCCTTCAGTTAATAATTTTATATTCTCTGCGTAATTAAGTAAATTCTAGCAAATCACTGGGATGTAACTGTAAATAAAAAATAAAATTAGATAGTCAATTTAATAGTCATTAACACAATTGTATACGCATATTACAAATAATTGTTGCTTTTCTCTGTATTTTCCTTGTAGACAATCGTAAGAAGCTATACGTGATGTGGCAAACCCGCGGTGCAACCCCGAACATTCCGCTGGCCGAAGATATGATCATATTATTCCGGCAGCATGCACGTAGCATACATTACTGCCTCACTCCTCTTCTCTTCTTGCCACGGTATGCTGGTAACTCTTATCACTTTTACTTCATCACATGTTGCCTAGTAAAGGTTCATAATTTCCAATTAGAATTGATACCACAAACTTATTCCTGTGCTGTCAACTTGACAGTGTAGCCTACTCTTTATTATTGTAAGTAAAATACTCTAATGTGGATATAAAATAAAGAGTTAGGGAAGGAGATTAGAGCCCATATTCAATTCTCTTTGCTTGTTTCTGAAGGTTAGTGGTATTGTTCAACATCTAATCTTTGTATCCCTTGAGTCGCCACACATCCAAATCCTCTCATCCACGGTTTTTGTGCTAACATTTCAAATGAGTTGATTGCTCCTCACAGTGACGTATTCACAGTCAACAGCCGAGAGTGAGAGAGAGCGCAATAGAAATCAGATTTCCGTTTTCTTTTACTACGTTATTGATAAGTCTAACTACACAAATTATTCTCATAACATACCTCAGAAAGTTCTCAATTAGTCGTACATACATATTAAAAGTTGCATTACAGAATTTCCGGAGACGTCTGTCGTCTAATTCCCGCTGCAGTTGGCCTATAAACTTTGAAGTTCTTCTCTAACTTGTTATTCTATAGTATTGGTAACAACAATTCATTTTTTTTAAAGATTATTGAAATTTGTATCATTTTGACAACTTGTCAATAGCACATTGTTACATTCATTACCGTAAAAAGTAGTTGTAGTTGTGTTCTAAAATGTGTTTGTCATGACTAATTGAGAACTTTCTGAATCCAACCAGACTCAGTTAAGATAGAACTTGGAAATACATATGGAATTTTATTTTTAATTAAAACACAATTCCATACCTGTATGTTATGAGAATAATTTGTGTAGTTAGACTTCTCAATAACGTAGTAAAAGAAAACGGAAATACTCGTGTGGGTTGATTGAAGCATCAGTCTTTTATATCTAAACAGTGAAACCACTATGGATCGTTCCCGGATCCGTCGTTTTTCTGCTCGTATTATTCATTTTTTTCTCAGTCCACTCCCATATAATCAATGATCAATGTTAAATATCCCTGGATGAATGGTTTTCCTACATGGATGCATTTTCCTGGTCCCTTGAAAAACAATAGCTAGAGGTTTTGCTATACTGTACTAGTATTTCTGTTGAATGTTTCTTTGATGTTTAGGTGGAGAGTAAGATCAGCCGCCACCAGAGACCATACATTGCGCCACCAAACATCTCCGGCTCACGGCAGCACACCGGCGGATAAGTGGCACCAGCTGTTGTGTACTAACTTCATCTCAGAGTACAAACAATACTTACAGACACTTGGCTTCATTCCTATACAAGCTGGGTGAGTTTTAATTTGAAGTAGGATTCATATTGCCACAACACAAACAATTTTCAGGTAGCTTTGCGAAAGCGATTGCTTTCAGCTTACAACGTTAGAATTCAACCAATCAGTGAAAGCCGAATCACAAAAGTTTATGTTATCTCAGCATTTTCGCTGCCGCATAGCGATTTTGCTAGATGTTGTGAGGATGCTGCAGGTTCGGGGTAAAAAAAATGAATTTACGTTCACATTGAGCGAATTATTCGTATGAAGAAATTGCATCTTGCAGCAAAAAAATAGAAACCTCATTGATTTACCATCACATTGCCAAATGAAACCACAACATTGCTACACAAACCCTCGTTAATTCAAATTCCAAGGGACCACAATTATTGAAATTAAAATTAAAAAACTTTGAATAGAAAAAATGTTTTTTATATGTTGTATTGTTCAGTTTGTTTAGTACTAAAGTATATGTGTATGGCGCTTGTGTTTTGCTCCTCCTTCCCTTCTATCTCTCTCTCTCTTTGCTGCCCATTTGGCCATTTGTGATCTAGTAAAGTTGGAGTAGTTCGAAATAGCTCACTCCAGGTTGGAAGAATGTTATATTTTATCGGAGTATGTGAAACTGAAACACATATCTTGAAAAAAGTCACATTACATGGAATGAAATTCAAAACTACACAAATTGACCATAAATAAAATCTTTGCTATTCAGTAGGGTTGCCGTTTTGATGTAATTTTGATGTAACATTGATATTTCAGATAAGATTTGATAATCAACTTGAAATTATTGACAGTCAAATAGGTATATCGATGCCCAATAGTCCCACCTAAATTCAGTGAATTAACACTTGGGGCGAATAAAATTATTATAGTACTGAAAAACTTGTAAACAATTGATTCGTGTAATGAATTACCATTTACCAATGATATCTTGAAATGTATTAAATAATTTGAAACAAAGAAGCAACTTGTGTTGTTTACCATGTTCAGCTGTTTGCAGGATTCAGTTTTCACATTTCCCTCCTCAAGGAGCCTACATTTGTCATGTGTGTTTTCATTGACAAGCAGTTCACCTTGTACACCAGTCCTGCTTGAGCTCTTGGATAGGGGAGGGGAAAGCAAATGCTGGATGCTATATGCACTTATCAAGTTGTCAGAATTGACCCTTGTGTATGGAAAAATAACAAAATCGCTGTAACATTCATTATTTATTCATATAATGACCCGACAGTCAAGTATTAGCTGATGTTACATACAAGTACTGGTATAGAAAAATGAAAAGTATTTAAACTACACAGCGTTTGTACTCGCGTTTGTACAGCGTTACACGCGTATTGTATAGATCCATATTGACCGATTACGTATTCAATATTGATTGGTGCGCCAAATTACAACGCAGCACACAAAAGTCACCAGGAATACGAAGTAGGTGAAACTAGAACTAGAAAACACAGCCATCCGATTGCCACTTCCACTGTTCAGCTCGAGGATCTCATTATATTAACACTTTCAACTGATTGAGCTCCATGCTCCAAGGCGGGTCATTTCTTTTCAACACACACTACACGTGCAGTGACAAGGGTGCATTTTCATCAGGGGGAGTGTTAACCCATCAAGTAGAGCACTCTCCCTCCATACTCTTTCATTAGATACATTTGCGAGGCATTTGAAATATTTGTGGCAGTTGAAAATAGATTGCCCAAGTATCAATTCTATTGATTATATTGATACATCGATACTAAAATCATAATTAATTATTAAACACATTGAAACAATATGGAACTATATCAAATATTATAAATCAAAATTTAATGAATATATATCGAATATCAACTGACAACCATACTATTTACCATTTACATTATTCATGACAATACCAATTGAAAAAATGATTATTGTAGAAAAAAAGGCTAAAAAAACCTAGAAAGTAAAAAGGTTACAGTACCAAAAATGTTATAAGAAGAAAAAAATGGTGGTATCATAATATTCAGTATTTACGTATCCAAGGTGTAATAATATACAAGCATAAATGTGTTAGACTTTCCTCTCCTCAACTTTATTACTTCACAAAAGCTTTGACCTGCCATTTGCATCTATTATGTGTATTTTTCTAGTAAAAGAGAACAAAGAAAAAGAACCACTGTCCTGACAGAAAGAGAGAGAGAGAGAGAGAGAGAGAGAGAGAGAGAGAGAGAGAGAGAGAGAGAGAGAGAGAGAGAGATTGAAAGAAAGTATGTGAGTGCAAGTATGAGTGGGAGTGAGTTAGTGAGAGTGAGAGAGTAAGAGAAAAAAGAGAGTGAGAGAGAGAAAAAGAGATGGTGAGTGAGGTGAGAGAAAAAGAGAGAGAGTGAGAGAAAAAGAGAACTGAGAGAAAAAGAGCAAGTGAGAAGAGAGAGAGAGAGAGAGAGAGAGAGAGAGAGAGAGAGAGAGAGAGAGAGAGAGAGAGAGAGAGAGAGAGAGAGAGAGAGAGAGAGAGAGAGAGGTAGCTAGCAGTCAAGCTCACTTCTGCATGGCAGCTGTGTCATGTGTCCATAACCTTGGCTGTGTCGGTTGAAATTGAAATTAATAAATCTCAATTCAGAATAATTAGAATTAACACAGTGAAACCTCTTTGCATCGTTCCCGGATCCATCGTTTTCCTGCTTCTATCACGATGGGTTAACAATTCCTGAAACTCCGGTGTACACTTGCCATGAAATCTCTTTGGAATCCCTGAAATCTCTTGACAAACCTGAAATCTCTTGAAATCTTTTGAAATCTCTTGAAATCTTTTGAAATCTCTTGCAGTCCATGAAATCTCTTGAAATCCCTAAAATCTTGAAATCTAAAATCAGGTATACACCAAATTTGCGAGCTGTTAACCTCTCATTCTATCATTCATTTTTTCTCACACCACTCCCATATAATCAATCTTACATTTAACTGGATGGATTGTTTTTCTGCATGGATGGACCTATTTTCCTGGTCCCTTAAAAAACGATGGATAGAGGTTTCACTGTATTATATATATATATATCTCTTTCCCAGATAACCAATTAAATTGGGCCAGGGGGTGTTTCCACCGATTCATCTAGGGCAAGCTTCATCTCTCCATCGGTTCCTGCCAGTTCCGACCTCTTCCTCTTCTTCTTCACCACTACTTTCCTCTGCTTCTTCTTCTCTTCCTACGAGTTCCTTCCACCGTTCCCTATCCTCCCACCATCTCTCATCTCTCACTACCTCCCATTTTTCTCCTCGATTGACTACACCGCATTCTACTCCCTCCTGCCACCTTTCTCTCGGCCTTCCAACTCTTCTCTTAGCTCCATCTTTTTCCGCTAACTCGAACTCGGAATTCTTCCCTTATCCATTCGCCGCATATGTCCATACCACCTGAGTCTCTCTCTCTCCATTTTGAATGCTAACATCAAAATAAACTACATTGAAATCACCAGTGGCTGGAATCAGTTCTACACTTCAAATTAGCACGGAATTCAAATTGACCCAGCTACTGACCATAGGCACATTCAACATTGAACATTATTGAATATTTGAAATAATGTATGGAAATGAATTTAATATTATTTATTCAGTTATAAAACGAATAAAGTGAGACCTTCAGTTGAAAATAACCAAGTAACATTGTGTTGTGACATGAATATTAAAAAATCTTCTCTTGCATATCTTGCCTATCCTTCATCTTTAGCTTGAATCAATTTATATTTCCACTTAGCCACAGTGATATTAGACTCAAATGTGCTACAGTACTTCCAAAAAGATAATTTTCAGCCATCCAGGACCCCTATTCCTGAGATAAATGAGATGTGGGAAAAATAAAAGTGAGTGAGAAAACGATTATCTCACTTAAAATGGCCGATTGGTAATGGTAAATCGGCCATTTTAAGTAAGATAATCGTTTTCTCACTCACTTTTATTTTTCTCACATCTCATTTATCTTAGGAATAGGGGTCCAGATACATCTTGCATCTTAGTTTTGAGAGGCATGTAGGTATAGAGATGCGATTTAGCAGTAAGTATTTTAACTTTTTGTCAATGATTGGATTGATCTTTAAGACAGGAACTCCTGTAATTTTGTCGTTCTCGTCTGCTTGTTCGTAGGCCAAAGGGAGACGGACAACTCGACCCTAACATTATCAGCAATAACTATGTGTGCTACCTACAAAAGAGTCTACTTGGTGGTATACTACTGCTGGAAGTAGCTATGAGTGAACCATTCTTCAGCACCAAGCTGCATGCACTTGAGTGTTCAAGGCTTCAGAGTAAAACATCCAGTACACTACTTTTATCTCAGGTATCTATGTATTTATTTTACAATGTAACTAAAAAACAGAGACTGAGACTCTGCTTGATAGGGAC
Organism: Brachyptera risi; assembly: GCA_964007535.1. Lineage (NCBI taxonomy): Eukaryota > Metazoa > Arthropoda > Insecta > Plecoptera > Taeniopterygidae > Brachyptera > Brachyptera risi. The sequence continues at coordinate 64,310,494 of OZ023327.1, read as the reverse complement.
TGAGATGTATGAAGGCAGAGTTGGGTAGGTCCGTAACGAGTGGAACTCATTCCTTTTTTGGGAACTTTTAAAGAAACGAGTTCGTTTTTATAACAAGGAATTTTGTTAGGAACTTCGTTACTATTTTTGTGGAACGGTCAGAACGAATTCGCGTTCCTTTTGAAAGTTCTTTTCAACATCACTGTACTTGTTGAAGTTATTTTTACATTATTCGTAATTGTTATCAATTGCTATTCCTGGTTAATTAGTTGTCAACAAACCCAAGTCGTGAGTCCAACTACCTTCAGGTACGCTTTATACTTTCGACAATTCACCATTATTACTAACGCTTCGGTGTCCCATCGACCCAATATACACCACCGAATTGAAAGTACCTACGGTAACTAGTCGTCTACCTCACCCCGCCATGGCAGGCGTCGACCAGTCCCTTCAGCAACTAGCATTCCCAAGGTTTGACGTCATAGTGACACCACCCGGAAAGAATAACATCAAAAACCAATTACGAGATGACCTAGGATATTTGTTGTATATCTATTTTACATCATGCGCAAGCCCTATACCATACTGGAAGCATCATACTAGCCATTTTCTTTGAAGAATCGTAGAAAAATATGTGTGTTACTTAATTCAATGAACATTAAACAATATGAAATACAATTCGACTGCTTACAATATTCTTTCAATTTTCTAAACACCAAGAAAAAAAAAAAAAAAATTTTCCGCATCAAGAACTTTTAAAGAAACTTTGACATATTTTGGAAACTTACAAGTTCCTTTTTTATCTGAGGAACTAGGAACTTGACACAGTTCCTTTTATAGGCAAGGAACTGTACTTTTATTTAGTCCCTTCATTTTAGGAACTTACCCAACTCTGTATAAATGTCTTGGTCGTGGTTATGGTTATAAAATAATCTTTATAAAGGTCCCTGTTACGGTTATGAGATTGAAAAATGTAGAATTTCAGTTGCGGCTAGGGTCTTAAGCTAGATATCTTCAAGGTCCCAATTACGATTAAGTGGTTTAAAATTATCAAGTCCCTGGATGAAGTCATTCATTGTCTTGCGCTGGGCCTATTTTCTTGAAGTTATAAAGGTTCCTGATGGTTGATGGCTTTCTAGTTTTCAGATTCCAGATCATGATAAAACTTACCCCTAATACTGTAGTTGGTAACTTTCTTCTCTGTTTAGTAAGAATGGTTGCTGCATTGCTGGACAATGACAAAATATAAAAAAATTGTAAATCATGTTATGTTCTTTATGAAGTTCACCCCATTCATAAGTGTGGACTAGGTAGAGGGAGGTTAAGTAGTCAGGGGTGAATTGAGAAAAGATGTGTTGCAGGTGTTGGCTTTCTTTTTACACTCCTACCCATGTATGTGTGCACGAGAGAGGAAGGTCCCGATCAACTGTCTGTTTCATACCGCATCTCTTTCACACGGGTGGTTCGTGCCTTCATCTTTCACGTCAACAAAGCAAAGTCTCCCACACTAAAAGCAAAAGCACGTCAAAATGCATCCTGTAAAATATTATGGCCATTTTATGCACTAAAACTCTCAGGCAATTTACGGTTGCGGTCACATAAAGTGGTCGATTAAGCTACATTAAAATACATCCTGCTTATGTATAAAGTTTATACGTACTATAAATATAACATATGTGTGTTTCTACTGCACTGTTACTTTTAGCATAACATTGTTGTTTATATAATGTTCTGTAAATCTCCAGTTAGTAGCTACTTGTTTATGTGCTATAGAACTGACATCACTATTATTATTATTATTATTATTAATAGATGTTTATTATATGGTAATATAGCAGAGAACTCTTCTAGTTTCTGTGTACACTTGCAGTCACATAAAAGGGTTTTTCCAAAAATTGAAATAAAAATGTGCCCATTTAACTGCAAATTCTTTTATAAACTGAATGCGTGCAGTTTGTATGCACATTGTCTTCTAGTTTTAGTGCATTCAATATCAGTATATATTCTCAGGATGCATTTGAATCTAGCTCTATCGACCATTTTATGTGACTGTAACCGTACATCTACTATTTATTGACGTTCGTGTAAAAACTATGTTTCCGTCTTCACAGTTCACCCTGAGCTTCGTCGACGAGTGTGACAGAGTGAAAGTGTTACTTCACTTGCACTCGTTCACGTATGACTATCACTTGCGCAGCGTGCAAGCATACTTGTCAGGACAGTCTCTCGCCATCTTGCGTCAAGGATTCCACCTGACGCATTTCCTTGAAGACTTCCTCAAGTATTACAACAAGGCACCAAACTTTGCACGCAATCTGGTACATGCTGGTGAGTACTGAGTAGATTAAGTATTTCCAGAGATGTGTTCCTTTGAATGCTCACAAGTAATAATTTCATAAAGTATTACGTGAAAAATTGTTCCTTAAATCAGTAACTTATGATTATTGATTATTCAGAATACATTACAGTAGACCAGGGCTTCCTAACTGGCAGGCCAACTCCGGCCCGCAGGACCTTTTCAAATGACCCGCAGTATGATCTTATGAACCAACTTGAAATCATTGCAATTTAGCATAACATTCTGTGTACAGGTAGTCAAATTGAGTATATATTTGGCAAGAGCTGAACTGATGTCATAAGCCAAACGGTAAGGGCGGTGTTTAAACTGATATTATACTTGATAATTCCCAACATAATATTCGGATATACGACTGCACTTCAGCTCTGCCCCACCGCTTGGCTGGTGAAAACAGGCGTACTCATTTGGCAATCTTGTGAGTTTCCCCGCTTGCGCCATGTCAGTTGTATCAGACCTAAATGAAGACATGAAGACGAGAAGTGCAATTTTAGAAATTGAATTTTGATTTAAAAATGAATGTTCAGTTGTAAAAATTTTAAATATGTGTGTATTAGAAATATGTTGTTAATACACAGGCAAACCATATTGAAAGCAAGTGAAAAATATATAAAATTGTAGTACATTTAACTGGCCCACGCAATTACGATGCGTAGTACACACTCAAATGTTGAAATAACGCTGTTCGTAGCTTCCCATGTGTTCCCTGTATCTAGTCACTTGATAAGTTGATGGCTAGTGCCGAACGTAACTGAAGTGGCCAAGGAGCACCAGATAGATACTCTGTCAATAGACCGCGCAATATACGGGCGTGTACCAACAATTTTACTAAATGCTTTGGGCTTTGAGAAATCGCTAACAAAACATATATGGCTCGAAGATTGGACATTGGGACGAGGGAAAACTGAAATTGACTTCAAAACAAAAAAGTTTCCAATCTTGGAAAGAAAGTGTTGTTCTTGGTACCATACATTTCATTTTTCAAACTTCCATTTTCAATGTTATAAAGGTGGTATAGTGCTGTGGGGCCATCTACCAGTTACTCGCAACTTGCAAACGACAACGATGGTTCTCTGTTTGGAACAGACGAGGTGTAAATGTCATCCCGCAAGATGAAAAAATACTGAACACTGCCTATTTTTGTACTTGTCGGTAGCAACACTTTGAATTCAATAATAATTTTGAACCATCCGTATTACGAATTATTGAAATATTTAATATTGTATTCCGTAAATCCTGAACAGGGAATATTATACATTCGGGAAAGATCGTAAAATAGTCCATCTCATTTGTAATTTGGACCGGGAAGTACGGATTGTGCGATCATGTCGAATAGGAGTATGAGTGATCTAAAATTATGAACTTTCAAATGAACGTTTTATTTCGTTAAAGATCACCAAAAAATTGAACGTGAATAAAGTTCAACATCATCGAATGTAAATGTTCCAACATGTTTTCTATGTACTCTCAGCATTGGAAAGTCACCAATTAAACATACATAGACCTTCGATGAGAATTTGGGAAGAAGAAAAAACTGAAATCAAAGTTGAAAACAAATACAAAATGTTATCTTGGGGAGATATTGTTATTGGTACAGTAGGTTATTTCTTATTTTATTCTTTCAACTTTTATTTTCAATGCTATAAATTAATAATGGTGGTGTACTGCCCTAGTGCCAACTACCAGCTGCTTGCAATTTGCAAGTTCTAACTGTGGTTCTTTGTTTGGAACAGACGTGACGTAAATGGCGAAGATAAAAAGAACACAAATTGGAAACGCTGCATTTATTATGTATATGACGGAAGAAACACTGCAAATTAAACAATGATTTTCCAGTTATAAATTAGCGATTGGGAATAAAATGAGTTTGAGTTACGAATTATCAAAATATCCAACATCGTATTTCCTATATTCGGAATCAGGAACCAAGTTTGCTTTGAGTTGTGACAAATTTCGATAAACCAAGTACGAAATAACGAGGGTTTACGTTATAGACCTATATCATCTGTTGTATATCCTTAGTATTCCAAATTTTCATTCAGGTCAATTGAGTCTACTCATGTTCGTTTACAGTATTAACTTATTATATTTGGAATATAGGCGTACAATTTTTGCTAGGTGCCATCTTGATCTTATGTACAGAATATTGAGTATATTGATTACGTTCGGCACTAGCTTATCACCTGACGAGATACAGGCAACACGCGGGAGGCTATGAACACTGAACAGCGTTATTTTGACAATTGAGAGTTTCTACCTGTACTGCACTGTAATTTGTTTCAATTTTTCAATTTCTTTTTTTCTAAACACAAATTTCAATATTTGAAATGTATTTTTATACTCCCCCGAGTTTCAAATTAAAAAGGTTTTAGTTCACCTCATTTCAGCTTGACCTTCGTTTCGGTCTATTTTTTGAGATACGTTATTTTTGTGTATTTTACTAAAAATGCTATACAAAATGCTCATAATCAAATAATGAAAGCTGAAAAGTCCAAAACAGATTGCTTATAGTATCACGTACCTCCAGTTATCACATTATCACTCCAACCACCTAGCAGGCCTTCTTTATAAAACTTGAGCTTTTATTGCAGATGTAATGGTTGTAAGCCAAGTAGCAACGTCTTGTAAACAGCTCTACAACTATCTATTGAGCCACGAGAAGGTTTACAACATGGAAGTGTTTCGTATGGTTCCATCTGCAAGCTTCACTACAGCTGTACGTATATAATAAATGTTGAAAATTGTGATCAAACATTGAAGTTAGTTTAAACAAATGAAATATTTTGTCAAGAGTTTTTAAATATTTACGGATATAAAAATATGTGCTAGATTACAACTTCCAATAACGTAACCATATTGAAATATTTCAAGAACGTAATTGATAATTTAATCGTAATGACATGGAGATCAACCAACTTTCAGTTCTTGTCTAGGGTGTAGTGCAGAAAAACCTCAATGCATTGTTCCTGGATCTATCGACTTCCTATTTGAGCTATCCTGCTAGGGATTACCCATTATTTAGAGCTAGTATATGAGGACAAGGAAGGCAACCTATCACTGAGTTGCCAGTTGACTACACACAACTCGATAGTACTCGGTCAGAATGGTTGTGCAGACCTACTCGCTATTTACTGTCTCGTATTCATTAATGCAAATAAATATCTAGTTTTATCAAGTGGCAGTGGTACCTCTTAGTATCAGTGTCACAATCGGATCAAGACAGGAGTGAGACCACGCACTCCGAACGATATCTTTCAGACATTCTTATAACCACCACTGAGTACGAATGTCGGCATAGCTCAGTGCTACGGCATCTGATCGCTATGTTAGGATCCAAGGTTCGATTCTCACCATGTGCTCCTTTTTTTTAATTTCATATGAATGCTAAATTGGCCAAAGGTCATGGAGTTGGTTGATTTTTTTTTTAGCTACCGATATTGTTCAGCGACCGATATTGGAATTATTCTTTATTACGAATTGATATCACTGAAATGCGGTAAACAACAAATCACTTACTTGAAACACGTCTGACATTGATTCTGGGAGCGTAGCTTACGCGGTTTTATTCCTGTCGTGGCGCGCTCATTCAGTATTTACCTAGCCTCGTATTCTATCATCAATCCCACGCTATCATTCATTTTATACCACCCCACTCCACATAACAATGTTCCAAGGGACCAGGAAAAATAACCCATCCATGCAGGAAAATGATCCATTTTGGGAAATGATCCATGCAGGAATATTTAACATGGGTTATGTGGAGTAGGGTGAGAACAATAATTGGTAGAAGGGGGAAAAACAATGAATCTGGGAACAATGCATCAAGGTTTCATTGTATATGTTTGCTGGATAAATTTAAAAATTAGATCATGCCACTTCAAACCTTGCATAAAAAGTCCCATGAAGAACTTTGGGCTTCTTAATGGTGCCCCATTAAAATGATGCTGAATTTGGGGTATTCACAGTATCATGTAAACTCTACTTTCGTAATTAACTTATCAATTGTAACTAAACATTATTCTGCTTCAGGATAATGAATATGTTTTGGTACAACTGTCACACCTACCACGAGTGACATATCGAGATGCTCATGATATGAAACAGACGGATGATTTCGATGTCACACTTATCGTGTGGCACGATGGCACAGAAACAAACTCTGATTACACACTGTCTCTCAACTACTACATTATTCTCACTAGTCAAAGGGAACTGTTTCCTAAACTGGAGATTGAGCGGAAACTAGGCAAGTATATTGTTTTAATTGTTCAATAATGCTATCAATTATCTATTATAGAAGCTTATAGTGAATGGGTTTGATTTCTGCTGTGTACTAGGTAAATACTAAGATTATTTCTGGCCTCTACTTCTTTCTTTACACTGTTCAAATTCACATATTGAAACTGCTGTTTTTTCTCGTTTTATATCATCTCTGACATTATTTACAGACTCTAAATCTTCTTGCTATGTAATCACCATTTACTACATTGCTAGAGCCCACCATAAAATAGTTGAGAGTATGCATCCGTAGGCTATTTAGCTAGGCTATATAACATGTCAAATTATGTCACTTGACTCTTCAAGCCGGTTTGATATACAGAGTACGTCCAGTCAAAACTTGCCATGCAGCGGTTTGATGCGACATGTACGGCAAGAGTAGCTATTTTGAAAATCAGTCACCATTATTAATGTCGTCCATGTGAGAATGTGAATACTATTTTCACAACATAGTTTAGCAGTTTTGAGACAAGCTCCCTTGATTTTAAGAGCATTTTTGATTAGAAATATCCACCCAAATGAATCGAAGCTAATCTGCTGTCATATAAGTGAAAGAATTAATTGAAACGGCAAATGAACTGAATAATAAAAGACTATCCAAAACTGATATTGCATTCAATGAGATATTATATGAGATGAAGATGAATTATGATAATGAATCATCTGTATCAGGTGACAATATAGATTACTGTATTTAGTTGAAAGTGATTACTCTAATGACAATAATGTCAGTGACAATGGTGATCCATCTGAATACAACCCAGAGCAAATCATCTCAAAATTTGATATGAATTTAATATTTTAATTTATTAAAAATCGATGAAAGTATAATTATCTATATAGGCCTACACTAATTGCCTAGTTGTGTGAAAAAAAGCTTATAGTGAAATTCTTGTTAGTATTCCTTTGCTGCTAAGAGATATGATTGGTTCAATCATTAGAAGTAGAATTTTAATCATTTCGATTCGACATCGAACAGAACTTCTAATTTTTCTGTATTTTCGTTCAATTTTCAATATGGCATATTCAGTATCATTCAAAAATTCTTGTCTGAACGGAAACCCTGTGAATAGAATAGAATTTACTGAAACGTGTAAAATTGACTACCTCTTTGAGGATAGACTTGGAAAAATTAGGTACCGGTCTGAGAGGCTAATATTACCGTAATCTGTCTCTGTAGGAAAGTTCTGTACAGTCTCTACAGCAGAAGTTGAGGAAACCGAATCACCACCTCCAAGCACAGCTGTTGAGATACGCCGTGAATCAGTCAACTACTTGGGCTACTATTCAACACACGAACAACTAATGCAACGAATCATGAACGAACAGAACTTGTTGGCACGTAATTGCATTCATGCCATGGTTACGCAAGGTTCAGTCGACTGTCGAACACATCTACTTTGGAATAAGTTACAATGTGGTGGCATGACCTTCACTGAATTCTGCGAGCTACGTCAGCTTTCCAGAACGGAACCATTGAGTAGTCTGGATAAGAGACTTGCTCCTCTCTTCTGTCAGTCACTCGCTTGGTATCTTGGACTTGTGAAAGTGTTAGCGGTGAAATATCCTGAACATCATCGCCAGCTGCAGTCTGCTGATGGGAATGAAACTTACGTCATTATTCTACATCCACGGTACTTGGATGCATTCATGTTGCTATCCGTGGATCAGCAAGGGTCAAGAGGGGTGAGTAACAATATGCTGTATTCATTTTTCAGGAATACTGACCGTAGCTGTCTCATATCGAAATAAAACATTTTTTGTAACTAACCCTCTGCTCATTGGATTATCTCCATTTATTTGTGTGGTTTTAATTGTGTTTATTGACCTAAAATACAGATTCATAAAAATCACTTATATCATACTTATTTTTGCTCTTTGAAAAACTTGTGATTTAAAGAAGACTTAAGTTGAGATAGTATTAGTAATTTCCTCATCAGAATTCACATTTGAATTTTCTTTTCATGTGAAATCATTCACATAAGTGGCATGTATGCTTGTCAAGCCCCAAGACTGATAGCCACTTTTTTCAAAAGTATTCAATGCATTAGGTAGGCCTATTTCATCTAATGAAAATTGTGTTGTGGAAAGTTTGGAAAAAGTCATGAACAATTTTTTTTTCTCAAAATTTGGAAAAATATGATTTTTTTTTTTTTTCGTTCGTTCATATGATTGGGCCTATAATTTTAATTCAATAATGTAATTTAATTGAAAATTTTATGATTTCAATTTGTCAGTTCCATCATTTCAATGTTGATATTTTCAGTGATTGAATAGAGTAGCACTTTATATTATATTTTGCCAAAAATTGATTCATTTTTTTAAATTCATATATTTTCGATTTGTCTCTCAGCTTATATCTAATTGCTCCAAGCTTAAAGAATAATGTTTTTCCACGTGTTCACCACTGTACGTTTGTTGGTTTCATTCATACTGGTGGTAGATAATCTGATAGTTCTCAAGTTATTGTGCCACTAATATTCAAGTCAATTCCAGGATTTGTCCATCATTCATCGCAAGAGCCTTGCTGGTGTGGAACCAACGAGAGAGCAACGAGAGTTTAGTCAAGCTGACATACAAACTTTGATCGAAGGATTCGTAAACACATGCTGTTTTCATTTATTCATGGGTCTCTCATAATATCCTATTTTACTACGTTACATCGAAGCAATTTCATAGTTTTTCATAGATATGTCACCCTATTGCACCTATTGTGTTATATAGAACCTTTGTAGAAACAAAGTATAACTATATTAGTGTTGAATGCTGAGCTAACAATCAAATCCCAACGTACCTACTTTAGTCATTGTACGGTATTAATCCGTTTTTTCAACAAATGGGTAGGCTGGCTTGTTTGGTCCACCATATTGCACCGTACTAGTACTACAACTCGCTATTCCAAAAATCTAGGTCTAGATCCGCAACAACATTAAGTAGGTTAAAGAAAATCTAGAAATAAACCTGCTGTAAGATTGTGGTTTTAGCCCCAATATCAATTGAATCATTTAGATATTCATCTTGAATTCTTATATTTCTAATTCATGTTTATTAATTTTGATAGGATTATTATTTCACAAAAATGTAGTCATGTCTTTTAATATGTACGATTACTAATCAGGACACATTAGAATTTTTAATTTCACAGCTATTGTCAATGTTAGTTGAAGAGTTATGCTTTTTATTTGGTCTCTTTACATTTATAATATTCGACATAACTGGTATTTTGCAAAACAATTTCTAGGCATTCTTGCGATATACGATAAACATGAACATGAACTGTAGGTTGTCGTGAGTTATTTGGTAATTGTTTTAACTAGAATGCTGTGGTATTCTTTAGAGTACTTTTAGAGGAGTAGTTTTTAGATGCGTTTCAATAATTTTCTTAGTTAGAAACTGTAGTTTCTTAGCTGTTGTAAGCCTATCATGTAACTTGATGATTTTTGCTAGGCGTAAGTTTAGATTTTTCAAGAGTATAAAAACCGGTGCAAACATTTAAAAAGTGGGCATTTGTTTGATAAGTTCTTATTACCGTTTCATGCTGAATATTATCCAATTCCAAATATAAGCCGACATCCAAACTTTTTCAGGTTTGGGAAAGAAAAAATGATTTCTAGGAAAATTGCAGTCACGAAAAATGAACAGTATTTTATGACGCAATATTATTGTAGTTGAAAAAATGAATAAGGTACCGAATACTTCTCAATGGCTTTTGACTTGAATTACTACTTGAAAATTTAATTTTTTTACGCATGATTCCAATTAAAGTTTTTTATTTTTTGTTTGCCGAGGTTCGTATATGAGCCGATGTCAGATTTCAGACCCTGATATTCAAAATAAAACCTCGACTTACATTCGGCACAATACCGTATATGGTTTTTTGGCTTATTAACTTGGTGTTAAATTGAATCATAGATGCAACAAATATGTATACACTAGTAATTTGTATAATGTAGGCCTGCACAAATATGAAATATACAATGTGCAAAGTAGTAAAATACTGTTAACGTTTTTTTTTGCCTTATTGTGAGACGATTTTACTATTGAAATTACTTGAATATTGGGTATTTTGAATTGGTGGCATATTTTGTCCACGTAAGCTCTCACTGATTTTGTCCGTCTAAGGTTGAGGACAACTGACCTGCCACTTGTGGCCACATTTGTATGTTCACTCTTTATTTTCGTGTACCGCATCAAACCATATTTAAGAGTACTTGCATGTACATTTACTCCATCAATTGTATATAATGTTTAAAGTGTAGATAAACAGTCATTTAAAAAACAAGGTGAGAGAAAGGTCTTGTAAAAGTCCAAGCCATATTGATGCCACATACTATAAAATACCAGTGTTGAAAGTTCAACTTTTTCAGAATATGTAGCAGGCTCTGCTTCTATAAAGATGGCCAACTATGGTCCCTGCTATTGGGTTCTAGAAAGTACTGGTAGCTAACCTATTTATTTTCTTTTTCTTTTCAGCCATTAAAAAATATATATATTTATTATCAGTGTCATTATTGAGCATTTCAATTTTGTAAAATTTCTGTTCATAAAATTTACTTGGATATGCCTTCAAGAATATCAGTTGGGGGGCCTATATAGAATAATATTATATTAAAGAATATAATTATTACGTACTTATATTATAACTGTCATGAATATAGCTAGCTGTCACACAAATAAAGTGTGACTTTGTAATATAAGAGTCAACAATTGAAATCTTGTCTGAAAAAAGTGCTGCTGAAAATTGGCTTTTATATGTGTGTATGGCATATATGCAAGTAGGCCTACATGTAACATTACTCTAAGATGGTATGATTTCTTTCTTTGTTTCATAAAACGACAATTTCCCCTGTGTGTGGGCTATATTATCTTACTTCAAAAGTTGCATGAATTTGACACAAGAGTAACATAGGACTGTAAGATTGTATATATATAGATACATCTTTTTTAAATTACCTAACTAATAGTACCCAAAAAATATTTATAATTTTAATGGTGACTATTCTGATTGAAATTTTCTTCATACCCATTTTTCATGATACGATTGAATAATCGTATAAGCCAGAGCCCATGACCCTACCCGTAGCACTTCCAGCATTGTAACATTATCAACTTGACATGACCTAAATCTGGGACTGCTATAAACTTGGCCTGTAAGGACCAAGGTACTAGTTTTACATTGTAACCACCGAGGGAACTCACTTTGAATTTGGGACAGTCACTTCTATGTGACTTCTGAGATTGAATTTCTAAAAGTTTCTTAAATGATTAATTGAATAAAATCAGGTTTTTTACTATTCATTTTTTGAATTAAGGTCATGAAGTTGTATCAATTTTCATCAAATGTTTCATGGTAATCTACTAGTACTGAATTTGTAGTACTAACAGAAAGAGTGAAAACATACCGACAGTCCTTGTGTTGAATGTCTGAATAACCACGAAATTAGGCTAATTAAAATAGAACTGTATCCTAATAGTGTAACTATATTCCTTATGGAGATTAATAATAATTAAATGTCTGTGATATTGTGATCTATTAATCACATTATGTAAGTAACTTTGAACCACTGTGCCATCCATTGACCTTGTCACTACATGTGTTTGTAGAACCAATCATACCAATGCAATTTTATATGGCATCTTATGCGATGCATTTCAGTTGTGCTTGTGAGTAGCTTGCTACTCGGAATCGAATACTTTTATATGATGTGAATATGAAATAAATATACCTGTGTTAAATTTCCATAAGTTCAAACTGTAAGATATATTTTTATTGAGTCCTATTATTTTAAAAGAGATGTGTATGTAGTTACATTGAAATAGCGGTACGGTGCTCGATGGTATTGTTTCTAGTTTAACTGAAAAAATTTCCAAAACAAAGTGGCTAGTCATTACAAACTAGGTAGGACCTACATACGTTTAATCGTATAGAGTGGAATGTATTCCTGTTCAATTTTGATGTGAAAGTTCAATTTTTGTTTCAAATAATTGTTCATATCTATATTACGGTAGGTAGTGTGTGGCATCTACACTTGATAATCTAGGCCGATTACAATTTATACTTTATTGACTATTCTATACAAATACAATGGACTCCACATGCCATTTTACACACAATGAACAGACCCTTGTGGAAGTCAGGGATCCCAACGTCTTTCTATATATGTACACAACATCTCTTTCCCGAGATTCCATAAGATGGTATAAAAGCTAAATCAAATTATCCACACTTTGTGACCAAGTCATGCCGTATAGTGATGGAATAGCTACATTTCTACACAAAACAGTATTACGTCTCTAATAAAGACAATTACTCGGAACAATATTTCTTCTAGAGTAAACTTCAAATTGTGATTGAATAATAATGGAAAACTGATTATTTCAAATAAACATACCTCCATCTTTGAAAATAAGTCGAGTCGTATTAGTTGCATACATTATACAAAGTGTTGGCACATTCTAAATCTGATATTGAATTATTGCAATCCATCCTTCAATATGATTCAGTACTTTTACACTGGCATATATTGCTGATGCTGATGTTTTTGTCATTTAATACTGATAGCATTGCTTGAGAAATGAACAGGAAGAACTGCAGAAAAATGTAGAGTACCATATACTTTGTAAGTACCTGTAAAGTATCAATGGAAATTTACTCTTAATTATTTTTTTTTACCTGAAAATAAACAGGAAAGAAGTGAGATGTGTTGAAAAGGTCTACAGTACTACATTGTAAGAGTCAGTTACTATGACGATACAATTGGGATTACTGGGGTAACTAGAGCAGGGATGTTTATGCAATATCATATTTCTGTTTGCCATTTTAATTAATGCTCATCAAAAAATAAATCTACATTTGTTTCAATGCCTCTGAATCCAAAAATCCAAAGTTCTATATGCATTAAACTGCACATTTGGTCATTTTTCTTTATGTATAAGCTTGAAGCATAAGTAAAAGTCTGTTTCTGTCATTTGATACCTGTTGAATCCTATGCAATATAACATGATCAACTGGCTTGACCAGGTAGCAAAGTGACTTTGATACTTAAACATGATACTTGATATTGTTCTTCATCAGGGCATGACCAGCCGCCTGAGATTGGATTCTTCTGGTGAATTGTAATACGTGATTGAGTCTGAAATAATATTGAAATATAGAAACAATGTTGTTGTTGTGAATGTAACCTGTGAATAATTACCTCAATATTATTTACAGGGTACTCTGGCATAATGTTTAGTGTGCAAGTTTGAAACTATATACGTAATTATTCAAAGATATATTGTTTTTGGATGATATAAAAATGGAAAAAAAAATCGAGTTACATTTTCTGGGTCTACCGGCAGTTTTGATACTGTCAGCTATATGACTACCTCAATATTGTAAAATTTTATAAAACTTTGAAATGTACCAAAAATATTATCCGTATACTCTTGTGATATAACCAAAAATATATAGGCCCTAATTTCATTTTAATTATATTTTTTTTACTAATTATTTTCTCTGTCAGTACAATTCAAGTTTTTCTTTATTGACATTTTCAAAACAGTAATATGAATTATATTCCAAAACAGAAATAGTGTACAAATAGCACTGTGGCATTGGGACAATCTAGAGCTTTCTATTCAATCAGTAGGCCTACCAGTAGATTTAATTTACGCTGAAAATGGTAGATTATTTATATCCTACTACCGTGAACGTCTACATAATGATTTTATTTGCGATGAGCGGACAGAAAATTGAAAAATAATTGCATCCATTATACGTGATAGCTAGTTACACTCTAAGGCTAGTTGTAGTCTGGAGAACTATCTTTTCAACCAGCTGTGAGTGCAAGTGGTAACTTGTGCAAGTGGTAAGTGGTAACTTTGGTCTGCATTTTCATTTTATATCTTCTCAATTTATGAGCTACTCCTTCTAGGGCCCGAACTGTGTGCTGTCTTGTAAGGCTTGGTTAATTCAGTGTTACCTGCTGCCTTTTAATTTCATGCTCAATTGTTTTCAGGATTGTTCTTAGTGCTAACGCTCGCATAATTTAGTTTAACCTGGCCTTCAAGAACCCGTCCATAAAAAAAACAATGGTGCAAGCCACCCAAGTGATGATTATTGTTTGCTCAACGACCCCACCAACAGCTAGGTTATACGGGGGTACCAATGAGCAGGTGATTATGAAATTGTGATGTGATGATGAGTGAAAAGACGTTTATAAAAACCTATCCCTTATGCGGGACTCGAACCCATGCCCAATGGTGGCTTCAGTTTCTGAAGCGGTGCCTCAGCTGACCGAAGACCATGCCATCAGAGAGAGCACCATTTAGTCCAGTCACCGTTATCGTGTATAAGTTATTTGGTGTGTTGTGCGTTTTCAAGTTGGTATAATACATACCAGTCACAAACGAAAGTATTTATACTTCAGATTTAATTCCGGCTGAGACAACAGAGAGTTTCTTAATGTACGTAATTAACCTCCATTTTTCACACAAATATAGGTAGAGGTGCCGAGTAAATCAAGTTTTACTAAAATATGAAGGAGATTATTATAACTTATTATGCCATAAACAACCGCTATGCGGTTACACTAGTAATTCCTTATTTTATTAAATATCAAACCTATTGTCATTATTGAACAATTTGGTGGAAGTGCCGTATTTATTTCATAGACAATGCCCACAAATAACTTTTGCAGTGGAACGAATTATACATTTTTCAATAATAATCACCAGCGTATAAATTGAAAATAACTTTTCGGGGGACACTGGAATTCCTACTTTATTTATCAAAAACTATGAAGGACCATGTGAGATGGTGTTACCATGAGATTTATATAACCCGTGTCAAATGAACACTATTCAAACAGCTAGACATTTGGGTCACACGTCTGAAATATACCATCACTGCTTTCTAAAAGAGTAGCGAATATGTTTTAAGTTGATTCAGATTCATAATTCAGAACTTTGAAACATAATAAATATGGAAACACATTTTTGATATAAAAATTAATTTTTGTGGCCCATTGTTTAGTTTTGTAAATATTATATCAAAACCTCTCGATAATGGTACACATTAAATACAATTTTAGAATATTTATGAGTTAGAACACTCATGTTCTGAAGGGTGTAATTAATTAATTGTTCCGCAGAGTTCTGAGTGGATACAGATGAACAAAAACCAGAAAACGTAAAATTTGGTATGGTATTTGGCCTATTTCTTGCAGAAGAAAGTTTGGGAAGTTATGATAAAGAGGTGTGAACGTTGAAGACATGGGTCGTAAACGAAAAAAATACTAGTGCTACACTAAAAAAAAAGTGTTTTGTAAATAATGAATATGCCCAAAATGTTACAAACAAACTGAATAATTAAAATAGAGTTTTCGAAATACAGTACAAAATTGTAAATCGTTTCTGGGATGTTTAATTGGGATTTGAGTGTCCAAATTCGATCACTTGATACGAAATGTGTTTTATATCAGAAAGACAATAACATGAACGACAAGAGATGAAAAAAAATCCAGAGAAAATGCAAGAGTGAAATTGCAGGGTTTTCTCAAAATATTCGTTTTCAAACATTCTTCATCAATTAAAAATGCGACCGTTTCAATAGGGCCTACTTGCGTATCACATAAATACGAATTATGAACAGTATACGAAGTATGTTGTATGGGCATCATAATTATTATAATCACACAAATTTAATTGTAACTGGGCACCTAGGTCATAATGCTTCAGATTTATCTAAAATCTCATACAATTTTATAATACTTTCTTACCTTAAACATTGAACAAACTAGACAAGACTAGAACAAAACTTGAACAAACCAAAACATCAATATTAATCGTACGACAAGACTTAAGAAAATAAAATACTGGATTTTTTATGTTTTCCCTCTGAAGTCTAGCTAGGCTAATGCTGGGATGGTTTTATAATATATGCCACGACCGCTTCCTTCCCACCATCCATCCCATTACCCAAGAAACCATCATCTCATCAATCATTCATCCATCCGACGCCAATAGATCTTGGTCATCATTACAGTGCGTCGATAAAACCAATACAAATAAATAGACCTACTAATAATCCAAGGACGTGCCACTTGTATCAACACTGACTGCGTCAAATTTCAGTTATTTACAATTTTTTGTGGAACTCGCATACACCTCGAGTGTTTCTAACATTTTGCCAGTACATGGAAAAAACAGGGAAAACTATTTTAATCTTATTTTTTATTTGAGTTTCATATCAATTCACTTGAATGGTACTGCATCAGTTGACTCAAAATATAGTTAGTTATTTTATTTGTCACGTCTGGTATAGGCTACTTCCCATTTTTAAATGGCTCTAATAAATAGCTTTGAAGCCTACATTTATATTGCACATCATCGGAAATTTGTGAATCATTTATTACACTGCTTTTGTCATCCAGAAAAAACCGTAGGAATTTTTCAGAATGTTTTACTACAATGCCAACTTGACTCGTCATGCAGATATGATATATCTCAAAGTATCATATTTTACATCGACAACAATCTTCAACGAATAGAAGAACAGAATTTCACTAGAAACCAATTTCAAAAGTATTTCTTGAGAAAGAGTTGAAAATTATGCAAATTCAAACCCTTCCCGAAACACCCCCTCGTCCACAAGTACCCTGTGACACGAAATGCCCCGCTCCGATCTCATTAATCTTTCTTGACTGTTTACACTTTACACCCTTCCCTTCCCTCCACCCAACCACCACTCATCCCTCCATACCACACCGATCAGAAAACTTCGTGACAGGATGGCCGATACAGTAGTCGATCGAGTGAATCACACATGGCCGATAAAGTAGTCTGCCGCGATGGAGATTCGAATGATCTGTTTTCCATTCTCTAGTTCGTCTGTTAGTATATTTTTTTCACAGGAAAGTTTAAAAGTCAATTATGTGATCACCGAATAATTTCGAGAGAAATTTGTGAGAAGTTGGTGACAACACAAACGATGAATAAGGGCGGGGAATGTCAAAAATATGTATTTTATTGAAAACGGCTGATGTCCGGATCAACTGAGCTTGAAAATATTAAATATAGACCAAAAATAATGATGAATAAACGTTAGCAACCTTATGAGATTTAACAATTTTACAAAAGTGGTAGAAATAATTTTCTCCCAAATACTATGCAATCTATTCTAGTAATTGCGACTAAAATTGAAGGAAATTTTAAAGTTATATCACAGTCACACTGAATCATTGAAATGGAATCATCTACTCGAAACTGATCTAATTCTCCAACAAAGTTGAACTCGTGTTTAGCAGTGCTTTAGTCCGAAATTAAGCGGATTCGCATTCGCTCCAAGACTTCTACGATTCTCAAAATGAATGTCAAAAAAGACGTCAACTTGAAAACATTATTTCTCCTTCACATCCGAAATAAATACTTGGATTGACACTGAAAGTAGTACGGTTATCGAGATAATATAATAATGAAGTTTCAGCCCAAGCTTGTATTTCATTTTTGAATTGAAAACATAATATAAGTTATATTACATTCTGTTAATTGAAATTGGCAATTTTTGTATATTAACATAAACAAAAAATATGGCTTATTACAAATTCACAAATTGAGATTTGCCAACACTCTCTGAATGGTTCGAACACGGACTTACTGTAGTAACTGCGTTGCTATAGTCCTGTATCATCAAGTCACACTGTGGTGACCAAATAACCTTTAATACATGAATTAAATAATCCTTAGGGAATTTTCAACGAACTAGGGACAACTCCTCAACAATTATTATTCTTTTCCAGCGAATTGTGTTAGAACCGTCACTACAGATATAGGAACGGGTTCCGTTCTCAGACCAAGGTTATATGTTATACATTTTCAATTTTTCATGAAATGTAGTGTACTTTTTCGCCGTCTCGACTTGTATTGTCTCTTTTATAACCAGTGACTGCGTGATTAACTATGTATCATCAGGGATAATCCCATACTTCACATGAACTACTATATACGCGATCGTTGCATCATACTCTGCAACTTCACCGTAGATAACAGTTAACAAGACTTTCTGAAAGGTGAACATACTTTTTGTGTAACGATTAAATCAAAGCAAAATGCCGAATACATTTTAAAATGATCGAAGTGAAGATCGTAGGCTCAACATTCAAAGTTTCAAACTTGAAGCACAGATAATCGAAATAGCTCGATTATCTGTGCTTGAATGAAATTTGAGATATAAATGTTGGTGTTTCGAATACCTTTAATTTTTATTTTGACCATTGTCATGATATTTAATTATAAACAACACAAAATTACCATATTAAGCAGTCTTAATTATTGTAATTTTGTTTAAATCTAAATTTTTGTGTAAATCTAAAATGGACTTTTTAGACATAGGCCTACCGCCTACTAATCTACAACGACATATTAGTTTTATTATTGCATCAATTTCTTCTTTTTGGTCGTTTCGGAAGTGGATCGAGAAAATTAAAATATTGAATCAAACAAGTTTACAGTACATGTTTAATATGGGATATTCACTATATAGAGTCACAATATGTTTGAATTTGAATATACCTCTTACATGATTTATGTTATAAAATATATATAGGGTCTCTACATATTATTTTATAAAGGAGCCCTTTATGCAACGCACGTCGACTGTTGTTCATGCTTGCACCATATTGACTCCATGTTTGCACTAATCGCTAGTGTGTCTTACCAAAACACTCGTGGAACAATCGAATTTTCACACGCACTCTTTACAAGAATCTGATTTTCATTTGGCTGCCTTTAGTCGCGCTAGGACCGCGCGCCTCTTGCACACAAATCTTATTTGTTCGGCAGATTAGCGCGTCCTCAGTGGGTTTATTCGTAATTGCGCACTGGTGATGTCTTCGTAACAAAGAAGCAGAGAGAAAATTGATACAAAAATAAATTCCATTTCTGACGCTATAAAAATATCCTGCTCCATAATCCATGGTAAAAAGCCTACAGATGATATTTATTGAGTAAAAAAGTAGCGCAGGGTGGATTAGAACCCAGTGGGTAGCTTCTTATACACTTGTCCGTCAAAACTTGAGGTGTTGATGTGGATGCCGCTTGGCAGCGCGCTCTGTCATGCCGATTGGGGGCAAACGCCTCCCTCCGCTGCTCAGTCATCTATAAGGCACTGTGTTAGTAATTAAAGTCACCGTTGGGCGTGGGTTCGAGTCCCGCACAAGGGCTGGGGTTTTTAAGAACGTCCTTTCACTTATCATCGCTTCATTGATTCACTATCAAATGCTCATTCGGATGCCCCCGTAGACCTTAGCAGTTAGCTGTTGGTGGGATACAAACTAACTATAATCATCACCGCGCGAATAACGAAGTCGTTTTCATTCAAGTGGTTCATACATTGAACGGTTGTATTATACTTATTATTTGTGAGAATAGATTAAAAAAAAAATTGCCTGGATAATTCTTTAGTGATATTTGTAAACGTTTTTTATTAGATAATTCTTTAAAATATGATATTGGATTTGGAATGTCAGCCTGGAAGGATTCCATACGAATCTTCAGAAACCATCTATACAACTATCATCCATCAACGTTTAGACTCATTTTGTTTTTTCAATCCTCATTAGTGTCATCATTTTTGTATGTTATCGTTAATTATTTCAATTTTATTCAAATTTTATATCATTTCAATATCCAGTTATTTAATTATGTTTCATTATATTTTTCCATGTATTTTATATCGACTGTTATCTTGTGCTTTTTGGAGTAAGGGACCAATAAAGGTTTTTATATATATATATATATATACTTATGGGATAGTTTTGCAAATTCATGTCTCTAATTATGACTGATAAAAACCTTCATCTCATCGTCCCATCATCTCATTAATCATTCATCCGACGCCAATAGATCTTAGTAATCATTACAGTGCGTCGTTAAAACCCAATAAAAAAAAATAAAAAAGAACAACCAGGGTTCAATATCTATAACGTTCACGACGCCGGGATTTTCAAGACATCGACTTCATTTAGCATATTTTGTGCTTTTTTCCCTACAAACACATGCATTATGTATATTTGTGCAATCTTTTGTTGAACTAGGGTGCATATCTGGATGTTTTAGTACATCGTTATCTTGTAAGGACTATCTCAATGTTTTACATAATATTGAATAATGGAGATCAAATTTAAGCAGACCTCAGTATTCCTATGTCGGCACTTGTTCATTGGTCTTCATTGGTCTACGGAAAATGTCCAAAAATAAATCTATCTATATACACTGACAAAACAGATACACGTACTTCTTGAAGTTTTTTCAACCACACTAACTCTGCAACTCATATTTTGAATAATTATATAAAAAATGATGGTGCATATATTCTTTTTTTCTACTTTTTAGAGCATATTTCGCCCTTTTTATTGCAATCATGCATGCATATTTCATAGTTTTTTGTGCGTATCTATCCTCCTTACTCATTAGGATGACGCGTATTTCTTCGTGTTGGTGTAGATAGATAAAGGATACGTTACGTGTTGGAGTTAGACTGATTGATTGTTTCTCTGAAAAAATACAATTTTTGAATTATTTCACTAAAATCGGACATTTTTCAAGAATTGGACGAGAAGATAGTTATATAAACATGTCAATTATCTATACAAACTTCATTGAACTCATACACTGATGCATTTTCTTCAAAATATATAATATAAAAGTCGACTAAAATCTAAAATAATCTACAAGTTTAAATAATCTCAACACGTAGAAATTCAGAATGAAAACAACTTTTGCAATTATTTATACCATCGTCTTCAGTAAAAATGTAAATATAAAAAATGACTGAGTTTAGTGATTTAGTAACGTCGCACCACAACCCTTACCTAATTTCGATCTTGTCCTCAAAATGCAGGAGAGAACAGTTTATTTGTTATTGGGGTTGACATTTTTACCTATTTAGCAGTTAAACTGATCGACGAGATGTGACCACTTGCTACAAATTGGTGAGAGAGACTATATACCACTGTACAAACATATACACTATGGTCAACGCCGAAAGACTAAAGGGTGGTCGACGATCAAGACACGTTAAAATGCATCACGAATAAAATGTATTGATATAGGCAATGAAACTAGCAGATATTGTACATACACGAGCTGTAAGCATTCGATGTACAGTGTGTGAAAAAATTAGTGATATCTTATGCGTAGATTTTGTTTGAATTTAAATGTCGGAAAAGTACATTTTGTGTGACCGCAAACGTACGTATACACGTAAATGGAATGAGCTTAATTTTTAACCAGATCCTTTGTCCGCACACATCTACGCCGCTGTATGCTGCGTCATTACAACCCCATATAGGCACCAATTAACACACTGCTCGCATTCCTTGCTCATTATATTTGCTTATATCTAGGCCTATCATGTATGGGGTAAGAGCTACTAATATATTTGAATCTCTAGGTTGTGCAGAGGTAAGACATGCTAGATTTTGCACCTGATGATTGCCAGATCGAATATCGCTGGTCAAACTTTGTTCTCACATAACAATGCTATTGACTACGTTCTTATATACTGATTTGTTTTCAAAAATACAAATTATAATATCAGCTAATATTGCCGTGAAAGTTATCATCTCGGATAATTGTATGGTTATAGTGTAGGGTTAGGCTTTTGTAATTTTGAATGTTTCCTCCTTGTGTTTTGCTTAGATTCACTTCACAAAAGTTTGTACCGTATTTTCCCCATAAAAAAATTATACACACCGATATACTCTATATTTTGCAAGAGCTGAAGCCAAGTTCTCACCAGGGTGACTATTTGTGAACATACATTGAATGTTCATTTTGGATCGACAATATTTTAGAATGTTCTTCTCTGCACCGTGTGAAGAAGTTTCACAACAATACGTTCATCCGGGAATTAAACCACTACGATTGTTGATGCTTTAGTTGCTATAGTTTATGTTTTGTTTATGCTTTACACTGAAAATGGTCACAAAACATGCATGTCGCGTTACATGTATAATTTGATTATACTTCTTGAGATATTGTATCGTGTATAGGTATATCGATGTGTTCGTAAAACAACTGACTTTGGCTAAACTAAAAATGAACCGTTCAACCATAGGGTCTATGCGCTTGGCATACAAGATCAGGAAAAGTCTGGCCATTTTTTTTTTTGGAAATCAAGGTGATAGAAACTATTCATTTGTATCAAAAGGGTGATAGGTATGCTAACGAAATTCAGTTTATCTAATAGAGGAAAGTTTACTCAACCGATGTGACAATTGTCATCTTCATGCCATAACTACCAACTGGTTTTGTTTCGAGTTGAGGAAGTTCCCTCTTAAAAGGAACTTTTTAAAAAGTTTAGTTCAACGAAATCGATCTTTTAAAACGTTCAAAGTTCGTTTCCGTGGCGTTGCTGTAAAAGTTCAAGTTCAAATTAAAAAAACATGAGTTCGTTCAAAAATCCACCTTGAAAATTATATGGAAAAAAGGGTTCAAAAATAATATATGGCTTGCCTGGTGACAAGTGATCATATGATAAAATCCCGATTAGAGAATATTAATTAAACATTCGGGATAGACCGTAAAATAGTCGATCTCATTCGGAATTTGTACGGGGATGTACGGATAGTGCGATCGTGTCAAATAGGATAGTGAGTGATCTAAAATTATGAACTTTTGAATGAACGTTCCCGTTGAAGATCACCGAAAAATCGAACGTGAAGAAAGATCAAGGTCGTCGACTGTAAATGTGATGTGTCCATTGGCAAGTTCAGAAAATACTAACGCGTTCATTTGTTTAAACACTGGTTTTGTTGTATGTAGCGGTTTAACGTATTTTTCAACTAGTTTTCCCAAAATTTGCTCACGAATTTTCAACTTTTTTTAATTTAAAATATCTAATATTATTTTTCAACATTGCTACATCAATAAATAACGAAAAAATGCATGTATTCTTGTAGATGAGTCCCCCTTGAGACAAGTGGCGTCATCCCACCAACTTGGCATAATTGATAGTAGGCATATAGCTTTGATAATGGTTGGTAATTGCATTAGCTGATTTTTGTCGTGAAAAAATTAAACGTGATATGCAATGACATTTAATATTTATACAATATTAGTGAACTGAGAAAATGATGACGGACATAAATTGAGAGATTGAGATACGGAGAAATTGGCTATGGCTGGAAATTGGAATCGAGAAAAATATCGATGGAAATCATAATTGCACCAGTTTGTATGTTATATATTTATGATATTCAGTTTGAAACGTGGTATTTTCATAACTTCATATTGTGATAATCTCATTTGACTTGAAGTCATAAGATTAGGAATTGCGTAGGAAGTTTAATTTTTAATTGTAAATTTAGAATAAAATAAAATGAATGTAAGTATAAAGCACGTATACGTACTGTATAGTATATAGGCTTACACGTAGTTTCCTTTATACGCTTACTATAAGGCAAAGAAGAGACTGACAGCCATGACAGTTTGCGTCAACAAACGAAATTAGACTCAGGATAAAACTGTGGAGTTTGGAGAACATTCGGATCAGCTATTTTTGGCTCATCAAATAATTACATTAGTGGAGGTGCCATAATGAATAAAATGAAGTGAATATAATTAAAGAAGCTATCTAGATACCTACAAAATAATTACAAATTGTACTTATCGTGGAATATGGAGCAGGTTTTCACCAAGTTCATCAATTACCGCAAAAATACGCATCGTTTTTCTAGTAGTTTTTCTATATTTTCTAAATAACAAATTTGATTTCACAGATTCTTCAGAAAATTAGATGTTTTGAAAATTTTCACTTGATTTACAATTACATGCACACAAAATGAAAAACTTCTCTATTTGATTATTGTTTAATCTCTTGTTCATTTGATTTTCATTATTTTTTGAAAAAACTCCGACATGAAGTTGGCCCATCTAATGAGATTCTATCAAATTTTGTATCATGATGAATAAAAATTGCCGACAAGAATGTTCTTAAAAACATGACAGTTTCATTCTGGGTGGTTTTGAGGTATATCGGGTATTGACACAAACATTTAATGCCAATCAGTCAATTCACCTGACCTGTAGAGGATATAAGTTAGTAAGCATACTCTTCAAGTTGTTATTTTCATTTTCATTATAGTATAATTGCGGTTTGTATCTCTGAACACCTTGAGGAGAAATCCCTGATTGTGGGATAAAAATAAATGAGTCGGTTAAACGCACACAGATACCAGTTCCGCTCTATAGTCGGACCGAGTTTCACTTTGAAAACTCTGAAATGTGTAGAAGTTATGATTCATAATTTGACTACACAAGCAAAAATCAACCGACATATTTTGATCGATAGCTACATCATATTATCATCACAATAGACATAGAAAAATAAATTTTTCAAGTTATGTTTCAAAATATTGAGCAATGGGTTATAAAGCATGTGTGAAGCATGTAGCAGCATGTGAAGCAGGGTGTGAAGCATGTAGAGAAATCTCTACATGCAAATAAAAGATGTATGTGTTATTTTGTTTCATAATTTACAATTCCAGTTCAATTTAATTAGAGTCGAAAAATGTATAGATTGTATAATTGCATCATTCATCATCATTATCATTCTCACTATAATGTTTTTCAAGTAGCAACAATAATGCTTCTAATATATGTTAACTACATCGCGGAATCGACGAATAGTACCAACGAAAATTAGGGTCATGAATAAGTGAGATCGATAAGTGATGACACATTTTATTGCCCAAGCTGAGAGTTATGGTACATGAGGGCAATGCAGTTCACTGATGTATAGCTAGCGCTATTCGCTGATGCCCAGTTCGGAAACGGAACATCAATCCCTTCTCGTTTCCAATGAAACAATCTATCTTACCAACGGAGAAAGATTGAATGAGGGAGGATTTCGGCTTAAACGCCCAAGCCCTAGGGACAATCGTGGGAAACGAAAACCACAATAATTTATTGAGTTTAAAAGAACTGCGGCTTGCAGTTTGAATACTAGAAAACACAATGACATGCTTCTCTCCCAATCAACTCACGACATTTACGACATAACTTACTCATACAAATAGTTATGTTACAGAGAATGTGACATTGGTGAGTCAATGATTCACGAACAATAAAGTTCGTGTGCCCAGTAGGACTCGAACCAGTACATAATCAGCCGATTTCAGGTAAATAAAGTGGTCAATTAAGTGACATTGAAATGTATCCTGAAGATTACCTCCAGTGTGACATTTTACGCACTCAAACTGGCAGACGTATATTTACCCTCCACGAAGACTCGAAGAGTCTCTCGAAAAAATTATCCGTAAAATATTCTTATAGATTTTATTTTAAATTTTGGAAAAAACATTTTATGTGACCGCAAGTGTACTTACTATTGCCCCGATGATTGATCGTAAAGACAGATAGAGGCAATTAAGGAGTCAGGTACTTTGCTCCCAGGTGTACGTATACATCGCTAGTCTTCCGGCTTCAATGCAATAAAAATGCACGTGCATGTTTATCAAAAATGTAAGAAACCAGCCCGGAGCTATGAACACATAGAACTATACTTACTATGCAATACAAATATCTCAATCAACCAACCTCGATCAACTTTTCAATTAATCAGTGATTGTAATAAATATTTTTGGGGGAAAATTCACTTGTTATTACGTAACAAAGACTTTTTTTAGTGACAAAGAGATAAAATACAAAAATAATTCCAATATCGGTCACTAGAAACACAAGAACACAAGGCCAAAAAAATTTCTATCACAACCACTGCGCATATCCTAGTCCTGGTTTTCATACATTGTTCACCCCTTCGATTATCACTTGAAGAAACCTGCAACACTCTCCACGACCCTTATTGCATTATCAGGCGTAATAATGATTAAAACGCAGATAAGGCTGATGGGATGAATACCAGTCACCTATAAAACCGTACATCAAATCTAATTGGCCAGCCTCGGTAGCTCGGTCAGCTGAGGCACCGCTTCAGAAATTGAAGTCACCGTTGGGCGTGGGTTCGAGTCTCGCATAAAGCATTGACTTTTGTGAACGTTCTTTCACCTATCATCACTTCATAGTTTCATAACCACCTGCCCATTCGTACCCCCGTATAACCCAGCTGATGGTGGGGTCGTTAAGCAGAAATAATAATCATAATCAAAGCTAATTGCCTTACCATACCTGAGCCACTCGGGTGGCAGTTCATTCATTCGTGGAGAAAAGGTTATTATGGCAGACTACAATAACTAAGCTCTTGATACGGAGGGAGTTGAGTATAAACTGTCCCAGGCGAAAGTCATAGAACTGTAGTCTCATGATGTGTAATTTGTTAATGAAATGTGCTTAGTCATTCAGTACGCGAGTGATGCCGTTTCCACGTGGTCGTGGGGAAGCCTGCTAGGCCATGCAGTTCCCGAGATCAATGTTAAATACCCCTCCCCTTCTCCTATCCTAACCCACCCACCCACACCCACACCACATGCATGCATGCATACATGCATAGGGTTCTTCACACTTCTCAGAAACGGCAAAATTCCTGAAAAATTCTCCTGCTTAATAGAAATCCCATAACGTACCTGTCGCACTCGATCTCTGTTCTTCTCCCCCTCGCTCCCCCCTTTCCAGCAAACACGCTGCGGACTCCAGGTATCCGTTGGTAACTTCCGGCAATAGATTCACTGGTTAACCGCTTCGCCACCTCCCTGAGAATAGAGATCCACCAATGAAATGTAGCTCTCTTCTCCTACCGTCTTGACTTGCTATGCTATATAAAGTATTGTTGACGGCTCGTAGACGACCACATGGTTGGATGACTTCAATAACGATGCACGGGCAACCTGATGGGTGTCCGTAGTGTCACTTAGCCTAGAAGTGAGTGCGTGTGTGAGTGTGCGTCGCAGCCCTGGCTGGCTATGGGCAGGCATCTCCATCGCATACTTCTTCTCTACGTGCGACGTGTGTCTATTCCTAGAACTATCCCCGTCGTTCTTATGCTACTTGTTGTTTCTGTGTTGGATTGTGCGGACGGCAACAGCATTGAACGCCGTCCACTGCACCCTTCTGACGAGGGCCAGGAAGTAATAGAACAGAGTGATAAAGCGGTGAGCCTCGAGAATGAAGAGGCTGATAATTTAAAGAAGACAATACTCAGGGGATTAGGATTAACCAGGATGCCGGACGTCGCGAAGGTAAGTCTGGTAATGAGTAGAACTAGGGGATGGAGCACGGTGTATAAGGGGATGAAGCATTCAACGAGAAATACATTTGATGTTGAGTTTATTTGATTATCTATAACCTAGTCGAGTTTGTAGCCGAATTTTAAATGCTCTTACATAACAACTGATCAATAGTAATCATAAAATCATACGGATATTGGATAACGTGATGCAGCTTCATCACGTTTGATCTGGAGACTGACAAACTTGACTAAATCTCAACAAAAATCCCACATTAGTCAGACCTTTCCTATAATATGAACGTACGATTCCTAGTTTACAACTCTATATTACCCGGAGTAGGTACGAATTATTATCCGTCCATGAATTAATAACCGTTCTTATATTGTTTGGATTAATTCATAGCTGATCAAAGTTTTCAAATCATTTCATACGAAACTAATTTTTTTTTTTTAATTCCCACTTGAGATGAAATATTTGTATAGATAGGTGTAAGCATGAATCTTCAGTGTTTAGCCAAAAGAATCGAGTACCATGTTGGGAGAAGCAATTTTTTCAGTTTGCGCTTATATTTTGATACCATAAATGAGGGAAGAAAAATAATGTGTTACTAGCATATGAACAATTATTTTATCAATGATTATTACACGCTGCTGAAAACCAAATGAATATGAAAATGGTCAAGAATTACTCCTATAGAGAGTCTTTTTCGGCAGACGACTTCACATGCAAAAAATTCCCGCCAGTATGATTCCACATATATGAATGATCATACAACTTGAACCGTTGCAAGATACAAAATTACCGAATGGAAGAAATATATCACAAGATGCAGACAATATTAAATCTATCGAAAATGCTAGTGCCTCGAATTTGAAATACCAACGTGGTAAAATAAGTTGTATATAACAGTAACACTCGATATTTTTGCCATCAATTTTTGCATCGCAGCATATACCGTTACATACAAATAACACAACAATGTAAGATATTGTAAATTCTTATTATGGCTCGGCAGTATTTCAGTGTGACGGAGTTCCACTACAATATGTTTGTCCGGAAAGACACTGCGTTTGTTTATATGTTACGTAGAGACTGAAAATGTGACAAACTGCTTGTAACTTCTTAGTTTATCAGTTCACTATATAGATAATAGAGATATGCTCTTCCGAAAATAAAATACTCAAGACGCTTTTCGGAACAAAACATACAAACACCTGAACAATATATATATATATATATATATATATATATATATATATATATATATATATATATATATATATATTCATATATTCATATGTATATATATTCATATATATATATATATATATATATATATATATAATATATATATATATAATATATATATATATAATATATATATATATATAATATATATATATATATATATATATATATATATATATATATATATATATATATTTATATATATATATATTTATATATATATGGAATTACAGTCAACAAAACAGTCAGAATGAAAATTGATGGGGCACATATAATTGACAACATGTCGTCACTCAATGAAGAAAATTGGTTAGAGAAATTGGTTTTCTCGCCATTGAGCATTATGACCATACTTTGAGAAATCACCGTCGGTCGAGGTATGATCCAATTGTTGACCGACACAATATAAAAATATTCTAATGATGTATTAGTATTTTAGTCACAGTGGCAATTTCATATTATTGATCAATTGGTAAAACAGATGACTATGTTTTCCCCCTCCCAATTCATGGCTTCAGTCCATATAATTAATTATTCAGGTTATTTTATACTGGCCCATGTATAGCTTATCTCAATAATATGAGTAAATGAATACATCGAATCAATATTAAAAATAATACATATTGAAATAACATGGAAATATATTTTGCACATCTGAATTGTCTTATGTGTTTTGAGTGTGAATGTATATATATGTATATATATATATATATATATATGTATATATGTATATATGTATATATATATATATATATATATATATATATATATATATATATATATATATTTATGTATATATATATATATATATATTTATGTATATATATATATATATATATATATATATATATATATATATATATATATATATATATATATTGCAATTTCGTGTTTCAGTATTGGTCTTTTATTATTTGCATTTGTTATGAATGAGTATATTATTTAATTTGCAACAATTCAACTTCTTCAAACGCATAAACTAAAATCTAGAAGCCCAAACATAAAACTATAATATCTCTTGTTATACTCTTGTTCATAATTATTTGCTTTTGACTTATATATTTTCATTTATGGCTATGAATATAGATCGATTTATTAATTCATGTTTATATTGACGTCGTTAGACGAATATGTCAATTCTTTTTTTTCTTTTACCTTCAACTAGAAGGCTGTGGCTGTCAACTAGATGTCCCTACCGTTAGCGTGATGAACTATAAAATAATAGGATTTCAAATTGATCATACTCGTACCACATGTTAAAAACCAAGATTATTTAAAAATGTGATGAAATAAATATCAAGTGCAAATCTACATCTCGTTATTGTGGTACATTTGTCAATTTTGATTGACTATATGGTTTATTAGCGCAGCAACAGTTCAGGTAACTAACGCGCCGGAACAATATTACTCATAATGGTACTAAGAATTGTCACACAAACACCCGTACAGTTTTTTGAAAATCGTATTGCGTAATTCATTTGATTCTTTTCAGAGTGGTCAGTTGATGATTTCAGTCACCATATCGTGCTATCGAGTAATTATAGCATACTAATTGAGTAGCATTATTGTGAACGCTCATTGAAGATTATAAACAGTTGGCGTATTTGGGGGTAGTAACGAGACATAAAATGAACGTTGACAACAACCCACGCCTTATGCGGCCGGTATACTGCGTCTCGTGACGACTTGTATTTTCTAACGTAGACACAAACAATTTTAACAAAGCCAACCTTTTAATTATGTGGCTATCAGAATCTCAACCATTTAATGAAACAAACATACCGAATTATCTTCCAAATTGTTAAGAAAAAGACTGCCTTCAAAGATGTCATTTTGATGATAATAATAATAATAATAATAATAATAATCGAAATTTTAACCCAGACCAGTATCACAGATGTTTGTAAATAATTCGGAATGAAGATAGACCCACTAGAGTAAAAGGCTCTTTTATCAAGTGACAGTAGTAACGTGAAAGAAATAGAACGCCCATCTATCTTCTAGTATATAAGAGTCTGTTATAGCGTGTTAATTATGTTAAACGTGCAATTCTTATAGCATGGGGAATTTTCTCAATTTTATTTGTTCAGTTTTTAGGTTTTGGGGTTTCTTTTGAAATTCTTCTTTTTTACTCTCGTCGTCGTCTCCGTAGTAGTATCATTCTATTGGGGAAATCCCAAGTAAGAAAGTAATTCAGCTGTAGCTTGTAATGTAACTAGCCGGATAGTGGATTGTTGGTGGTGGTATGACGAGTAGGGGAGGGGGGGAGGGGGGAGTGGGGTCGATGAGGTATTTTTCTGGAATGTAGCTCTACCTTTGCTTTACTTCACCTAAAGCAGACGATTATTCTACTTGTGCATCACTCTCGTCTCCGCTTGTCTGCGAGACGGTTGAGGCTTGCTGTGTGTATGCCGTCTCCTCTACTCGTCGCCACCGACAACGACCGAATGACGTATAGCGTTCGTAGACCCGGTCTGCAGTTGTGGACTTACCAATAGCTCGTCGCAAGTGCACAACAAATTTGTCAGAAAATAATTTCACATCGAATTGAAAATGAAATTGTAAATTTGTAGCTACAATATAAATGGGTAGAATTGAACTGAGAGTAGAGTGAAAATTCATTGTATAGGATTTAGAAATAGAAATTCTATCATTTATGAGACAATAAATTCTACAAATCGAAATCTCTCATCTTCTAAAATTAAAAGTGACTTCATGTACAGTCTACACATTACGGTTACTGATACTCCCTTTAATGCAATAAAATATGTCAGTGAAAGATGAATGTCTATATAAAACGATGTATCTTTCAACTTTCTAATAAATAATGAACTCCAAGTGTACAATTATTGTAATCACACATATTTTCAGTCTTTTATTCGTTTGTGTTATTTTATTATTATTATAATTATTGTAATCTTGCCTAATCATGGTGATACGTACAGCGTATACATACAATATTAAAATATACTACAGAAAAATACTCGCCCATTTATAAAATAAGAAACTGTCCATCTATTGTGAAAATCAGATCACAAGTGGGCAAGAGTCTAGAAATAACTGATCACCATGCAGGTCTCATCAGAGGCTACAAGAACGAGCCGAGGCATCGTAGGCATTTCCCGAACACGAGGAATGTCGCTCATTTATGTTTTATTTCACACGAAATGAAATAGTCGTAGCTTGATAGGGTGTGTTCATGAACCACCTGTTCCCTATAATAATTATTGAATCGAATAAAATACTACTGGAATGACAGTAGGCCTACTAACAACTGCATTGAATTCAGCCCAACGAAAATTTCAATTTTCGAGAAATGTTTCTCTGTAAACGCATTTCATAATATTTCATCGATGGAAAAGAAGCGTCTGCTTTGAAATATGTGCCTACAAAAACTATACTACTTACATGGGTAATCGAATGGCTAGCACACTGATCTATCATTCACGAAGCCGGAGCTCGATTCCCGCCATGATCGACCATCCTGACAAAGTTTTTTCGTGGTTTCCCTCTGTCGTTCAGGTTTATACTGGGATGGTTCCTTGACAACAGGTCACGACCAAATCCTTCCCACTATTCAAGATTCCACTTTTGTTTCATGGTGAAAACAGTCATTTCTCGGCAGCGGATCAGCAAATCAGCATGGGGTGGACACTCTATATAATATTGGAAAACTAGAAAACCTAACACTTGCCTGACAATACACTGGGTGTCTACTACTTATTTAAATTCAAATTTTAAAAAAATTGAGTACTGAGTTATAGAATTACTGGCACTCGGAAAAATATAGCTAGAAGATTGAATGTTATATGAAATGACAGGTTGGAATCTTTAAAAGATTCAAGCAAACTATACGACGCCATACCTCCATGATAGATAATAGATATAGGCCTACTTGTATCCACGACCGAAGAAAGTCGTCAGCCAACAAAAGTAAACGCAAATATAAACATTTTGTTTGTTCATATATAGTGGGTGGATTGCAAAGACGGAGTTTAAACCCCGGCCTACCTTAGACGCCGTCTAAGTAAGAAATTGCATTGCAGCCACAATGTAATTTCTTACTTGGACGGCGTCTAAGGTAGGCCGAGGTTTAAACTCCGTCTCTGCAATCCACCCAGTATTTTCAGGGCATTACTTTTTCATGACAAAAATTACGATAAAATCGCAACTGCATCTTTCAAAAGCGTTAAATGCATATTACAGTGAGCTAATGTGTATTCACATGGGTTTTCACGATCACCTGATTGGTAAATACCATTCTTTCGTAGATACACATCTAGCCTCTATCAATGATCAATGCTAAAATATACGGATGCGGCTACGAGGAAAATAAATTTATCACACCGGTATGTTTCTTGAAAGACACATGTAATATATGCGAAAAACTGCAGTATTTAGTTTTAAATATTTGAATGCGTTCATTCTGATAATTTGATTTGGCATGACGTATAAACATACTGTTGAAGACAGCATTTTACAGGTAGCTCGGCAGAAGTCGACAAACGTTTTAGATTCTCACCAAGTTCAACTTGAATTCCACACGCTGGGACGGATTAGTCTGGAGATGAAAAATTAGCAAATGAGCATGACATATAGCTCACATATTGAGCATATAAATCGGATCGAAATAAGAAGAGAAGGATTCGGAAAAGTTCAACCGTTTGGGGGTGATGGGGGTGGTAAAATTTTGGGGTGGCTCTCATCAGAAAAATATTCCAACCCAAATTACAATAGAAATTTGCAATTAGCTATGCAATTTGGAGTAACAAGATCTAAAAATCGAGGGAAAAATATTCATGACCACAAACTTGAGTTTTGAGCTTTGGCCTTGTTCCAAATACGATCTGTAAGTGAATCTAAATCAAAACCTCTCGTTTGATTATTCGTTAGTTTACTAGTCACCCCTATATTTAACAATTCCAAAGTCAATTTGTAGATTGCGCTCACCTGGGTCACAAAGTACCCTGACCTTTGACCTAAAAATATTTTTAAAATCCGCAGTAGGCATACCGTGGAAATTGGTGGTAGAAATATGAAAGTTGACTGATAAGCACAGAAACAAGATCTGATGAAAATAAAATGAAAATTTCGAAAAAATGTTCTCCAGTTTGGATATGGAAAATATTTTTGGTCTCTGTTTTCAATTATTTATTGAGATCATGAAAAATCATCACATATTCACGTTATTGAATATGACCAGTATTCCTATTATCTCTGTCTGATTTCTCCAACGATTTTAGTAAATCATTCATTCATTTCGTTTCATTTCATTTTCAAATCATTTTATTCTTTTTTGGAACATTATTTACATGGATTTTTTTTTTTAGATTTCATTACATTGAAATTTAAAATAATTGAACATAATAACAGTATCACCCGATTGCATGATTACCTCATTACTTATTTCTTAGAATGAAAAAATAATGATAA